>CM076578.1:191864135-192187835 GCA_034641835.2 Pinus albicaulis | reverse complement strand
GTTTGATTGAAAAAAATGGGTTTTCAAGGTAATTCAAAAGTTTTAGCCATTTAGATCCTTAAATTTGATCTTTAGACTATGAAATTTGAGGAATTTGGCTTTAAAAAGGCTTGCAATAGAAAACAGGGTTTCCTAGGAAAATTTTGCCAAGGTTTGGCCTCTTTTTTGGTATTTTTAAGCAATTTATTTTGGTAAATTCTTCAATAAAAATGGGTTGGTTCTATTAAATATGGTTTAAACTTGATTTACGGGTTTCAATTTTGAGAAAAATATCTTTTTGCAGGTATCTGGCTCTGAAAAGGATTTCTAAGGTTTTCAGTTGAAATTCTGGCTTCAGCAGTTTGTCTGGATCGGTGCACAGCTTCTCAATCAGTCTTCAGAGGTTTATTTCTGATAACTTCAAAGGTTTTGAGTAAAAAAAATGAGAATCGGGGCTTAAATGGCTTTAAACAGAACTCTTGACAGTCGGGAGACAATGTAAAATGGTTTTAATCGCGGAATAATGAAATAAAATGCACGTTTCATAGGTTTAACCATACGATTTAATCTTCATTAATTTTCATTTAATGTAGTTCTCGTCAATGGTGGGAGGCGGCTTTAGATTTTAAACGCAAAACCAAACAGTGGTTATCACACAAGTTTTAAGTGGTAAGTTGTTTTATTCAAAACGCACGCGATCCAATCGATGGAGGCCACGTGTATGGGAGGGGTCTTGGAGAAACCACCTATTTCGCGTGCATTTGGAGTTCGGCAAGACAAGCATTTTTTCAACACGATATCGCGTATCAATCGTTGGATCTGAGGAATAAATGCGAAGGGTCAAGATTGAATGGGAAGTTGCACTAAAATAAAATGGGGTGGGACTAGGGTTTTTATATGCGTGCGCAGATGGGTAAAACATTTATATAAGGTTTAAAACTTATATATAATGTTTAATGAATATGGATGCGGGGTTTAATTACACACAGCGGAAAACACTTTAACCCATATAAAAGTATGTTTTAATAAAGGTTAAGCCTCTAGGCTTGTATAATATGTTGGGGGGAGTGATTTATGTAACATCTATTTAAAACATTCTTTATTATGAAATGTTTTAACAATGCATATATGGGTGATGTAGTATTATATTATATAGTTATTTAAACTTTGGGTATGTGTTTAAATATTATAGAGTCAGGATATTTGATTTAAAGATAAGTTTTAGACCAAAGGGTGTATAATTGGGGTTTTATTTAAGCACATGGATAATAAATTTGGTCTAAAACATTGTAATAGTGGGTTTTTGGGGATATTTAAATATAGGGAATTAATAAGTAGGATAAGGTATTTTTAGGGACTTAATAAACCAAGTTAAAAGTTAATATGAAAAGGGGAATGGAATACACACACAAATACATAAAATCACCAAGTAAAGTGTAAAAGTAAGGCAAAGCTTATCTTTTTATCATTTCACCAATACTTAGTATAAAGTATTTTTGAGGGTTTTTGTATGTTTCTGAATGAATGGAAGTTAATTAGATGGGTTTATATGCTTCATTAAGTAAGAATGAGTCTTTACTTATGAAAGGAGTTATAATGTATGAATGAGAGATGAAATAATGATGAATTGGGATTTAACATAATAATTTAATATTTTCAACTAACCAGTCATCGAGGCTTGGGTCTGGTCCCAATAAAAGTCAGAGAAGTGCTCTGAGCCTGTTTGACTGATAGTTTAGAACACTAAATACCTATAGGGGAGGGGAAATTAGTAATTTTGTCTGATAATCATTTATTACATACTTTCTCCATTTCTTTCTACCTACCCAGCTTAATTCTAACATTTTTTCTTCATTTGGCAGGTGCATTTAGGCTTGCAACCTTGAAACATTTATTCTTTAAATCATAAACTATCTAAATCTACATTATTTCATCCGAGGGCTCAGATTAAACTGTTGAGCTCCTCATTATTCTCTACCTATCTACTGATTTTTCAGGTTTAAACTATCTGACAAATCTTTATTAACTATCTAAAACATGAAATTGAAAACAAGACAAGTTAAGTTTAAAAATTTTAACTTATCATGGATTATGGAATTTATTGACACTCTGCTCATAATCATTTATTTTGCAGAAAATTAAAAGTAGTGGCATTTGGACTTGCTCACTTTCAGGTTTTATTTTCATCTTTTTTCTTTTTGGGGCTTATATTTTTCAAGTCCCTTGATTTTTCTTTTAGGACTTTTTACCCTCTTTTTGATTTTTTTATTATTTTTTCAAAATATGGGAAAACAACTTGCAGAAAGCAAGGTATGTAGATATTTACAAGACTATCAAATTCAATTCAAAATTATGAATCTTATATTTATAGGACCCTAACAATGGCTTCACATGGGGATGGAATTTCCTGGTGAAATTTCAACAACACCGTTGACTAGTAGCCTTCAACTTTGACCATGACGATCGAGTAATTTTCTTCTGTTTTCTGCAAAAACTCATATTTATGACATTTTACCCTACAAATCTTAGGGCCTTCTCTCTGGGCTTCAACTTTGTAAAGAAAATATCCAATCCAATCTAAAAACTTCAATGGATATTTAAAATGACGTAAAATTAAATGGGACTAACTATTGGTTACCTCGAATGAATAGTAGTGCTTGAGCATTCTACCATTTACTGGTCCTTCTTGTATATCTATTCCATCCAAATCTTTGATAAATAAATCATTATTGCCCCTATATCCATAAATTACATAAGGTCCTTTCCACAAAAATTCAAACTTTCCATGTTTGCCTTTGTCTTCTCTTCTATAATCCCACTTTAACACTTGATCTCCAATGTAAAAATCATCCTCTTTACTTCTTCTATCAAAAATTTTCTTGATTTTATCCTGAATAACTTGGGATTTCTCATAGACTTCTTCCCTTGTTTGATGTAGATGAATAGTTTTATTGATTCTCCTTTGTATATCATTTATTTCTACTTGTGATTCTTGAACGATTTTCATTACTGGAACACCTAAGGATGATGGAAAAACTGCATCCATTCCATATACAAGTTGGTAAGGGGAAGTGCCAATGGAATTTTTGGTAGTAAGTCTATCTGCCCATAAGACATAGACTAACTTTTTATTCCAAGTCTTTTTGTTGTCTTCAAGTAACTTTTTTATGATATTTACAAGACTTTTGTTTGAGGATTCAACTAGGCCATTACCATGGGGGTAATATGCAATAGAGTGACCTAGGGTAATATGATATTTATGAAAAAAGGTAATTATATTTTTAGACTTAAATGTTGTTGCATTATCAGTAATTATCTTGTGAGGGCATCCAAATCTTGACAAAATGTTGTTTTCTATGAAAGAAATAATGACTGCATCAGTGGCTTGTCTAATAGGAATAGCTTCAATCCACTTTGTGAAGTAATCAGTGGCAGTCAAAATCCACTTACGTTGGCCAGAGGATGGGGGGTGAATTTCTCCAATGAAGTCTAAACCCCATTGTTGAAATGGCATTTCAGTTAAAATAGGCTTTAAGGGTAAAGGTAACAATTTCTTTTTGCCATCAAAAATTTGACATTTGTGACATGAAGTAACAAACCTTTTAACATCAGCAAACAAGGTAGGCCAGTAAAAATCAGCTCTAAGGATCTTGTCAGCAGTAGTTTTCCAATATAAATTCCCTCCATAGTCACCTACATGAAATTCTTCAAGTATTTTATCAGCTTCTTCCTTTAGTAAACAATTCAATAATATCCCACTATGATCTCTCCAAAAAATTACATTATCTAAGATACAAAATCTCATTGCTTTAAGTTTTAATAATTTAGCTTTAGTCCTTGACAATTTAGGAGGAGCTTGTAAGTTTTTAAGTACAAATATGATATCTGAGTACCAAGGTGAATCTAGAAAGGCTTCAATGATCGTTGGAGTCACCATCTCTTCCCGGTCATCAACTTGAGCAATAAAATTTATATCTAATGCATTGCAGTTAGATCCCGCCATTAATTTGGCTAATCCTTGTCTTTTAATGAGTTTTGTGGGTTTAATTTCTATGTCATATTCTAAAATAGTGGCAATCCACTTTATCTCTTCTTCCATTAGGGCCATCCTGAGTAAGAATGTCTTTAACTACAGAATTTGGGACATAGTCAATTATGTGGGAATAGAGAATATAAACTCTGAATTCTTTGATGGCTTTAACCAAATCTAAGGCTTGTTTCTCCATTATGTTCTATTTCAGAGGGGCATCTCTAAGGGTCTTACTGAAAAAATCTATAGATTGTTCAAATCCTTGATCATTCTTCTGCATTAAAACTGCAGCAATGGTATGCTCTAAAGAAAATGAAAAAATTATGATTTTTTTTTTGAAATTTGGACTGATTAAGACTGGTGTTTTAGTTAAAGCCTGCTTTATGGATTCAAATTATTGTTTGGATTTGACATTCCATTTTAGAATATATTATTTTTTTAGCATGTTGTTCAGTTCTCTAATGATTTCAGCTAAGTTTGAAATAAATCTTCTCAAAAAATTAATCTTACCTAAGAAAGCTTGTAATTCTTTAATATTTCTAGGTGGATGAATGTTCAGAATTGCTTCTATTCTAGCTATATCTATTCTAATTCCTTATTTTGAAATTATATTTCCTAGTATATTACCTTCCTCTAATCCAACAAAATTTTCTTGGGATTTAAAGAGATGCCAAATTTCCTACTTTTAATAAAGACCTGTCTCAAATGATCCAAGTGTTCATTATCTGATTTGGAAAATATAGTAATATCATCTAGATAAATTACCAAGAAATCATGAATCTCCTTTGAAAAGGCTATGTCCATAGCTCTTTGAAAGGTTTCTCCTGCATTCATCAGACCAAAGGGAATTTTCACATACATGAAAGTGCCCCAAGGAGTGGTGAAAGTTGTTTTAGCCTGATCTTCCTTTTGGACTAGGATCTAGTTGTATCCTGAAAAAACCATCTAACAAAGAAATCCTAGAGGAGCCAACAACCCTTTGCAATATATGATCCATCTTTGGTAAAGGGTAATTATCCTTTAAATACACTTTGTTAAGATTTCTAAAGTCGACACATAATCTAATTTCTCCAGTTTTCTTTCTTGTTGGAACTAGGTTTGAAACCCAATCAGAATATCTTATTAGTGCAATGCTCTGGTCATCATACATTCGCTTTAGTTCCTTTTCTATCAAAGGTAATAGAACAGGATTAATTCTTCTCAACTTTATGGTTTTTTGTCCTCTTTTATTGGAATTTTGTGTTGGATTATGTTTGTATCATAATATTTGAGATCCTCATAACTCCAAGCAAAAACATCTTGGTATTCCTTAAAAAGATCAATGTATTTTTCCTTTTCTTGTAGAGGTCAAGATTTAGATAGTTTTATCATCCTTGGTTTTACTTCTGTTTTGATATTACATTCCTCAATATCAGACCTAACTGGCTCCATTTTTGGCTTTTTAGGCACATCATTGGAGTCAAAGAGATCTTCCAAAGGGGTTAAACCTTTAGGCAAAAAAATATCTTTGAGATCTAACATGTCAATTTCTTCTTCAATGATTTATTCAATATCTATCTTCTCTAAGCTATCTATGTCAGATTGACTAAATATAGTAGGTTTATTAAATTTATGTACATCTATGTTATCTATTTCACAATCCAAATCTGAATCTGTATTACAGTTTGTATCTATTTTACAGTTTTGAAATTCTTCTTCATTATTTAATAAATGGTAACTATGTTCATCATGAGAGAAAATCTTCCAATACTTGAGGTTATCTGGAATAATTGGTCTATATTTAACCTTAGCAGTGTACCTATGTGTTGGTTGGAATGGTAAATTTCATGTACTAGCAAAAGTTGCTAGGCAATGTGCTTGAGTATTTTGTTTTCTAGATATAGCAGCAAATTTGCATTCCAATAAATCATCAGTTAAATATATCACAGTGTCTCTGTATCTGGATAGTCTAGGGTTATAAACAAAATATATTGCATTTATTTGCTTTATGATTAATTCTGAATCTCCCATAATTAGTACTCTTTTTCCTACTAAGTTTCGAATGATCTGGAGGCCTAGAATGAGTGCCTCATACTCAACCATATTGTTGGTACATTTGAAGTTGAGTCTGAAGGCATGTCCTTTTGAGTGATTTGTCTCCATGTTTGTAATCCATACTCTTGCTCCTGCTCCTAATTTTTTTACAGAACCATCAAAGTATAAGTGCCAAAGGGATTCATGAAGGATGTTGTCATTGTCTGGTGTTGGTTTTTTATCAACCAGTTTAGTTTGGATTTCATTATTCTCAAATTTACATAAGATAAAAGAGTCCAAGTTAGTTGGTGTAGAATAAATGAGATAATTTATAGATCTTTCAGCACTACTGACCATGAATTTCATCAATGTTTCCCTATATAGCTTTTTAGGCTGACCAAACACTGATATAGTAGCATAACTCATGTCTAATTGTAGAGACCCCTGCAACTTTGCTCCTCATGAGCGAGAAAGTAGCATACCATATTTAGGTGGGATATTAGCTACTACAATGTCCATTAATATAGTCTTACCAGGGTACTGAACTAATGTCACACATAAGTCTTTGATTAATCCTAAGCACTTAACTTTGCTAGAGTCAAATGAAAACAAATATTTGTAAGGCCTAGTTATTTCTAGATTAAGAGTTTCCATTATAGCGTTAGGCATTAAATTATGGGAAGCTCCTAAATCTGGCATAGCGTTATGGAGAATTTGATCATGAATGGTAAGACTGATATAAAAGGGAGGGACTGATCCATCTGCATGCTTTCCATTTACATCAGGGCCAAAGATCAACTCTGGTTGATCATCATTCAAAATAATTGCATCTTCACCATCATTCATATTCAGTGTTTCAGTTATGGTTGATTTGTATAAGTCATTTTTTACCAATTCTGTTAAAGGAATGGGTATTTTTAACTTAGCAATTTCATTCTGAATATTAAATGAGGGTTGAGATTTACTAATTTGAACTAATTCATCTTTAGTAACTATAATTTGACTTGGCTTTTCTTGAGTTTCTATAGTTGTATTTCTATTTTCAATTGTTTTGACATTCTTTGTCTGAGTTTCCTAAGTTTTACTTATTTTAACCTTCTTTTCAAGGACTGTTTGTGTAGGTGTTTTTGAATTATCAATTTTTGGATCTACTGGTTTAGGATCAGTAGAAGTTTTTTTTTTATCTAAATTTTTTGATTTAACAGATTTAGAGGCTTTTTCTACAGCAGATTTTTGTGTGTCTTTTGAGGCTTGAGTAGTTGAAAATAATTATATTATTTTGTATTAATGGAGAAAAGGTTACACAAGTTGTAACGTATCTCCTTAGTTTAGGATTTGTTCCTAGAGTTTAGTGGTTTGGTTGCAACTTCCTGATTTCTAGTAATGTATTTAATGATTTAATCTTTCATTCATGAATGTAGAGTGTATGAGAGTGATCTCTCAGTTCTGAGTGTAGTCTCCAGGTGCAGGCCTCACCTGTGAGCTACATCTCCTTTTTCAATTATGTTCATATTTTATCTTGGTATCAGAGCTCAGATTGGGTGAGCCTGATCTTTTATCGCCTTTGTGGCTGAAGTGCCTTTGTGGCCAACTTGCCTTTGTGGTAGAATCGCCTTTGTGGCTTGAGGTGCCTTTGTGGCCGTGTGTACACAAGAGCTTTGTGCTCAATTGAGCAGGTGGACTGCAGAACACCTGGCTCGAACTTAGATGATTTTATAATTTTCTGAGTAGAAAGGGGTTGGCGCGCTTTTTGCACTGACAGTCGTGCCATGAAGTGCAACTAGTGCGTCCATTTGGCCATTAATCGCGCCACCGCGCCAAAATACCAAATTGGCGCGGAATCGCACGGAAAAATCGTGCCAAGTGTTTTGCCTTACACCGTTTTCATCTAGGTGCGGGTTTTTCGCTTAGGATGGTGCCAAATCACCTTCAAAGGGATCCGCGGGAAGCCTCATCTTCGTTTTAAGATTTGCAGAGAAGCAGATCAGAGAAGTTGTGGATCTATCTGGGAGAGGCAGATCGGATCAGTTGTGATCAGATCATTTTGTGGCTGTATTTAAAAACAACGAATTTGCTCATCGGATTGAGATTGAATTGTAGATTTTGTTGGATCTCAATCGAGGATATAGTGGGTGGATTGGGAGACCAGCAGATCAGTGGCAGAAAATCAGCAGATCGGGTGTCAGGATTTGACAGGTATCAATTTTTTTTTTACTATTGGGTAGATTCATTTGCTTCTAGATCAAGATGAGTAATACGATGGAATCTTATTTCCACGAGTCTGGAAAACTCAATGGATCTAACTTCACGAATTGGAAGTTTAAGATTCAGACCTTGCTTGAGGGTGCGAATGCTTGGTCCATAGTTACAGGTGATGAGCAGAGGCCGAATTTGAACACAGGGACACAGGAGCAAGAATGGGATAAACGAGAAAACAAGGTGAAATTTTTGTTGAAGATGTCCGTAAAGGACAACATTATCCCTCACATCAGAGACTGTAAAACGTTCGCGGAGATCTGGATGACTATCAAAAGGCTGTATCAGACCCAAAATACAAGTCGAATTATGGCACTCAAAAACAAATTGTTCTCAATGAATATGGACGAAAGTGAGACCACTGTTGCATTTATCGAGCGAATCAGAGATGTGAAAGATGGATTGGGGGACATCGGGGTGAAGGTGTCTGACTCTGATCTCGTAACAATCATAATGAACGGGATGCGAGATAAATTTCAAATGTTCATCACTGGATTGGAAGCAAGGGAGAAAGTGCCTTCATTTGAAGATCTGACAGGGATCTTGCTGCAAGAGGAGGAGCGGCGGTAGAACTTGAACCCCCAGAGTGATGATCTTGCGCTGATGGCGAAACGACGACCTTTCAGAGGGAAGCAGCCACAACAACAATCACAGACGCAACTATAGCAGAAAGGAGGTACATCGCAGAAGAGTTCATATAAAGTTATGCTTGCAAATAATCTTGTAAAGAAATGTTATTATTGTGGAAAGAAGGGTGATGTACATAATGTATTCTTTAATAAGCAGGCTAATGATGCAAAGAGGAAGCTGTCAATTGCAAAGCACAGAGGATACTTCGTTGAAGAATATGTTGAAGAAGATGTAGACGAAGATTTCATTCATGAATTTCGATTGTTCACAGTCAACTGTGCCCTTTCAACATCTAATGAGGAAGACATCTGGTATGTCGATTCTAGAGCATCCTCTCACATGACAGGTAAAAAGGAATTTTTTGAAAGTCTTGAAGAAAGTACATATGGATCAAAAATCTATTTAGGATATGACAGTGGATACGAGATTAGAGGTTAGGGGGTTATTCCAGTCAAGTTACCAAATGGAAAAATCAGTCATCTTAAAAATGTTTTATATGTACCTGGAATTAAGAAAAATATGATATCTGTATCCATGATAACTGATCAAGATATGCAAGTTGAGTTCTTCAAGACTCATTGTGTCATAAAGAATTACAGGAAAGAAATTGTTGCAACAGGCGTGCGCATTGGAAGCCTATACAGACTGGATGTAAAGAGTATATCAAAGTGATCCATGGTTGCAGGTGGATCGACAGCCAAACAACTCTGGCTTCAGAGATTCGGTCATTTCAACTTGCAGGACCTCATGTTATTGCAGAGAAAAGGTATGGTTGAGGGGCTCCCTATCTTTCGTAATACTCAGTTAAATTGTGATGGTTGTGCCTTAGGTAAGATGTATAGAGAACAGTTTCATGTGCATGATAGGAGGAAGGAAACGGATATTTTAGAACTAGTGCACACTGATATATGTGGACCTATGCAGACAAGGTCGCTAGGTGGAGCATATTATTTTCTATTATTTACTGATGACTACACTAGATATTCATGGGTTTATTTTCTGAGTAAGAAAAGTCAGACTTTCCAGTGCTTTATAGAATTTAAAACCTTGGTGGAAAAACAGTTTGATAAGAGTATAAAAATTCACCGATGTGATCAACGAGGAGAATAAAAGTTAGGGGAATTCATGAAATTTTGCAAATCTCATGGGATTGTACAGTAGTTTACAGTGCCACACACACCATAGCAAAATGGATTTTCAGAGCGTAAGAACAGAACCTTAGTGGAGTGCGCAAGGAGCATGTTACAAGGTAAGGGTCTATCTAATAATTTTTGGGTAGAGGCTATTAATACTGATGTATATTTAAAGAATAGAAGTCCTACCATGTATCTTGGCTTCAAAACTCCTTTTGAAGCTCTATATGGATTCAAACTAGTAGTAAACCATCTAAGAGCATTTGGGTCAAAAGAATTTGCCCATATACCCAAAGCTGATAGGAAGAAATTAGACCCTAAAGCTGTTAAATGCATCTTTGTTGGTTATGGCATAGAATTTAAAGCATATAAGTTGTTCAATCCTCAGTCTCATAAGATATTTGCAAGAAGGGATGTAGTGTTTCATGAACAGGTTCAGGAAGGGAAAGATGACATTGGTGATGATTGGCACATTCCATTGTTGATGGATGAAAGCAGCGAGGATGAAAGAGAGCTGGAGCAGAAACAAAAAGAAGAACAAGAAGAAGGTGATAATGCAAGCCCAATTAGAGTTGAAGAAAACAAATTTGAGGTAAGTCCCATACTAAGGAGATCAAGTAGGAAGATTCAAAAACCATTAAAATTGAAATACTATGCTTTGATGTCAAATGTTTTGAACATTGTAGAGCCCACTAATTACAAAGAATCTAGTCAATTTAAGGAGTGGAGGGCTGCAATGAATGAAGAGATAGAATCTATTCTTAGAAATGACACTTGGGACTTAGTTGAACTACCTAAGAATAAAACACCCATAGGATGTAAATGGCTGTTTAAACCAAAAATCAATGCAGATGGAAGTATTGAAAAACTGAAAGCTAGGCTGGTTGCAAAGGGGTACTCACAACAGGAAGGTATAGATTTTGATGATACCTTTGCACCTATAGCAAAGTTAAATACAATCAGAATGCTTATTTCTTTAGCTACTAAACATAATTGGGAGCTACACCAGCTTGATGTCAAATCTGCATTTTTAAATGGTGAGTTAAAAGAGGAAATTTACTTAGTACAGCCAGAAGGGTTTGTAAAGCAGGGGCAGGAACATCTTGTTTGTAGATTGAAAAAGGCTTTATATGGCTTAAAGCAAGCACCCAGGTCTTGGTACGAAAAGGTTGATTCTTTATTTTTAGAGTATGGTTTTCATAGAAGTTTAAATGACCCAAATTTGTATACCAAGTATAATAAGCAGGGGCAGATTATTTTGATTTCATTATATGTAGATGACATGATTATAACAGGAGATGAAGATGATCTAATCAAAGGAATCAAAAGGCTTATGGCACAAGTTTTTGAAATGAAAGATCTCGGAAGTCTTCATTACTGTCCGAGACTAGAAGTATGGAGAGATACTAGGCAAACTTTTCTTACCCAAGGGAAGTATGCTAGAAATTTGTTGGAAAATTTTGGCATGGATCAGTGTAGGTCAGCAGCAACACCTTTGTAGCAGAATTTGAAGTTGTGCAATGATGATGGCACTAAGGAGGTTGATGCCACAATGTACAGACAGCTGGTTGGCAGCTTGATATATCTTACAACAACCAGACCTGACTTGGCATACTCTATTAGTGTGTTGAGCCAATTCATGTCAAAACTGCTTGAAAGTCACTGGGTAGCGGCAAAAAGTGTGTTGAGGTATCTTTGTGGTACTGTTAATTATGGAATTTTATACACTGACTCATCTCATGTTACTCTAGCAGGTTTTTCAGATTCAGACTGGGCAGGTAACTTGGATGATCGAAGGTCCATCACAGGTTACGCATTCAGCATAGGATCCGGGGTCATAGCATGGAGCAAAAAGAAGCAGAGTACTGTAGCACTATCTTCATGTGAAGCTGAGTATCAAGCATTGTGTGCAGCGACATGTGAAGAAATCTAGTTGAGAAGGCTTCTCAACGATGCAGGAGAACAATAGAAGAACTCTACTTCCATAAAAAGAGACAACCAGAGCACTATTAAATTAGCATACAATCCAGTGTTCCATAAAAATACCAAACATATAGACACTCAGTTCCATTTTGTTAGAGAGAAACTACAGTCAAAAGAGATTATTGTTGAATATTGTAAAACTTGTGACAATATCGCTGATATTTTTACAAAGCCTCTTGCACGCGTGAAGTTTGAATTGTTTAGAAGGATGCTAGGAGTTTAGGACAATCCTTTCTCCATTAAGGGGGGGGGTTGAAAATAATTATATTATTTTTTATTAATGGAGAAAAAGGTTACACAAGTCGTAAGGTACCTCCTTAGTTTAGGATTTTTTCCTAGAGTTTAAGGGTTTGGTTGCAACTTCCTGATTTCTAGTAATGTATTTAATGATGTAATCTTTCATTCATGAATGTAGAGTGTACGAGAGTGATCTCTCAGTTCTGAGTGTAGTCTCCAGGTGCAGGCCTTACCTGTGAGCTACATTTCCTTCTTTTTTAATTATGTTCATATTTTATCTGTTTATGGCACTTGTGTTTTCTACGCTAGCGAGGGATTTCACGAGTTTTTATTCTGACTTCTTTGCCTTGCAGGGTTTTCTCTAGATGTTCTGAAAGCCGTGGGGCAGTTCACCTCACTTTTGAGAGTTGGGTTTTTAGGAAAAGTTATAGTCTTGTTGAATTTATCATGTCATAGTCGAAAATACAGTTTCCCCGTCTTGAAGAATATTTGAATTTCAACATTCAAGTGTTTATAATGCATGTGGAGAGTTTTATAAAAAAAAATTTAATAACATGGTTACATGGAATTATTTTGACAGTATGTATACAATTTTTTATTTGATACTCCCTTCTCGTTGTGTATCGTAACTTTCATAATGGAATTAGCTAATTAAATTAAATTGTTACAGTACCTTCTTCTAGTGTTTGAATTTTTGGTTTTGTACAATCTTCTGTTACATAATAAGTACCTTCTTTTCATTCTGGAAGTTTTTTTCAAGGTAGAATGTTATTTGTAAATATCTGAATTCTTTTATGCACTTGGTTAAATAGCCAGGTATGGATATTTGTAAATGGAATTCTTACTCCATTTTGTACAAGAATAATTCCTTGATATTATTTTATAGTATTTTCAGATTATTGCTTCTTCTCAACAATTATTGCTCATTGCTCCTTCTGTATCTACAACCACATCACATTGATAGTTTATTTTTAATAATTCTTTAGAGTTCACAACGGATAGTAATTTCACTATGATTTGATTATTATTATTTGTATCTTCAACCTTATTTTATTATTATTTGTGTGTTCAATGGATAAGCCTGACTTGGTCCATCACCGAGACCCGCCAAGGTGCAATGTACAAATTTACATATATATTTAGTTCATATATCTCAACTTCTCATATTATCCAGCATACACAGATTTCTTAACCTAGTCATCTTGTCACAAGGCAAATTCTTTCGCAATAATTCCTTACCATAAACTATTACTATCAATATAATATAATCCTTGTATAGTTTCATGTACTACTGCATATACAAGAGTCTCATCAATTCTTTACAATAACAAATTTTGCATGGAGTTTTTATTAAGATTCCATATACCAACTTAAAAATTCAGAATACTTAAATAAATACTTAATATTTATCTATTTAGGTTAGGTTGCCAAAAGCTCAAATCATCCCCACCTAAGCACAAATCACAGCGAAAACGCTAGTTCATAAAGTGAGAGGATATTAGGAGAAGTCCCAAAAGGAATTAGACTTTGTTACCATAAGAGATCAGTGTGGTATTTATATATAGTGAATTTAATTTGTTATGTTAGTTAAAATATTTATTTAATCAATGATTTACAAAAGATCCATTTCTTTCTTATCAAACAATGTAAAGTTGTCATGTTAGTAACTAGCTTATCTAGTTTTATCGATTTCATTGATATGCTTTAAACTAGTTCATCTAATAGTAAATTTTGATTTGGTCATTTTCAAAAAAAAAATTGAATATAAACTTCTTCTATCACAAACTAGTCCAAATTGCCAAAAGTAGTTGATCCAATGGTAAATTTTGAATTTGTTACTTGAAAAAAAAATATTTGAATATAAACCTGCTCAGAAACCACCAAATGCCCAAAATAAGTTAATCAAAGAAAACCAAAGGAAAACCAAATCACCTTAAGAGTAAGTTGTAAAAGGCTATAATATTTTGATAAAGGGGATAATTAAATACTGAACAAGAGAACCTTTTTTATTAAATATTTTCTATTAGAACTTGGAATTTGATTAAGTGATGTCTCTTGATATTTTAACTTTTGATGACATTTTCTGTACTATTTTTTATATTTAGTGATCTTATATATATCAGGATTAAATTTATGCCTAAGGTTTCCTTTGCAACATGTAGTGCAATTGCTAATATATTTATCAATATCAATTAGCTATATTTCTATGAACATATCCCATAATTCTTACCAAAATAATAAAACTAGCAATTGCACCACATGTTGCAAAGGAAACGTCGTAAGGTTGTGGTATAGGAAAGAATAAAATATAAGAAAGAAGAGGTAGTTGGAACTTTCTCGGCTCCAACTGATCCTCCAGAATAAGGGGTGGAGAAATATGTTTAGTGGACCTCAAATCAAAATATCCATATTGGGTAATTGACGTGGAACAATACTTTTTGGTATTAATTGCATGTAAGATGCATTTTTTAATAATGGATGAGACATTTTGGCCAAACTACTCAAGACCTCTATATGACGAAATCTACATGTTTATTTATTTTTCTGCATGAAGGATGCACTTGGTGTTTATGACCAAGTTGGGTAGACTTCACCCTTTCACGAGATTATTTTCTTCTATCACATTCACAATGTTGAATTTCTTTGATACTACTCCTAGAACTCTCACTCTGATCTATAGCTAGAATTATTAAATGGAATATAAACTTATCACCATGACATGTTGTACTTCATAAGAGAATACTAAGAAGCTTAAGTATGGTAAATCCACCTTCACATGTCATTTGAACATAAAGCATAGAGTTATCTTAATCGTCAATTTTATGGATAAGAGACATTTGGGCCCTTTTTAACCCTTCGGGATGATTAATTAATCTCAGTTCATGTAATGTATATTAATAAATTATCACAATCATATTTCCTTAATTCCTCTTTGAACTACCAATATTCCACTTCTTTGGAACTTTTCACCCGAGTGAGAACAACAAATGCCATGAAGAATAAGAGGAAAAAATCAGCTCATAATCACAGAATCTAGAGACTTCTTTCAGGATCATAATTGAAGACTTTAGTGCCTTTTAAAGATCATTTATTTTCCCATCAAATAAAAAGAAACAATAAATTTTTGTAGTGACTAGAATGGGAACAAATTTTAAATGTAATAACTCCCTTCCCTAGTGATAGTACATTTTTGTTTTGAAATGAAATTATTTTCCCGATCTTTTAAATAATTCATTCCTCCCCAAGTGACCCTTTAGAGGTACCTTTTTTTTCAACTCATTGCAATAGGTAAGTTTATTTTGTCTAGTATATTCTAAGTCATTGAATTTAAGGGCAGATGTAAAGAGACTACTAGACAAAAACGAGCAGAGTGACTGAATGTTAAATGAAAATAACAATGAGGAATCTCTTCTGATTTTCTCATGTGGGCCTTCTTCAATGATGAGGTAGTAGGAGCTTTATCCTCCAAAATAAGTGGTGGAGAATTATGTTGAGTGAACTACTACTCATGTAACTTTGACTCCTCCTTACAATTGGAATGTTTCTCTTCACATAACTCTATCTCATGTTATAATTCTAGCTTTCTCTTGTTTATATATAAATTGTCTATATATCACTATTGTCTATCTATTTTTGAGCGCTTGCTTGAATGAGCGGTATAATGTAGCTCATCTTGATTCCAAAATCCTTGAGTAACCCATTTTCTCAAGAGTCCTCTTTTGATTTTAATTCTGCTATTTGGTCCTCCATAGCCTTGTTAATGTCATTTCCTTCTAAAGAATCATACATTCTTGATAAGTATCCATTGTCATGATTTTCTTCTTCCATATACTTTAGATATAAATCAATGGAACAAAAGATAAGCTTCGTGACATTTTCCAAATTCCAAGATTTTTTATTGCACTTCTCATTTGTATCAGGGAAAAAGGATTTCTTACATTCAAAGTTATGCCTTTTTAGGGCTTGTTGTAAGGTTGGAAGCTTCTCTTCACCATGCCTCCTTTAATATGTATCCTTGACTTTGATACAAACAATTGTTACACACCCGTTTAAGGGTAAATTTAGTGTTATTTAAGAAATGAGAATTATATGAACATTCATTATTATTGATCAAGATAAATCATGTCCTATGAAATAATTTGGAAATTTAAAAAAGATCACATATTTAAAAAAAATTCATTATTAATTTAATTTTTTATATATTACGAAATAATATTCATGAATTATAAAACAATTGTAACATAAATAATATATAACAAAAAATTCATGTATTTTTGAAATAATAAAATAGTTGTAATGAAAATAATACAGAACAAGAAAAACTATGTATATTTGGATGCATGAAAATTTAGATACATTTTATTAAGTAAAAATTTAAAAAAAAATAATGGTTCTAAACAGTTAAAAATAATTTTATTAAATAATTAGTTTAGATCGAGAGTTAAGATTGATTTATGCCATCTTAGTTCCCCCCTATAAAGAAACTACATTCCACATGAATATCATGGGTCAATACCATGGGCTGTATTTATTAGTTTATCATTATTTTATTTTATTATTTTATTATTTTTTATTGTATTTTGACCTAGTTAAAATGTTCATTACATTATGTCAATCTTTTTATTTAATTTACTTTTGTTTTTAATTTTATGTAATTTGACACAGTCAAAATGTTAAACATGACATTACAACCTTTCTATCATACTTTGTTGGAGAGCATAGTAGCACAAAAATGTAATATTTAAATATATAAATAGTTATTTCCCTTATTTTATATTTTTTTTATCCATGTAATATAAATTAATTGGTTTTTGTGGAGTTTAATTTTATGAAATAAATTTTATTATAAATAAAAATTTTATGCTTATGTACCAAACAATTTAATGTTTATGTATTTTACAAAATTTTTGTATTCATTAAACTAATTTATGTTAAATCTATAAAAACATGTATGCTTATGTACCCAAAAATTTAATGTTCATGTATTTTACACTTTTTTTATTCATTAAACTAATTTATGTTAAATCTATAAAACATTTATGCATATGTACCCAAAAATTTAATGTTCATGTATTTTACAAAAAAAAATTATTCATTAAACTAATTTATGTTAAATCTAGTTTTATTAAGTTATTAAT
Source organism: Pinus albicaulis (assembly GCA_034641835.2). Taxonomy (NCBI): domain Eukaryota; kingdom Viridiplantae; phylum Streptophyta; class Pinopsida; order Pinales; family Pinaceae; genus Pinus; species Pinus albicaulis. The sequence continues at coordinate 192,170,436 of CM076578.1, read as the reverse complement.
TATGCCATAAGGCATTCTTATTTGAAAACAATTCCCCTGGCTGCCATTGTGTCCATGGCTAAGCCATTGGATCAAATGTCAGATGATTGAAATGTTTTAGGCCATTAGATTCACAAGTAAATAGTTATATATATATATATATTTTTTATAATATTAGTTTTTCTTTTTCTTTTTACTAAGTTAGATTGAATTTAGGTTTTGGTAAATTTTAAATTAAAATGTTGTTATTAAAAAATTTCTAGATTTTTATATGTAAATGTAAATAGTTTTATATATGTTTTTTTATAGTATCTCTTTTTACTTTATAATCATAAACTAATTTCACATTATATGATGTCAAACTTACTCAAGTTTTTATTCTAAAATTTTAAACAAAGTTTTTCACTACATAATTTTAGCTTTTATAATTTTTTTATTTTTCAATTCCAAACAAAACTTACAAAAGAAAAAAATTCACTCATTCCTTTAGATTATAATTTTACAAAATTGACACTATGTGATTAATAATAGAGTAAGTTGAGACAACCCTAAATTGTTTTTTGTCCATGTTTTATCATAACATTTCCATCCATCCAATATATATTGTAGATTATTTTGAAGAGAGTGTGTATTCTTGTTTATAACCTGATCCACAATCAAAGAAAATGCCTAGGGATTTCACAAGTTATTAGTTTGTAACCTTATCCACAATCAAAGAAAATGGCTAGGGATGTCACAAGTTATCATTCACATATTGATTTATTGGATTTCTTAGCTGAAATGGATCCTATTAGTATATCATTAAGGATTGTGAGTTGTTAGCCACCTATAAAAAATTTTCATATCAAATGATGGCTAGATCTTTTTATACTTCAAGAAACAATGTTGGGGCCAAATTGTGAGTTCTTAAAGTCTTATGAAGTTAACTATGCCTTTAGTTAATCTTCATTGTTGTTTCCCTCATAACCCTGAAAAATATGTTGTTTGCAAGGAGAAAGACTGCTTAAAAAACCCACTTTTCCCTTGATTTTACCCCTTCTTTCACTCATGAATGACCCCATTTTCATCCCCTTTTTGTTCATAAAAATCCTTCCATAAGCCTCATTCAACCTTCAAAATCACTCCAAATTCCTTTTAAACCTTATATTTCTCCGTTATTTGGTTTAAAAATGCCTTATTTCATCTACTGAAACCCCAATTTTGGCTTAAAAACTTTGTTTGTTTTTTGCCTAAAATCACCCTTTAAACATTATGGAAGACTTAAACCCCGGAGGGCTTATTTTCTTTAGACTTCCACTTCATAAGACACTAGGCCCACAATCTGGCACTTAAAGAGCCTAAAATCCTTTCCAAACCCCGTTAAAAACCTCATTTTCCTTTGTTATTTCATAAAACCCGACTTTCCTTATGTTTCAAATAAAACTCGACAGTTCAAAGTTGCAGTGAATATTAACCGTAGATCTAAACTGATCAATGGCTAGAGGCTCATCGCATCACAAGTCCGCTTCAGTTCCTCCCTTTTCTTCATGTCCTCCAAAAATTTCGATGTAATCAAACCTCAGCTGTCGATCATCCCTCCGATCCAATGGTCAATCCACAATCCCATCGCAAATTACCTTTGTTCTTTTCCCTTGGCCTCCTTTGATGCCATCCTTCCCAATTAAATCTTAGCCATCGAATCCACATGAACTGACAACTAAGATCTCGTCACTCTCTTCCCATAACTCTTTGTCCTTTCCCCTCCGATTAAGTCTCAATCGTTGATTTGACTCCCAGATCTGACGGACAACGTTACATCGCATTGCAATTTTCCCTTTGTTCTTTCCATTTCCTCCTCCGACTTGTGATCACCCCTATTAAATCTAAACTATCCATTTCATAGATCCTACGGCCTGAATCTAACCCAACTTTCCTCTGTTGTTTTTTTTCTCATAAACCCAACAGTGTAACTCCTTGATGAAGATCAACGACCCACATTACGCTCGATATCTGCCTGATCCTCTGACTTTCATTTCTTTCATCGTCCCCAGATCAAATCCCTGCCTTCCATTTCATACATTTGACGACTAGGATTTATTTCGCACACCTCATAACTTTTTCCCTTTGTAAAACCTTCCGCCTCAACTTCAGATCCTAACCATCCACTCATGAAATTCAACGGTTGAAGATAAACCAGATGACCCAATATGCCTCTGCCCCGACAGCAAATCACAATCGTTTGTCCATTTAGATCCAACGGCCAAGATCTAAACCACCATTGATCCCACTCATCTGTTCTGCCAGTGTATCTTGTCCTCCATCACGTGTGATCCTCACCGTCGGATTCACACCCCTTCATCCAACAGCCAGAATCCATTTTCGTGTTTTTTCTGCGCATGAAGTTTAACACCAAAAAATTATGTGATAAAAGTGGTTTTGGAGGGGACACGTGTCAGCAGGTTTGTGATATCGCGTGTTTTTGCAAATTTTCGAAACCACCTGTTGTAGCCGCTACAACACCACCCAAAATTTTGGTTATATTTAAAATTTCAGGTCCCCCTCTGCTCGCTTTGTCGTTAAGGTCTTTCACCGAACCTACAACCAGAGACATCCTAGCGACCTATCCCCAAACCCTCATGAGTTTTCTTGTCATCATGATTAGATGTTGTTGATGCAATCGCGCCATGTGAGGGAGGGACCACCCAGCATACGTTCGAATAAGAACTTTCCGTGCTCTTAGGATGTACATTAACAACTCCCTCGCCATGGGTCGTTAAGCATACTGTTGAATACTTCTCGTAAGCTCGTAAGTCTTATATGTTTATCTAGGGACATCATTCTCAAAACAAGTAACTGTGATGTGATAATGTTCCATACAGGTCGATCCCACGGATGATATACTCATGAATGTCACCACCACACCGATGAGGAGGATAAGAGCAGTACCAAGTGAAACATGAGAAGTGGAGGACATATATCGCATGTACGCAAGAAATAAGACCGCGCCAATCAAGGGAACTTGCAGTCACAATGGGACTTGGGAACACATTGCAGGCTATAAGTTTATTAGCTTACTTAAAAGATCAACGGAAATGCCCTTGGCTCTTTTGGTGTTGGGGCCGTTAAATTTGCAACCTGGACTCAAGGTGACACTACCTCTGGATGTAGCAAATAGTTGATCCGGATTTATGTAGGAACGCAACAGAATAAACATATAAACATAAATACAGAGATACAACGGAAATAACACTTCATTTCATTAATATCAAAGAACTAAAATTTTCTTACAGACAGAATGGAAATAAAACTAGCTAGGGCGCTGGTAGCTATCTCTGAGAAGAGATGTGGTGGCTACAGGCCTCTGAACTGAGTTACAATGAGGCTCGAGGACCTATTTATTATTTAGAAACAATGGGAAATCCTAAACAACCAAAACCCTAACCCTAGGAGATGAAGCGCCAAAACTATGGGCCCCGTTTGGGTAAATTGGTGTTTCAACTTCCCAGGGGCGTAACTTTGGCATACGATCTCCGTTTGACGCGTACTATACCTCGTTAGAAATATCTATCCGAGGACTACAAATTTGGAACGAGCAACATAGGTCCATGGACCCATGTTGCTCTCCGTTTTCCCAAAAAAACGTCGTTTAGGGCCTCAAAACGGCTCCGGAAGTTTAGGACCCGAAAAACTGCTAAAAATAGTAAACTGTGCCGAAACTGAAAAACTGAAATAGACAATGGTGGAGCCCCAAGTGGAATACGCGGGTGACCACCAATATCCACCTGGATCATTCCTCCCCCCTTAGGAAGCAATGGTCCCCATTGCGTTAAGTTCCTCCATGAGATGAGGAAATTTCTGCTGAACTTGGTCCCTGGTGAACCACTTTCCTTGGTGCAGGAGTTGGCCAGCTTTGAAAACCCGATATAGTTGGATCTTCTTCGTCGGCGATATTTTTGCTTGGTATCCGTGATGTTTCCCAGCCCCGTTCTAAGGGGCCTGGATTTACACCTGCATGGTGTGAGTTGTTCTCGCAATGTCCGAGGTACTAGTAGAGGTGGGAAGTAAGGACGAAAAGGACATCCATATTGAAGATCAAAAAGAACAAGAATGGTAACATCAACAAATGCATTGTTCCTACGCGCCTTGTGATGGTGTACGCTCGTACCCGAGGCGGCGAAGCTGCGGGGTCCAAGGAGGCGCTCCTTCTCGCAAATGCAGCTGACACTTGCTGCTCCACCCGAGTTGTGTGGCACCCCAGCAGCGATCACATGCGATGAACACACGGCCTGTCCAACACGCAACCGTCGCGCATGTGTTGAATGCGCTCGATGAAGCTACTTGCTTTGTCAACTTCAGACTGGACATGAGCTGAATTGGCCTGAGCAGCTGCAAATGGCATGGCTACGTCAATGGGACATAGTGGCTGGAATCCCAAGCCCACCTGAAAGGGGCTATGGTCGATTGAACTGTGGAGAGCCCGATTATAACTATGTTGTACATAAGGGAGGCTCTTGTCCCATGTGCGTGGATGCTTTGAATTGTACATGCGCAGAATGTGTACAATCATTCTGTTGACGACCTCTGTCTGGCCATCTGTTTGGGGATGGAAAGCTGTGGACTTGGTGAGCTTGGTATCCAACATCGACTAGAGGCTGGACCAAAATGTGCCGAGGAACCTGCTATCCCGATCTGATATGATAGACTGTGGGATCCCAAAGTGCACCCACACTCGTTCAAAGAAGAGTTTAGCAGTGGCTTCTGCTGTGATATTCTTCTTGCAGGCCGCCATAATGGCCATCTTCGAGAATCTGTCGACGACCACAAAAACACAGTCATTTCCCTGCTTAGTAGAAGGCAGGTCCGACATGTAATCCATGGAGATGGATTCCCAAGGTCGACTAGGGGTAGGTAGAGGAGTATATAGGCCTTGCTTCTTGATGGTCGGTTTGGCAATGGCACAAGCAGTGCAGGATCTGATGTGCTTCTCGACATCCTTTCGAAGGTTCGGCCAATAGAAATACTTCTGTAGTATTGCTACTGTTTTCTCGACCTCAAAATGCCCAGCGACTCGACTGTAGTGTGCTTCCCATATCATCTTGGCACGCTCGCTTGAAGGAACACAAAGGTGTCCCATGTGACATAAAAGTGCATCTTGGAGGTGAAAATTTGGAACTTGCGTACCCCCCAAGAGTGCCTTGTAAGTTTGGTCGAATTCTGGGTCAATCTCATAGAGAAGCGGCCAATCAGAAGTCTCGTGCCCACAAGATTTGAGCACAGTGGTGAGCGCCACGATCGGTGGTCGGCTGAGGCAGTCTGCAACATGATTGGTGCTACCCTTCTTATACTTGATGTTCAAATGAAACTGTTGCAGATATGTAGACCACTTCTGATGGCGATCATTCTGCAACTTCCCTTGTGTCTGTATGAACTGCAGGGGCCTGTGGTCTCTGTGGATGATTGTTTCCTTCCCCAAAATGTAATGCTTCCATTGTCGACAAGCTTGCACAATGGAGTACATTTCTTTGTCATATGTGGGGTACTTGCGAATTGTGTCAGACAATGTCTCACTGTGAAATGCCACTGGATGTCCCTGTTGAGTAAGAACTGCCCCAATAGCATAGTCAGAGGCATCTGTCTCGATCTCAAATGGCTATTGCAAGTCTGGTAAAGTGAGCACTGGGGCAGAACAGAGGCGGTTTTTCAGTTCTGTGAACGCCTTCTGTTGAGGTTCCGACCAAAAAAAAATTTCTCTTGCTCCTCCCTTGGTGACTTGACTCAAGGGCCAAGTGACATGAGAGAATCCCAACACGAACGTCCGATAGAAATTAGCAAGACCCAAAAAGCTGCGAAGCTCTGTTATAGTGGTTGGGGCTGGCCAATCCCGAATGACTTGGATCTTGGCTGGATCCACATGCACCCCCCTTTCATCAATAATGTATCCCAGATATTGAACCTCGGTCATGCCAAAAGTGCACTTCTCCAAATTGGCACACAACTTGTGTTGCCGCAGTGTTTGGAGGACTTGTCGGATGTGGTGAAGGTGCTCTTCCCAAGTCCGGCTGAAGATCAGAATATCATCCAAGTACACCACTACAAATGAGTTGGTGAATGGCCGCAAGATGTCATCCATCATCCTCATGAAGGTGGTGGGAGCATTCGTCAACCCGAAAGGCATGACCAGCCATTCGAAAAGGCCTTCCTTGGCTTTGAAGGCAGTCTTCCACACATCGGAGGGTTCAATTGGTACCTGGTGATACCTAGACTTCAGGTCGATATTGCTGAAATATTTTGCACCTTTGAGTTGGTCCAGAAGGTCATCAATCCGTGGGATTGGGTACCTATTTCGGACAGTGATCTTGTTCAGTGCCCGATAGTCAATACAGAGTCTCCACGTCCCATCCTTATTCTATACCAACACGATCGGGCTCCCACAGGGTGATGAACTTGGTCTGATGTGACCTTTCTGCAACAACTCCTTAATCTTCCTCTTGATTTCATCATTCTCCAGAACAGAGCGCCGATAGATCGGTCCATTAGGTAGCGGCGCACCGGGGGTCAGATCAATCGGGTGCTTGACCTGACAGTGCAGAGGAACCCCTGTGGGTGAGGTGAATATGTCCCCGTACTCCTCCACAACCTTATCCATTTGTTGTTGTTGTGCAGAGGAGCCCTGTATGGAGGTCGTGGCCACAGTCTTCTTCTTGCCTTGGGGGTGGATCATCAGGAAAACGAATTTCCTGGTTTGGGAAATGAGCTTATAGCGTTATTTTGCAGTAACCAAAGAGATAGTGGCAGGAGGTGGTACCTCTGGTATCCTGTACAACTTATTCCCCAAAGTAACAATAATAGCACGAGGTCGAGACTCATACACAGCATGACGCTTCCACAAGTATGGTTGTCCTAATAATACATCATAAACATCAATAGGAGCAACGTCACATAATACCTCATTTGTGAAGGGCTTGATGCTATAGGGGAGGCAGCACTGCTGGCTAACGTGGAGATCTTGTCCTTGGTGAAGCCACTCGATGGTGTATGGATGTGGGTGAGTTGTGGTCGAAAAGCCCAACCGCTTCATGGTGTCTACTAAAATGAGGCTCTTTTGGCTCCCATTGTCGACAATGAACTGTACCGGGGAGCCCTTTACACACATCTGGGAGTGGAAGAGACGTTCCTCCTCCTCTGGATCTTCTGGTTCCTCCTTTTGGATCTTTGCAGTGGCAACAGTGGCGTTGGGCTCCACATCAATAATCTGTTTCCCTTTTTCATTCACCTTTTCATGTTCTAATTTGGAGTCAGAGCATGCATCTGACTCAGAAGCCCTCATCTCGGCCACTAGCGACTGCTTGGCCCGACACTCACTTGTGTTTTGAGTGGAGCTCTTATGGAACTCACACCACTTTCCCGTGTCCTTCTTTGGCTTTGTGGTGCTATTATTTTCTTGTGGCTTCGACAGGTTGTCTTGAGTCGCCATGCCTTAGGTCTGTCCTTTATTCTGCGGTTTGGAAGCACCTTTTCCTTGCTTTTGATTAGCAGATCCAAAGTCTCACTTCTTCTGTTTGAATTTCTGCTCAATCTTGGCAGCATATCGGTATGCCATACCAAGTGAGGAGATGTCAAGGAAATCCATTTCCTCCTGAATGTATATGTGAAAACAACTGTAATAATTTAGCACCAGATGTTTCTCTAAATCTTTGATACCCAACTTGGTGCGCAGGGTATGGAGCCAAGTTCGTCGGCTCATGCACATCTTGATCCCTTTGTTGTCGCGACGTGGTCCATTGTATGTACTTGTCCTCATAGCTCCCCACGGGATAGTCTCTTTGTTCCTTGACGGCGTCTCGGGAAAGAATTCAAGTTGGTACGGTGAGAATAGAGAGGGCTTTGTACGGTCCTTGTTCTCACGGTAGGTTTCCCACGAGTCCTTAACATGGGGGGTAGCTTTGAGGAGTGCAAAAATAATCTTCTCCCGGTCTGAAAAGTCATGAACCGAGAAATATCCTTCTAACAGATTCAACCATCTATCTACGGCATCTGCGTCTATTTGACCCTCAAATATGCGAATGTCAAAATTTACTTGTACCTTAAAAGGAGTCGTGCCTCCAGAGTCGCTGTTGGATGTAGATGCACCGCCGGTGGGTAGCCGTTGAAGGATATGAGCAAAGTTGCCGTTGAAGGATCTGAGCAAAGTTATCCATCATCGCATTCCTTTGTTTTTCGAGGGCCTCCTCGAGCAATATTTTGATAGGACCTCTTGCTCCCTCATCTTTCTTTTCGTCCCCCATGGGCGTCCGTCGAGGTTTGCGAGACGTCTGCAAAAGGTTCCACCAGATCGAGCCCTAGCTCCTTATACCCTGACCTCGTTGGGGACATGCAAAGAAGGATCAAGAAAAAGCAGACCCCTCTGATACCACTGATCCAGATTTATGCAGGAACGCAACAGAATAAACATATAAACATAAATACAGAGATGCAATGGAAATAACACTTCATTTCATTAATATCAAAGAACTGAAATTTGCTTACAGACAAAATGAAAATAAAACTAGCTAGGGCGTTGTTAGCTATCTCTGAGAAGAGATGTGGATGCTACAGGCCTCTGAACTGAGTTACAATGAGGCTCGAGGGCCTATTTATCATTTAGAAACAATGGGAAATCCTGAACAGCCAAAACCCTAACCCTAGGAGATGAAGCACCAAAACTATGGGCCCCGTTTGGGTAAATTGGTGTTTCAACTTCCCAGGGGTGTAACTTTGGCATACGATCTCTGTTTGACACGTACCATACCTCGTTAGAAAGATATATCCGAGGAATACAAATTTGGAATGAGCAACATCAGTCCATGGACCCATGTTTCTCTCCGTTTTCCCAAAAAACGTCATTTAGGGCCTCAAAACGGCTTCGGAAGTTTAGGACCCGAAAAAATGCTAAAAATAGTAAACTGTGCCGAAACTGAAAAACTCAAATAGACAATGGTGGAGCCCCAAGTGGAATATGCGGGTGACCACCAATATCCACCTGGATCAACAGTTCAAGCGGCTAAGATATATTGTGCATGCATTCATGCTTCGGCGTACAAAAGCTCTAATTATCAAGAATGGACTCTTTATATTGCCACCACTGGCTGAGGTTATAGTACTAGCTCCATTGGTCCCACTTCAAAAGGAAATTTATGTATCTGTATTGCATCAAGAGTGGCCCAGCTTCAAACAAATGGTTCAAGCACTCAGCATCAGTATTTACTAAATATTGTGGTACAACTACGAAAGACATGTAGCTGTTTCTATCATTTCAATGGTGGAGCCAAAGCCATTTGAAGAAGGTGAACACTTATTTCAGGTGAATGGAAAGCTCATCATCTTGGACATTTTGCTTGAGAAGCTACATAGTCAAGGACATTGTGACATTCCTCAAGATTACTTAGGGCTGTGAAAGTATTCTTATGAGTGGCTTGATGGATCAGTAAGAGCAGAAGAGAGTTTTTGCAGCTGTGCAAAGCTTTGGTGGCAAAGCATCAACACTGCCATAGTCGAGTGACTTCAGTTAGGCCCATGAGGATACTGGACTAAAATCTACAAATTGACAAGCAAACATTATGGCGTGCTCATCATGTTTTTGCAACAAGCATTAAACACAGTGAGGCGGTGATTATGCAAAAGGCCCACGGAAATTTGTAGCTAAGTCGTAATGTGGTTAGCCATGATGATTTCCATCCAAAAGCACATAGGTCAGACATTATAGCAGGAAGAAAATCTTGGTTAAACCTAAGCTACATGGTGGGCGCAAACATGAGGACCAAGGTTGCATTTTTAAGCATATTATAATCAAACCAAAGCGTGAGAGGATACATACCATATGGTTTTAACACCATATGAGATGTTGGATCAGAATTATATGAAGAAACATTACAAATGAACTCAAATGTTTCTATGGTGGATGTAATGATCAAGACTTATGTTAAAACATGGGGTGGAGTTATGACTATGGTGCGTTACCAATAGGCGCACATTCATGGACCAACGTACATTGCAAATTTAAATCAAGGCACAAACTTATGTGGTTTCCAAACCATACTTTATGCCGATATTTTCAACGTTAGAACGAATATATGAGAGCGGAAACATTGCAACTGACACGGTAGTCTGAAATTCACGATCAAAAGAGGGCAAGGTTGGCGGTCCAAACACACGGTTGCATGGAGCGAAACCACATAAAACGCTGCATGGGCACGTGAGACACAGCCAATGTTGATGGCAGGTTCCAACTCACGGCAAACGTTGGAACAATATATATACGTGGCGGTCAACGTTTCAACCTTGGTAAAATGGAGCAGATATTACAATCATCAAAACCTATGTTTAAAAAACATGACAGCGAATATTATAATGGTGCAACGTATGACAATCTACAACCATCTTTGAGCGGTGCAATACGTTCTTCAAACCACGTGAGATGGTGCAATGCAAATGCATGCACACGTTGCATGGAGCCCAACATTGTGGTGGTGTAGTTTTAATCCACGTGGACTAGGCATATATGGCAGTCAAACTTCAGTTTGAAACTCGGCAAAGAACTACAAAGACACGTTTCATGGAGCCAAACGTTCAATGTTTGCGTTGCATGGAGCCGAATGTAGATGTTTATATATATAATGGCTAGAGTTCTAATTATGGAGCGTATATATATGATGATCGAAGTTATAATTGTGGCGTTGCAAACTGGTGTGAGTGCTTCTACGTTGGAGTTTTTAAATTTGGAGTGTGGATACATATAGCAGTCATTTTGTGTTTAAAACCTGGAGCCAAACGTTGTAACGAACCTATAACAGCATGTTATATTAACTATAGCGCTTACAAATGCCCGCAAGCATGTCGATGGTGGATTTTCAAACTATGGTGAAACGTTGGAGCATAAATAATAATGGTCAAAGTTTACGTTTAAAGCTCGGAGTAGGTTTAATGTTCTTGTCAGCACCAACTGCACTCTTTCCTGCCCTTCACCTATTGCCAGTATGGAATGGCTTGTGGATGGAGAAAGTTTCCCAGTGCCGACTGTTACATTCAGCGCCTCCCCAGGATGTATTGAATAATATTCAGTCACCGCCCATATGAAGGTCTCAACCATGCAGGATACCACGTGGACCGTGTCACTAACCAGCGTTTTAGTGGAGACAAGCAGTAAGCGGCATCATCCAACGTGGATTTAGCTGTGACAGTGTGAGAAGTGGCATATGATTCCATCCTGAAACGCATGCGCATGGATTCAGCTATGACAACAAAGAAAAGCGGAAATATAGTTCCATCTCAAATTGCATGTGCGTAGGTTTTGCTGTAACAGCTTTTTCATTGTCACAGGCTTGTAGGAAAACAAAACGCTCATCGGAACGAGCACATAGCGACTATGGAGCGTGATTTCAACAGGATGGTGACCCTTTTGAAATATGTCATCATCTGGCCAGCCTAATGTTGTAATCTAGTCTAATGATGTTGTGCGACCAGCAATGAACATTCTATTGATAAATGAAAAACATAGGGCAAATGTAAACCTTGACAACATTCGACGGATTAGAATAGGGGCGGAGAAAGTAGTAGCACCTACACGAGACAATGTTCGCTCTCTCACACCTACAGTCCATGCATTGGAATCAAAATTGACAGGAACTAAAGAACGAGGATCTTTCTCTAAGCCTGTCATTGCCTTTGGCAGATGGAACATTGGTTAAGGTGTCGTAGCTCCTGCACATCGAGACTATAGAACAATCACATGTAATTTTGAATTTTTCATTTGGCTTTGTAAGCCTGCTAAAGAGCTTCGAGTGCAACACATCATGCTGTTTTTTTTTTAATGCATGGAAAATGTTTAATTATGGTATGGCAGAGTCCAAGAGAGGCAGGGGTAAAAGTAGTTGGAACGAAGATTACTGCTGCATGCAGGAACCTCATGATCCATCGTGTTGGCTGCCGTAAAGACAGACTCCTTTCAAAAGGATCAAAATGCCAATACCCTACATTCGATGCATTGATAAAAACCAAAAGGGAACCCAAACCTGCAAGTTGTGAAGAATGAAGTCGCGCGACCCCTTGGGTCGCTGGGTCGCAGATCCATGCAGCCATCGAAGGATGCGACTTAGTGATCAACTGACTAGCTCGTGGGAAGATTTCACAAATGGATTACTTCCCTGGTTGAATATCCCTGAAGCCAGATCAAGAAGCCAGGGTGTTGCTACCCAGTTGCAATACAGGGCCAGAGAAAGGACACAGAAGAAAACCCACTTGAGCCATTGTCCCTGATGACAAAATGGCGCAACATTTGACCACACAGGGGTCCAGCTGATTTTAGATGTGATAGATTATTGCATTTCTTGTGTTGATTCCCTGACATGCGTGTATAATTATATGTAACATATCATTACATGCAAACTCCCTTAATGCAGAAATAACACCACCGGCAGATAGAGGCTGCTGTCTCACATGGCGAGGGCTAAGCCAGGCCTTCGGAGAACAAGGTTATGATATCTCTGAAAGAGAAATGCAGAAGGATAAAACCGTAGGTTGCACATCTGCCGAGGTCACAAGTCACATATTTAACAAGGTCGCAGGTCGCAGATTCGCCGAGGTCGCAGGTCGCACATTGCCCCAGGTCGCAAATCCCAGCAGGTCACAAGGTCGCATATCTTCGATTTTTCACCTTTTGCGACTCCGCGACCCAACGACCTAGTCGCAAGGTCGCAAGGTCGCACCTCTTCGGTTTTTCCACCTTTTGCGACCCCGCAACCCAGCGACCTAGTCGCAAGGTCGCATCTTTTCATTTTTTCCGTTGTTTACGACCCCATAACCCAGCGACCTAGTCACAACGTCGCAAGGTGGCATCTCTTCAGTTTTTTCACCTTTTGTGACCCCGCGACCCAGCGACCTAGTCGCAAGGTTGCAAGGTTGCATCTTGGCCATTTTCTTACCACCTGCGACCTTGAGACCCAGTCCGGTCGCAGGTCGCAACAACATAACTCAGTCAGGTCGCAGGTCGCAGAACAGACTAGGTCGCAAGGCAACCCAACAGTCAGGAGGATGAAAGGTCAAGGAAGCCCAAAGGGTAGGTTGTGCATGATAAATACTCCCTCGGGAGCTTGTAAAAGGTATATTTGGCTTGGGACTCGAGAGGAGTACATTGTATTACCAGTAGATTATACATTTAATGATGAATACAAGCATTTTATAAAATCCCTTTGTGGATCTGGTGTTGTTTTATGTATGAGCACTCTTGAGTATTATATCTTCAGTTTCTGAATATCTTTAGATTAATGGAACTGCATCTTGAATTCATATCACAGTTGCATAACATTTTTCTGAGTATGTCAATGGTGGTTGAGTTTATTTCACTTTCTTAGCGAATGTTGATGACTTTGTTTATCTGCGTTTGTGTTATCATTTAAACTTTTAGGAAGTGAAGGGTGTTCTTGCTGTGAGGAATTATTTCCTTTGCGGTCAGAACAGTTTACAAGCATGAACCTAATGAAGTGTTGCTAACAACACTTCCTTCAGTCTTCATGCTTTATTATTTCCTCTTGCTACTCATAGTGCTGCATGTACATTTAATGCATCAAGCATATGTCTTGTATCAGTCGATTAGGTGTGTATTCACTGTTTTATAGAGTTTAAGCGAGACCCAAAGAAAAGGAGAAATTTGTGGTAATCGGACCCACACCCCGGACGGGATCCCTAGTCCAAATGGTTCAAGGTCTAATTGGGACCTTTTATCGGGGAGATCCCCTGCTGTTGGCTGGGATAGATTTTCCCGTCAACAGAATTGGCGCTAGAAGGAGGGCCAGATGACAAGCTGAGCCCTGAGAGCCTACAGTTAATTTCATATCTGTAATGGCTCATTCCCAAATCATTCTCCAAAGATGTTTTTCGGAGTTTTATGAGCCTTGATACTTAATCCCCGATGAACTTATGTATCACTTGTCCCAGCTAAAATTTGATGGTGAAAGTGGGGTGTCCATAACCCAACACTTTTTAGATTTCTGTGATTTTGGTGAGTGCCACGGAATTGACGATGAAGGTTTGATTTGTTTGCCTTTCTTCCTCACTCTCGAAGGTCGTGCTAAGAAATGGTGCTGCACATTGCCGGAAGCTTCCATCCATTCATTTGAACAACTCGCCAGTGAATTGCGACAAGCTTTTCACAGGTACGATCTTCACAATGTTGTAATAAAGTTAAATGACATTAGAATGGAACCTCAGGAATCTTTAGATGAGTTCTCTATAATATTTGTCCATTATTTTTTTGAGTTCCCTGAGAGGGATGTCAATTGGAAATGTTTAAGTGAACAGTTCAAGTATGTGATTCTCGTTTCCCTTGAACAATTTCAGTTAGATCCTAGTGTTCCCTATGATGACCCGCAGGTTGTCGGTTGTTCAGATTTTGTCCCTAATGCTTCGTTGTCCATCTCCCCAAGTCTAGACCACATTCAGGCCTCCGAGGAGAGTGTTGCTATTTATGATATTCTCACCCCTCCTCCTGAGTTGTCAGGTAGTGGAGTTGTGACCACGAGAGTTCTAAGCAAGGATAGACACTGGCAAGAGGATAAAGCTTACTGTACTACCTTTGAATCTTTCACACACCATGTCGAATCAGAGCTTGAAAACCCCAGTGGCTCATTATCTCTCTCGGTTCATGAAACCTACCTTGAGCCCACTCGGTGTCTCCCTGGACACAAACCTAAATCTGATTCGCATACTGATTATGAATCGACTCCTACCCCGCATAAATTTGATTCCCTTACAAGGCCTTCCAGATCATTGTTTACTCTAAATGACATTGATGCATGTGTTAAAAAGCCTCGTATGGTTAACGCCCCTGCGACTCAATCTTTTCTTTCATTATTCCCCGGTTGGTTTCCTGATCCCGCCACACCAGTAATTTCTTCAAGACATTCAAAATTTCCTTATACTGGTATTGGCGACAACCATACGCATGCAGATGGTGTTTCACAATCACAATCCAAAATCGATGAATCTTTTAAATATGATCTGCCTCACTCAGAATATTTAGACAGCCATAGGAGTGATTTCCTGTCTGGGAAACCTCAAGATATCCTCTTTATTAATCCATCCCAGTCAATAACTCCCAGGGAGCCTAACTTGCCAGGCGCCCAACTTGATCAAATCAATGAGTACAACGATCACTCCTTATCTGAAAACATATTCAATCATATTATTGAGGATTGTCACTCGGATCTCTTTGCTGACCATATGAAGACACCTGAATTTGATAATCCGCTTAATGAAGATTCGAGTACCCAGCAGGGAATCGAAGCACTCCCGCTCCTCCCGGGTGTCATTCCTAGTTCTTTAGACCCTGATGAGATCTCTCG
The DNA here is from genome assembly GCA_034641835.2 of Pinus albicaulis. Taxonomy (NCBI): domain Eukaryota; kingdom Viridiplantae; phylum Streptophyta; class Pinopsida; order Pinales; family Pinaceae; genus Pinus; species Pinus albicaulis. The sequence continues at coordinate 192,155,104 of CM076578.1, read as the reverse complement.
AACAACTCCAACTAGGGTTTCTCAGCTTAGGGTTTCTGAAATAATGACCCCCAAGTACCATGCTCCTCCCAACGTCACCTCATCGGATATCATTTCATCTGGGCAGACTTTTCATTCTAGCAAGGTTTCCCTGGGCACATATTACTGTCCCCCAACAACTGGTGTGCAACAACCGATATACCCCAATTTATTCACTGGCAAGAAAACACCAGCCATTGTCTCTAATCTTTCTAGTTGTTGCCCAGCCAGTACCAGTTGCAATCAGGCACTAACATGTGATTTTTTCGAAATCCCTCAACTGCCCGGAAACCTTACGATAAATCCACCCCATCCTGGAAAATCTAAAGAATCTGATATATCGATCTATCAATCTGTCAGCGCGCAAACATTTGACCAAATTGATACAAAGCCCACTGACATTTTGCAACTCACCACAATGCATGATCACATCCATTCGCCTGTTGATCTCGCCCAACCATCGAAGTTGGGAAGCACTCTGCTTGAAGGTATGGAGTTTGTTCAAGGCTGTGAGAAATTTCAGGCTCCACTAAACGTGGATTCGGATCCCCATACCCTTGACCAAACCTAGGAGAAACCGTGGACTAGGGTTTTCGAAACTAGGTTTTCTACGCTTGGATGCGCATGCATCTATAATTCACCTGGCACTTGCTTATTGTTTCCATTCCATAAAAATGATGGTCCTGAACACCATAATGAGATTGCCGGTCAACTCGACCAACCCTATCCAGTTGATGTGCCTGAAAATAGGCGGTGGCTTACCCAATGCCCATCAGACCTAGGATTATGCATGAATGAATGTGTGTCATTTATAAATGTTGAGTTTCAAGAACATATTGCTGTGTATCAAGATGAGAATGGGATTCAACTTGCACAATCTATTCTAGCATGTTCTTTGATAAGTATTTATGATACTCTTTCCATTGCACCTGCTCCTCAGGTAAGTTTTGTTGCTGCTGCCCTTTTTTGGATATTAGCTCTGGTCCTGATCATTATTGTTCTTGCAGGTCAGGAACTAATGTGGTGGCTACACTGGAAAGTGGATTTTACATAACCTGACCGCATCATTGGTTAAACTAGGGTTTAGGTGTAGGCTAGCTAGGGCCAGTTAATAAAATTTGTTAGTTCAAAGTTTTAATTAGGTTTACTTGCTAAATTTTTCTTCATGATTTAAAAGTGTGTTTGTTGTTTTTGTTTACGATTAATATTTTAGGCATCATCATGTTACAAGTATTTTCCTTTCATTTCCTTTCCAGTTGCTTGTTGTTGCATAAATAATCACTGCTTGTATTGCACCTCTTTTCCATCTACGACTGGTTAATCATTCTCGCACATGGCGTTGCATTGCACCTTGAGCCTCGGTTATTACATTGCGTCGTACTCTCTCTCCCTCACATCATTTTGGTCATATCGCCTGCCACTTCATGAGCCCTCATTGCAACCCTATCACCTTGCAGTCTTGTTTTGACCCGATTGTTGAAACAGTAACCTCGTTGTTTTGCATGAGGTTGCGGTGGCTATCTCAAGAGGTAGCTTTCTCTTAGGGCCAGTCATCGAAGTCGCATTCTCAACAAGATGCCTATGAGTCTAAACTTATTATCTGGGGAGATACGAGCCGGTTGATTGTGGGAGACCTAATGAGTTTGAAATAGCCCATACCTGTAAGCCTAAGCCTTATGCCCAACATAGTCTTGGACGTTTTAAATGATCTGTTTTGCACGATTTGCCTATTGTGGTGAATGGGATGTGAAGGTTTGGCACAAAGGTAAACCCAAATCAGGATATCTTTTAGTTTCTGCAAAACAAGAAAAAACCTCTCTTGCCCGTAAAATAAGTCGGGATCCCTCATCCACCCACGAAAATAAGTGCCACGAGCACATGAAAATAAGTGCTGCAAGAACATAAAACAAATAAGGGTAAAGGATCAAGAAAGGATTCCTGGGCAGAGAGGTAATGCAACGACTCCGCCGGGGTACTGACCAAGCTTGCTGGCAGCGGAGCAACGTTTGTGATTTCTTTAAGTGACTCCGCCAGGGTACTATCCAGGCCTGCTGTCAGCGGAGCAACACCAGAGACTTACTTTAAAAATTCCTGAAAATAATAAACCCACTGCCTTGCTCTTCACATCATAAAAAAACTACTGGCGTCTGTGAGCTTTCTCTTTGATGTGTTTTCTGATTAGCGAGACTTAGTTGAGGCACAAGGGTTATGCATACCTGTAAAGGGCAAGAGTAATGCAAAGCGATACCCGCGGAACTTGTTCAATATTCCCTTGCATCACTATCTTGGCTCAGAATTTTGTTGTAATATTGATAGAGATGTTGGATTCTACCAGTGGTTCGCCATTTGTTGTAGCCACTACAACACCACCCAAAATTTTGGGTATATTTAAAATTTCGGGTCCCCTTCTACTCGCTTTGTCGTTAAGGTCTTTCACCTAACCTGCAACTAGAGACATCCTAGCGACCTATCCCCAACCCCTCATGAGTTTTCTTGTCATCATGATTAGATGTTGTTGATGCAATCGTGCCATGTGAGGGAGGGACCACCCAACATACGTTCGAATAAGAAATTTCCGTGCTCTTAGGATGTACATTAACAACTCCCTTGCCATGGGTTGTTAAGCATACTGTTGAATACTTCTCGTAAGCTCGTAAGTCTTATATGTTTATCTAGGGACATCATTCTCAAAACAAGTAACTGTGATGTGATAATGTTCCATATAGGTCAATCCCACGGATGATATACTCATGAATGTCACCACCACACTGATGAGAAGGATAAGAGAAGTACCAGGTGAGACATGAGAAGTGGAGGACATCTATCTCATGTACACAAGAAATAAGACCGCGCCAATCAAGGGAACTTGCAGTCACAATGGCACTTGGGAACACATTGCAGGCTATAATTTTATTAGCTTACTTAAAAGATCAACGAAAATTCCCTTGGCTCTTTTGATGTTGGGGCCGTTAAATTTGCAACCTGGACTCAAGGCCACAATACCTCTGGATGTAGCAAACAGTTCAAGCTGCTAAGATATATTGTGCATGCATTCATGCTTCGGCGTACAAAATCTCTACTTATCAAGAATGGACTCTTTATATTGCCACCACTGGCTGAGGTTACAGTATTGGATCCATTGGTCCCACTTCAGAATGAAATGTATGTATCTGTATTGCATCAAGAGTGGCCCAGCTTCAAACAAATGGTTCAAGCACTCAGCATCAATCTTTACTAAATATTGTGGTACAACTGCGAAAGACATGTAGCTGTTTCTATCATTTCAATGGTGGACCCAAAGCCATTTGAAGAAGGTGAACACTTAGTTCAGGAGAATGGAAAGGTCATCATCCTGGACATTTTGCTTGAGAAGCTACATAGTCAAGGACATTGTGACATTCCTCATGATTACTTAGGGCTGCGAAAGTATTCTTGCGAGTCTCTTGATGGATCAGTAAGAGCAGAAGAGAGTTTTTTCAGTTGTGAAAATCTTTGGTGGAAAAGCATCAACACTACCATAGTCGAGTGACTTCAGTTAAGCCCATGAGGATACTGGACTGAAATCTACAAATTGACAAGCAAACATTATGGCGTGCTCATCATGTTTTGGCAACAAGCATTAAACACAGTGAGGCGGTGATTATGCAAAAGGCCCGCGGAAATTTGCAGCTAAGTCGTAATGTGGTTAGCCATGATGATGTCCATCCAAAAGCACATAGGTCAGACAGTATAGGAGGAAGAAAATCTTGGTTAAACCTAAGCTACATGGTGGGCGCAAACATGAGGACCAAGGTTGCCTTTTTAAGCATATTATAATCAAACCAAAGCGCGAGAGGATAAATACCATATGGTTTTAACACCATATGAGATGCTAGATCAGAATTATATGAAGAAACATTACAAATGAACTCAAATGTTTCTATGGTGGATGTAATGATCAAGACTTATGTTAAAACATGGGGTGGAGTTATGACTATGGTGCGTTACCAATAGGCACACATTCATGGACCAACGTACATTGCAAATTTAAACCAAGGCACAAACTTATGTGGTTTCCAAATGATACTTTATGCCGATGTTTTCAACGTTGGAACGAATATATGAGAGCGAAAACATTGCAACTGACACGGTAGTGTGAAATTCATGGTTGCATGGAGCGGAACCACATAAAATGCTGCATGGGCATGTGACACATAGCCAACATTGATGGCAGGTTCCAACTCACGGCAAACGTTGGAACAATATATATACATGGCGGTCAATGTTTCAACCTTGGTAAAATGGAGCGGATATTACAATGATCAAAACCTATGTTTAAAAAACATGACAGTGAATATTATAATGGTGCAACGTATGAAAATCTACAACCATGTTTGAGCGGTGCAATACGTTCTTCAAAGCACGTGAGATGGTGCAATGCAACTGCATGCACACGTTGCATGGAGGCCAACATTGTGGTGGTGCAGTTTTAATCCACGTGGACTAGGCATATATGGCAGTCAAACTTCAGTTTGAAACTCGGCGCAGAACCACACAGACACGTTGCATGGAGCCAAATGTTCACTGTTTGCATTTCATGGAGCCAAATGTATATTTTTATATATATAATGGCTGGAGTTATAATTATGGAGCGTATATATATGATGATCGGAGTTATAATTGTGGCGTTGCAGACTGGTGCGAGTGCTTCTACGTTGGAGTTTTTAAATTTGGAGCGTGGACACATATAGTGGTCATTTTTTGTTTAAAACCTGGATCCAAACATTGTAACGAACCTATAACAGCATGTTATATTAACTATAGCGCTAAAAAATGCCTGCAAGCATGTCGATGGTGGATTTTCAAACTATGGTGAAACGTTGGAGCATAAATAATAACGGTCAAAGTTTACGTTTAAAGCTCGGAGTAGGTTTAATGTTCTTGTCAGCACCAACTGTGCTCTTTCTTGCCCTTATCCTATTGCCAGTATGGAATGGCTCGTGGATGGAGAAATTTTCCCAGTGTCGACCGTTACGTTCAGCACCTCCCTATATTGAATAATATTCAGTCACCGCCCATATGAAGGTCTCAACCATGCAGGATACCACATGGACCATGTCACTGACCAGCGTTTTAGTGGAAACAAGCAGCAAGAACATCATCCGGTGCTGTGCTTTAGCCAGATAAAGGAGAAGTGCAGAAGGCGCATTCTCGCTTCCGAAACATGCGCATGGATTCAGCGTACGCAACAGTGCGGGAAATATAGTTCCATCTCAAATTGCACGTGTGTAGGTTTCGCTGTAATAGCTTTGTCATTGTCACAGGCCTGCAGGAAAACAAAACGCTCATCGGACGAGCACATAGCGACTATGGAGCGCAATTTCAACAGGATGGCGACCCTTTTGAAATCTGTCATCATCTGGCCAGCCTAAGGTTGTAATCTAGTCTAATGATGTTGTGCGACCAACAATGAACGTTCTATTGATACACGACAAACATAGGGCAAATGTGAAACCTTGACAACATTCAACGGATTAGAATAGGGGTGGAGAAAGTAGTAGCACCTGCACCAGATAGCATTCGCTCTCTCACACCTATAGTCCATGCATTGGAATCAGAATTGACAAGAACTAAAGAACGAGGATCTTTCTCTAAGCCTGTCATTGCCTTTGGCAGATGGAACTTTGGTTAAGGTGTTGTAGCTCCTGCACGTCGAGACTATATAACAATTACATGTAATTTTGAATTGTTCGTTTGGCTTTGTAAGCCTGCTAAAGAGCTTCGAGTGCAATGCATCATGCCGCTTTGTTTTTAATGCATGGAAAATGTTTAATTATGATATGGCATAGTCCAAGAGAGGCAGGGGTAAAATCAGTTGGAACGAAGATTACCGCTGCATGTAGGAACCTCATGATCCATCGTGTTGGCTGCCGTAAAGATAGACTTCTTTCAAAAGGATCAAAATGCCAATGCCCTACATTCGATGCATTGATAAAAACCAAAAGGGAACCCAAACCTGCAAGTTGTGAAGAATGAAGTTGCGCGACCCCTTGGGTCGCTGGGTCGCAGATCCATGCAGCCATCGAAGGATGCGACTTAGTGATCAACTGACTAGCTCGTGGGAAGATTTCACAAACGGATTACTTCCCTGGCTGAATATCCCTGAAGCCAGATCAAGAAGCCAGGGTGTTGCTACCCAGTTGCAATACAGGGCCAAAGAAAGGACACAGAAGAAAACCCATTTGAGCCATTCTCCCTGATGACAAAATGGCACAACATTTGACCACACAAGGGTCCAACTGATTTTAGCTGTGATAGATTATTGCATTTCTTGTGTTGATTCCCTGACATGCGTGTATAATTATATGTAACATATCATTACATGCAAACTCCCTTAATGCAGAAATAACACCGCCGGCAGATAGAGGTTGTTGTCTCACATGGCAAGGGCTAAGCCAGGCCTTCGGAGAACAAGGTTATGATATCTCTGAAAGAGAAATGCAGAAGGATAAAACCGTAGGTCGCACATCTGCCGAGGTCGCAAGTCACATATTTACCAAGGTCGCAGGTCACAGATTCGCCGAGGTCGCAGGTCGCACATTGCCCCAGGTCGCAAATCCCAGCAGGTCGCAAGGTCGAATATCTTCGATTTTTCGCCTTTTGCAACCCTGTAACCCAGCGACCTAGTCGCAAGGTCGCAAGGTCTCACCTCTTCGATTTTTCCTCCTTTTGTGACCTCGCGACCTGGTGACCTAGTCCCAAGGTCGCAAGGTTGCATCTCTTCTGTTTTTCTGCCGTTTGCGACCCTGCGACCCAGCAAACTAGTCGCAAGGTCGCAAGGTCACATCACTTCGATTTTTTTGCCTTTTGCGACCCCGCGACCCAGCAACCTAGTCCCAAGGTCGCAAGGTCGCATCTTGGTCATTTTATTACCACCTGCAACCCCGCGACCCAGTCAGGTCGCAGGTCGCAACAACAAAACTCAGTCAGGTCGCAGGTCGTAGAACAAACTAGGTCGCAAGGCAGCCCAACGGTCAGGAGGATGAAAGGTCAAGGAAGCCCAAAGGGCAGGTTGTGCATGATAAATACTCCCTCGGGAGCTTGTAAAATGGATCTTTGGCTTGAGACTCGAGAGGAGTACATTGTATTACTAGTAGATTATACATTTAATGATGAATACAAGCATTTTGTAAAATCCCTTTGTGGATCTGGTGTTGTTTTATGTATGAGCACTCTTGAGTATTATATCTTCAGTTTCTGAATATCTTTAGATTAATGGAACTGCATCTTGAATTCATATCACAGTTGCATAACAGTTTGCTGAGTATGTCAATGGTGGTTGAGTTTATTTCACTTTCTTAGCGAATGTTGATGACTTTTTTTATCTACGTTTTTGTTATCATTTAAAATTTTAGGAAGTGAAGGGTGTTCTTGCTGTGAGGAATTGTTTCCTTTGCGGTCAAAATAGTTTACAAGAATGACCCTAATGAAGTGTTGCTAACAACACTTCCTTCGGTCTTCATGCTTTATTATTTCCTCTTGCTACTCACAGTGCTGCATGTACATTTAATGCATCAATCATATGTCTTGTATCAGTCGATTAGGTGTGTATTCACTGTTTTATAGAGTTTAAGCGAGACCCAAAGCAAAGGAGAAATCAGTGGTCGCCGGACCCACAGCCCGGACGGGATCCCTAGTCCAAACGGTTCAAGGTCTAATTGGGACCTTTTACCGGGGAGATCCCCTACTGTTGGCCGGGACAGATTTTCCCGTCAACACCACCTCAGATCTGCGCAAAAACCATTCTAGTTTCCCGCTAAACCACTTTCCCCACTGCATTAATTTTTTTCCCTTTTGATCTCGGTCGTCCATCGTTTTCATCCAACAGCCCAGATCATTCTGTGACTCCAAACTTCTTTCTACCTCACTTTCACTTCCGCCAAAGGTTTTTCCCCTTTTCATAACATTTTCATCCATTTAGTTATAAATTGCCCCCCTCTGCATTATAAAATCCCCGATTTATCTCAGCCATTGATCAACACAGATCAACGACCTAGACTTAATATGATCCTCATTTCATCCTGTTAGCCACCTATAAAATTTGTCATATCGAATGGTGGCTAAATCATTTTTGAAGCCTTCAAGAAACAAGTTTTATTACCAAAATTTTTAATTCTTGAAGTCTTGTGAAGATGACTTATCCTTGAGTTAATCTTCACTGATGTTTCTCTCTCAATTCTGAAAATCTGTTGTTTTCTTGAAGAAAAGACTACTGCAAAAAATCCATTTTTTCCCCTCATTTTACCCCTCTTTTCACTCATAATTAACCTCCATTTTATCCCCTTTTTCCCCACAAAATTCCTCTATTTTTCCTCATTTCCTTTCCTCCCTTCATAAAAACCCCTTTGATAAGGCTTAAAAATCCTTTTTTTGCCTTATCGGAAGCCTTCAATCCCTTTGAAAATCCTTGAAAAATCATTAAAAACAGTATTTTTAACTATAGGCCTTAGCCCCCTTCGGCTAAGCTCCCAAACCACTTCCCCATCATATACCCATGCCCAGGACCAAGATTTAAAGTCCCGAAGCGCTTATCACAATCGAAAATTTCGATGAGCCCATTCCTTTTGTTGCGTTAAAATTCCCCAATGCGATTGGCCCCTTTGTCATAACTCTTGATCCCTTGTTTCCTTTGAAAAACCTAGAGCCAGTAATCGGGCGCAAAACACCATATCAAACCCTCCCCAATGTGAATTTCCCTTTGTATTTCATCAAATACCCCATTTTTCATATTAAAAAGAGTCCCGACGGTTCATTGGTTGGGCGAACCTTGACCGTTGATCTTAGAACAACCATAGATCTGTGAAATCTCGTATCAGAGATTTCATTGGGCGTGTTTAAATATTTTATGACCGCCTCCCGATTGGAAACCTCCCGATGAATTATCAGCCCTTGATCTCCACCGCTAGACCCTGATCCAATGGCCCACATTGTTCTTCCCCAAAGCCCATCCTTCCGCCTTCGGCATTCTTAAATAAATCTCCACCGCCGATCTGATCCTCAGATCAATGGCCCTCGTTCAATCACATCAAAGAGTTTCTATGCACATTTCCTCTCTCCTCCATCGATCATAATCTTTCGATTGCATCTGGGTCGTCCATACATTAAAATCTGACAGTCCAGATCAATCCTCGCCCCTTTGTTAAAAATTATGAACCCCGTTGTATAAAGTTTTAAACAAATCCACAGAGATCAACGACGCTCATTGGCCCTTTATCCAACCATCCCTACCTCATATATTATTTCACTAGCCCCAAGATTAAATATTTGTCATTGATCTGTTTCATCCAACGGTCCCTAATAAACCCAATAGGCCCACTCCTTTGGGTCCAATCCTTCTCCAGATCCAATCTGAGTCATCCATCCCTGATCGGATAGTTAAGATTGAAATCGCCTTCCCCTACCCCACCTGTTATCGCCCGAGCATCTGTTCTTTATCACGCTCTCTCCACAGCCGTCCGATCTAAGACCCCTAATCTGATGACCGATATGCAATTTCGCGTGATTTTTAGCCCGAATATTAATGATCCAAAGTTATGCGATACGGGCAGTTTCAAAAGGCCACGTGTCGGCCAGTAATGCATATCGCGTTCCAAAAGTTAAAACCGCCCTTCCTCCATTTTGCAGCGCCAAAATAGTGGTTTCTATAGCCGAAACCACTTTGCCCCATTTGTATTGCATTTCATCGCGTTCATTCTCTGCTGTTGATCTTTGCATATCAATGGTCCCAGTTTAATTTTTCCCTCAGTTCATCACCCTCCACCATCCTCCATGGGATTTCTTAAGTCATTCACAGCCATTTATCTCTATAGCCGATCTCATCCGACGACCAAGGATCTTTCCAAAACCCCAATTTCAATTTTAACCCTTTTAGCCTCCACCAAAGGTTTTTCACTTATTTTCTTTTCATTTTCTTCCATTTCATGATAAAGTGGCCCTTCTACATTCTATTTCCCCGGTCACTCTCGACCGTTGATGTTTGCAAGATCAACGGCCCTAACTTAATCTCTCCACCGTTTAAAACCAACTGCCTCCTATTTGAATCCCCACGAGAGATCTCCACTGTTGGATGCTTTCATCCAACGGTCACAATCCAAACCTAAACCTCTGAAGCAATTTTCACCTTCCCCGCATGATTTTTCTAATTTTTCTTTGATTGTGCAGGTTTTATTAGTTTTTTAATTATTGTAAAAGAAGATTGAAGGCCGGGGATGACGATCCCCCAAGCCTTTATACATCACATAGATCATTCTTCCAGAGTTCCATATCACGTTTCATTCAATGCCTCATGAGAATTGATACCATTTCAAAGCCCTATGCTCACCCGCAAATCAACAAGACACAACGAAATTTAATCAAGTAAAGAGTATCAGTGTGAAAGGATGCAACCACAACAGAGATGAAGAATTAAAGATTGTTTACACAGTTTTGAGGGATTATGGCCTAAATCGATTATTTAAAAGCCTAATCCACTCAATTAAACACAATCTAAAGAAAAGAGGCAGAAATTGTGCATGATTAATCTTAACACACAGAATTAAATCAAATTAACAGTGTTCAAAGAAAAACAATAATATCTATCAGTGTGAGAAAGCCTCCACTGCCACATCAGAGGCTAATCGAATCCTCACAGCTACCAAAAGCCACCTGCAGCCTCAAAGCATTCAAAAGAGGCCATATTTATTACCGGAGCACAATATATTTTCATCAATATAGCTGAACAGTTAATTAAACCAAAGGAACTTATGGTAAACTATCAACAGAGTTATTACAAGTATAACGAAGAGCCCTAAAGTCAACAAAATCTTCCCAGCAAGCTTAAATACTTAATGTAAACCAATTAATATAGAATAAATATGAGAGACTTTCTCCATTGAGCCCCTCAAAGGCCGAGAAGCATTAAACTATATTAATTGAACCTAGAAGATATTTTATCCCATCCCACCTCTTCATTTCTATTATAAATACTTATGTAGAAAATGAGATAATGTTTCTCACTGCATATCTGTTTCATGTAAATAGTTTACTGAAGCTGTTGTAAGCTATGTTTGTAATTGAAGATACCTAAATTTGAGATGAGAAGTTTGAAGCTGTAGAGGCCCACTGGACTTGAAGATTGTAACTGGTTTCAAGCATCAATACAAGCTAATTTATTGGATCCTGGTCTATGTCAACGGTGATGTTTTTCTTATTGTAAATTGTTATTTTATTTATGTTTCCATTCTGTCCATATTCTCTGATAAAGAACAACAATTAGAGAGTTAGGATTTACTATCAAAGGTACCCTTCTCTTACTGATAAGCTTTATCTACATGTTTTCTTCCAAAAATATGCATTTAAGAATGATTCAATACAATCCAAGAAGTTAGGAATTTTGGCGTTCCCTCTTCCTACTGTCTAAACTAAACATTGTTCTTGAATGTTCTTTTCAGTGTCTGCTAAGTAAAGTTGAACTAGGGAGTCTATGGTGAGCCCTGTCCTCTAGTTTTATCTCCAACAGTTGTCTGAAAGTTTCCCTAAGAGTATGTTGAAAGCAGGCTGGGTTCAAAGTCCTTACCTGATCTTAGAGTATTCTTTGTTATATTATGTGTTTGTCTTGAAATTTTACTAAGTAAAGCTGAGCTAGGGAAGTTTATGGTGAGCCCTGTCCTCTAGTTTCTTCTCCAACAGTTTCTTTGAAAAGTTTCCCTTAGAATATGTTGAAAGTAGGATAGGTTCAAAGTCATTACTTGATCTTAAGCTGTTATTTTTCATCTTTTAAATGTTTTCCATTCAAATTGCATCAAAATCTTTCTATTTTTGAAGTACTTACCAGACCTTAGATTACTTTTATGTATTTCTTATGTGTATGCCAAAAGCAGTATAGTTTCAAAGTACTTACTTGATCTTAGGCTGCTCTTTGTTCTTCATTTGTTAATTTCCCCTTCTTATTGTTACATTCCATTCCATAAAATCAACTTTAAAGAGATCCTTAGACATAGATGACTTGCCCCATGGACCACTCTTGAACCTTGTTGTTTCAATTAAATCCTACTGTGACTCCATAGCCCAATGGATTGAAGCGGTTTCTTGCCTATATTCTTAGCTGAATCAATTTTCACTTTCTTTTACCTTCACCATTCATTTAGACTTCATTCACCTTCATTTATCTTTACCCAACCAAAAAAAACAAAACCTCATTCTTCATAACTAGCCTAATATCACATTTCAATCCTTAAAGATAAATCAATATTTGCACTTATAGAGAGATCCCTCTCTGGATTCAGGAGGGCTATATCCTAGAATCATAAAGTGGTTCAAGTGTTGTCTCTGCAGTTTGTATTTGCCAATCTTGCAAATTACAGACTCCTAACATTTGTGGCAACCATACTGGGGACTGAGTCAAATTTCATCTTAGGTTCCCTTAAGACTTCATAAAAACCTCATGAGTATAAGTAGTGATGCAAGCCTAAAGCTTGCAATACCCAGGAACTTTTTTACTCTATGCATCATCATCATATGCCCAAATCACTTTCTCAATAATTGGTAAATTCACAAATCCCATTTATTTGCGGAAGATTTTCTCCTAATCATAAACCCAATAATCAAACTTTTTATGGGATTAAATGGATCGATTCAATGTATTAGAGACCTTTATAAAATCCCCATAAAGAATTTTAACCAATCACTAGTTTTATTTAATAGTCTCTACCATACACATGTATGCAAATCTGTCATGGCAAGCAGCTTAAAGAAATCATCTTTTAAGCACTATAAAATTTAATGAAGTTTATATGAAGCTTCCACACAAACATCACCATAACATTGATCCCTTCAAAAATAACATGTCCTCGAATCTTGATTGCAAACTTCAATCAACGCAATAAGGAATCTGGTCACGGTTAATTGACTTACCTTGAGGAATACTTATGCAATTTCATAACGGACCTTTACTGCTTCCAAGTTTGACTACATGGACTGTTGCTCAACATTTCACGCTATAACTTGACTTCATATAAAAGCTGCTATTCACACGATTTTTCTGCAATTCAACACAACACAAAACAATTCCTTGGTCGCCCCTCAATCTTGTACATTTTTAATACTGCTCTGCGTCAAACGTCTTCCATCGCTGACCCAGTTTGACACGCGTTTTATTCAATAGCCATCGGATTTTGTTTGAAGCTCTGGCCGAATTGTTATCTGCATTTAACTGTAATTCAACCAGACGTCTTCACTAACGCCTCAATAATACAATCAAATACAAAATTCAGTTAACATTTAAATCGAAATTATCATTCCGGCAACCATAGCCATCATAAACTTAACACTTCAGTTACTGTGCATGGTTTCGGCTCACAACTCTGACATTTAACCTTTCGCATCTTACCAACAGTTCATTCAGTTTTCTTCAAACCTTGCTTTGTCCCACCATTAAGTCGATTCAGAACTTCAATTGAATCGCCACTGCAAACGTTGTCCCTCAATTTAAACAAGGTCGCTGCTGCAACCACGGTCTTTCACAAATCGATGTCAAATTTTCAAACAAATCATTTTTATGTGATAGCATGGATCGGATACACTCAGATCCGCTTTTCCTCCATTGTGAAACAGAATCAAAACTCCATCAAAGTTCAAGCTTGAAATTTCATGAAATCGACCTTCTATACAACAATCTTGCCATAAATTTGCATCGATAGCAAATACAATTAAAACTTCACTTACCCAGAAATCGATTGCACATACAATCACTGGCTGTTCAGTGTTACATAGCTACAGGACCATTCGCGTGGTTTCTTAATTTTTCAGATCGATTCTTCCTACGCTAAGGTAAGTCATGATTCATCACTACGCAATCTACTATTGATCCAGCGTTCATGCGTTCATCATTCTAGTGGCAGCGTCCAGAATTTACAGGGACGGAAAAAAAAAAACATTCAAAACAGAACTCTCTGCAAAGCTATACAATAACACCCTCAGTAATTAGCCATTTACTTATACAGAAGTTCTTTCTCCTTTGAAATCGATCCACAGAGAATTTACCTCTGCCACTCCAATCTATTTAATGCAGATTAATAGATAAACGCTGGAATTCAAAAATGTAATCATTCGTTGCTTCTTGAATAAACCATTCATTACAGGATTCAACTGATTCTCAAATCGACATAAAAAAAACCAGTGAACTCAAGGAACAGTCCAAGTCAGTACCAATTCTACGCCTTCCTCATTCAACCAATGATATATATATAGATCTGAAACATTGTTTTCATAAAAACAAAAGGAGACTACTTACAAACTTATCTTTGACCTGATATTCGACACTGATGGTCCTTTACAAACTGCCCGAAGGCATCCAATCAGAAAAACCCCTCACTCTCTACTCACACTAACTCAATATGTTTTTCTCTCAAAACCCCCTCCTATTTATACAATTTTTAAAAATGATCTAATTAAATTCTTAATCCCCCTAATATCTCCATATCACTGAAATATCTCAACAAATCCTCTTATCTAGAATCTTATCCCTTCATATCCTTAACTAACAAAATTCTCTTATATCCTTTTATTAATAAAAGGATATTTACAAAAATCCTCACCTTCTCCTATTTTATTCAAATTAATTAATAAAATGTTAAAAATTGTCACACCCCCTTTTAAGATATTTACAAAATAAAAAACGCCCTTGATGCTCCTGCATCAGACTCCCCATGTAAAAAAAATTCATGACCACCCGGTCATAAGTCTGGATATTTCCTCCTGGATCCCAAATTTTATTTTGTAATCTTTCTGTGCTTGTCAATTGCTTTACCACTGTTGTTATCTGCTGTTGTCTTCCAGGTTTCCATATTTTGTGCTGTAATGCTCCACTTGCTGTGCTCTTGCAATCTTTCTATGTCTTTCTCTTGTTGCTTCTCTTTCGACTTACTACTGCTGGTCTCTTCCGGGATTCTTTCGTCATCAGTCTTCTGATACTTTCAATCTCTCGGTCCAATAAATCTCCCGACTATTGATTTCTTGCTTCTTTGCTTGTTTCTGTTCTGACTACCACCCGATCATCCATGCCCTCTTGTCTTCTGGAACATAAAACTTCTTCTTTCTTCATTCGACTGCTCAACTGAGTCAAATGTTCTGCAATAATACCTCCATTCAGAAAACACTTGTTAGAAAAAAAATCATAAGGCATCAGTGCCTTGTCTTCCTTTGTCAGCATTTCAGTATGCTGATTCCAATCATTCTTGAGACTATCAGTTAGTCTCCCCTCGACATCATCTTCTTCGAGAATACCTCTGTGTTCTGGAACCTCTTTATTTCCATTCATCTCTGTTTTTATACTCTGAACACTCATCCTCTGTGCTTCTAGTCTCTGCTCTAGAACACTTAACTCATGCAATAAACCTGTCATCTCCTTTGAGAAACTTTCTGTGCAATCTTCAATACTTTCATAAGCCAAGCTTTCTGTTGTCACCATCTCATCATCTGTTATCAAAACATAATTCTGATTCTCATTTTCTGCAATAAACTCAGTTATCTGTCCATCACTTAATAAAAACAATTGATCATCATCATGTATCATCCCTACATTCATACACAACTTGTCAGTTTGACAACTACAAGTTTCAACAACTTTAACCGTCGGTTCATATACCAACTCTTCCAGCTGAATCTCCTTTTCATTCACATGAACTTCCTCCTGTACTGTAATAGTAAAAGCATCACTGCTTTCTTCTTCAGAATACTTATCTCCTAAAAGACTCCTTTCCACACTTGCGACATCTTCACAAGATTGCGCATCCTCCTCAGCACCTGTAACCACATCAAAATTATCAGCTACAAAAATACAAGAGTTCACATTATCCAGCTAGTCTGGATCTACCCAATAACTCAAGAAATCATCAATGATTTCCTCCTCTGTTTCATCAATAGAAACCTCCTCTTCCAACTCAGCTGCTCCTGAATTGCATACATCTCAACTATACATCCATCATCTGCTCTTGCTTCCTCTAGCAATACTTCATACCTTCACCAGCTCTTGACCAATCATCAGCTGGTCTTTCTCTTTCTGCATCAACATTCTGAGTAGACTCCTTCGTCTTCATCTCCTCCTGAGATCTTGCTATCTCAGCATTGATTTGAATCGTCTTCAGATTCAATTCTCTCTCCTGAACAGACTCTAAAGCTTTCTCATCTCCCTGTACTTTACCTGCAAACATACACAACTTATCAGTTTTAAAATCACAAGATTTTTCAGTCTCGACTGCTTCCTCCAACACATCTTTCTGAACAAAACTGCATGTGGAATCTTCAAATTCCAACTCTGGCTCAAGAACTCTAAGTTCCTTTTTCAACAAGGCAATCACACTTTGCCTCAACTTCACCTGCAATTGTCACCAAATCACTGTCTTTCCCTTCAGTGGAAAGATCCAACCTTTATTCTGATTTTCTTGCTCTTGCAGCCATTCCTCTAGTACCTGCAATTGCACTTTCATTACTGCAATCTCTCTTTCTCGAACTTCTGCAGTCATCTCATCTCTGTGGCATTCCTCTGAACCTCTTCTCTGATCCTCCATGATCATCTTCTCCATGAGTTTCTCACTCATCACGAGTTGCACTAGCCTCTACGACAACAATCTCTTCTGCTGTCACTTACCTCACCAAGCCCTCCTCACTCAGTCTTTTGGTAAGTACTGGTTCACTGCCTCTGGAACCTCTTTGAGCACTCTCCTCTACTCACTCACTAGGCTATATCTTCAACTCTCCTTCTTCTTCAGGACACTGCAATTGTCCTTCATATCCAGCCTTTAAATGAATGTCAGGTTCACTGCCATCTTCTCTGCAACCATAAACTTCAATCACAAATTTCAAATCAGAAAATCATCTCACTTGTAAGATCTTGCACGATCTTGTCCCCTTTCACTTCTGCAATCATGCTCACTGCATTTCTGTAGTTTGTATATCTGATTTAAAAATCTGATCTTTCAATCATTCATCACACATTCAAAAATACATTTCAGTTCTCAACTGTACTCATTCAAAAACAAACATCTTCAACCGAGCATTCCAGCTCTGATACCAAAAAAAATGACGCAAGCCTAAAGCTTGCAATACCCAGGAACTTTTTTACTCTATGCATCATCATCATATGCCCAAATCACTTTCTCAATAATTGGTAAATTCACAAATCCCATTCATTTGCGGAAGCTTTTCTCCTAATCATAAACCCAATAATCAAACTTTTTATGGGATTAAATGGATCGATTCAATGTATTAGAGACCTTTATAAAAGCCCCATAAAGAATTTTAACCAATCACTAGTTTTATTTAATAGTCTCTACCATACACATGTATGCAAATCTGTCATGGCAAGCAGCTTAAAGAAATCATCTTTTAAGCACTATATAATTTAATGAAGTTTATATGAAGCTTCCACACAAACATCACCATAACATTGATCCCTTCAAAAATAACATGTCCTCGAATCTTGATTGCAAACTTCAATCAACGCAATAAGGAATCTGGTCACGGTTAATTGGCTTACCTTGAGGAATACTTATGCAATTTCATAACGGACCTTTACTGCTTCCAAGTTTGACTACATGGACTGTTGCTCAACATTTCACGCTATAACTTGACTTCATATAAAAGCTGCTATTCACACGATTTTTCTGCAATTCAACACAACAAAAAACAATTCCTTGGTCGCCCCTCAATCTTGTACGTTTTTAATACTGCTCTGCGTTAAACGTGTTCCATCGCTGACCCAGTTTGACACGCGTTTTATTCAATAGCCATCGGATTTTGTTTGAAGCTCTGGCCGAATTGTTATCTGCATTTAACTGTAATTCAACCAGACGTCTTCACCAACGCCTCAATAATACAATCAAATACAAAATTCAGTTAACATTTAAATCGAAATTATCATTCCGGCAACCATAGCCATCATAAACTTAACATTTCGGTTACTGTGCATGGTTTCGGCTCACAACTCTGACATTTAACCTTTCGCATCTTACCAACAGTTCATTCAGTTTTCTTCAAACCTTGCTTTGTCCCACCATTAAGTCGATTCAGAACTTCAATTGAATTGCCACTGCAAACGTTGTCCCTCAATTTAAACAAGGTCGCTGCTGCAACCACGGTCTTTCACAAATCGATGTCAAATTTTCAAACAAATCATTTTTATGTGATAGCATGGATCGGATACACTTAGATCCGCTTTTCCTCCATTGTGAAACAGAATCAAAACTCCATCAAAGTTCAATCTTGACATTTCATGAAATCGACCTTCTATACAACAATCTTGCCATAAATTTGCATCGATAGCAAATACAATTAAAACTTCACTTACCCAGAAATCGATTGCACATACAATCACTGGCTGTTCAGTGTTACATAGCTACAGGACCATTCACGTGGTTTCTTAATTTTGCAGATCGATTCTTCCTGCGCTAAGGTAAGTCATGATTCATCACTACGCAATCTACTATTGAGCCAGCGTTCATGCGTTCATCATTCTAGTGGCAGCGTCTAGAATTTATAGGGACGGAAAAAAAAACATTCAAAACAGAACTCTCTGCAAATTTATACAATAACACCCTCAGTAATTAGCCATTTACTTATACAGAAGTTCTTTCTCCTTTGAAATCGATCCACAGAGAATTTACCTCTTCCACTCCAATCTATTTAATGCAGATTAATAGATAAACACTGGAATTCAAAAATGTAATCATTCGTTGCTTCTTGAATAAACCATTCATTACAGGATTCAACTGATTCTCAAATCGACATAAAAAAAACCAGTGAACTCAAGGAACAGTCCAAGTCAGTAAAAATTCTATGCCTTCCTCATTCAATCAATGATATATATATAGATCTGAAACATTGTTTTCATAAAAACAAAAGGAGACTACTTACAAACTTATCTTTGACCTGATATTCGACACTGATGGTCCTTTACAAACTGCCCGAAGGCATCCAATCAGAAAAACCCCTCACTCTCTACTCACACTAACTCAATATGTTTTTCTCTCAAAACCCCCTCCTATTTATACAATTTTTAAAAATGATCTAATTAAATGCTTAATCCCCCTAATATCTCCATATCACTAAAATATCTCAACAAATCCTCTTATCTAGAATCTTGTCCCTTCATATCCCTAACTAACAAAATTCTCTTATATCCTTTTATTAATAAAAGGATATTTACAAAAATCCTCACCTTCTCCTATTTTATTCAAATTAATTAATAAAATATTAAAAATTGTCACACCCCCTTTTAACATATTTACAAAATAAAAAACGCCCTTGATGCTCTTGCATCAAGTAGCCTTCTTCAAGCACTACCAATCAAATTGTAATTATGATAAAACTTGTTTGAATCAGTGAAAAACTAAGAAAACGTTAGGATTCTCATAAGAGCTTATCAAACCTTGAAGGATTAGCTAGCTTAGCCTTAAGAGTAGACTTTCTGTTTCTCATCATTGTAGCTAAGTGTTGAAATAGATTTAGGACACTCTTAGAACCCATAGGACTGAAAAAACTCAGAAAACCCAAAAATATTTTAGATTGGTATTCAAATAAACATGGTGGTGGACCATAAAACCTTTTACCTCCAAAAGAGCTAAAAAATTTCCACCTGGTGACTCCACTGGGAAGACCAATTATCATCATAACATCATATGAACTCAGTTAGAGGACTTTATGATTAAAGTTTTCTTGTTTAAAATATCCGTTAGCCTCTTATTTAGTTAAAATTTTCTTGTTTAATTGGGTCTGAAAAACAAAGCATAGTGGCCCCTAGAAAGATTTATACTAGAGCCTATCCTGACCCAAACCCTCCTAAGATAGTTGATAACCCTAAAAGAATCCTTAGGAATTCTCCTGAGGTTAAATCTTCAATTTTTTTCAGATCACCCTTTAAAGCTAATTATTTTCTTGAAAACCTTGTAGCTCTACAAGAATCATAAGTTGACTTAAGAAATCCATTTAGAACTAGGTCGTCTGATGATTTAGATCAGCTAGATTCAGAGTCTTCACTTTCATCCCCATAAAGAAGTGAACATCCTGGTAATAGATAAACCACACCACCTGATTTACATTTCCTTCACAATTTAGGTGTCTCTCATCCAAGATCAGCTCAACAATCTATTGCTGGTCCATCCACTTCTTCTACCCATCCACCCATTGTCCAAAACAATCCACTTCAGCCCTCTTTCCCTCTTGTCAACCCACCACTTGTAAACCCCCCATTTTTTCCACAACCTCCTATCATCACAACATGGTATGCTCCCTTAGTCCTTCCTTTACCTTTAGTCAATCTTCCACAGGACTATCAGTCCAAGATACCATTATATGATGCCAGTAATGCTACTACTGCTTCACAACATGTGGATAAGATGAATGACTACTTTGACAGAAATGATATTGATGATGAAACTGTCAAACTTAGATTGTTTGCTCAGAGTTTAGGGGGAGAAGTAAGAAAATGGTTCAAAGGCTTAACCCCTCATAGTATTAATGATCTCCAAGCCTTCCATCAGTTATTCTTAAACAAATTGGAAGTGAAGAAAAACCCTCTCCAAATACTTTCGGACTATAAGAATCTCCATAGAGACACTGGGGAAAGTGTACAAGCTTATTGCACTAGGTTTAACATTGTGTATAATGCACTTCCCCCAGATTTAAAACCTCCACAAGGCTCAGCTTTAAACAAGTTACCTGAAAGGTTTGATCCTCAAATGGCCTCTCAGCTGAGAGAGAGAGATCCTTTAACTCTTGAAGATATGCAAAAAGGAGCTCTTGCTGTGGAAGTTAATTTAATGGAGAAGAGAGCAAGAATGAGGAATGAGAAGAAAGTATCCTTTAGAGAGGAATCCACACCTTCCACGTCTAGCTCAAAGATGGAGAGAATGATGGAGGAGATGATGAAAAGATGAGCATACTTGAGAGAGCACAAGCAAGTCAAAACAAAACAACTACTCAAAACATAAATCAAAACCAAAATCAGAATTTTAGGAGAAACCAGCCTCATAATAGACCAAGGGAGTATGATCAACAAATCACTCCTTTTCATCAAAACTATGTGAGTGAGGTTGAAGAAACATTAGAACAAATAGAGGGTGATGATATCAACATGTTGGGAGTATAAAATGATGACTTTGAAGTTCATTACAATAGGAAACAAGGTCTATACACACCCTATGATGACAAGAGAGCAGAAGATAATATTACTATCAGGAAATGTAAAATGTCATCATAAAATCCACCAAGGAATATGACCTTAGGAGTAAAATAAATCAAGAAACTCCCAAAACTAAAACATCTGAAAAATCTACACAAAACAACACTGTAAACAAACCCAAAGTCACAAAGCAGAAAGACAAAATAGTAGTTGTAAATTCTAATAAAGGTAAAGAGAAAAGCACTCAAAGTACTGAAAAACAAAGTGCAGACCTTAGTAGCGTTAGCACCTCAGCTAGTGCTCCTGTTAAAAAATTTTTGATAAATGTAAATAGAGGAAAACAGCAAACTGATTTTGCTGATAGAGTGGCAGTTAATAAGGTTGAAAGAAGCACTTCAAAGAATCAGATTCCTTTTATTTTGGAGCAGGAAATTACCAGAATCAAAATCTCTTTTCCTCTCACTGAATTAGCTACCCAAAATGTGTGCATATCCCAAATTTTGAAGGCTTTAAACATATAGGAAAATAATGACATTGTTAATCTTAACAATGACCAGCCAGAGCTCATATTCGGTCCTAATATTAATGGTAGATATCAAGAGGGACCAGTTCCTCATTTTTATGTTAGTTTAAACGTTCATGAAAAAAAATTTGTACAATGCCATGCATGACTCAGGGGCCTCTCATAACTTAATGCCCAAAGCTATAATGGAGAGCCTAGGTCTTGAGATCACTCAACCTTACAAAGGCCTTTACTCCTTTGACTCAAGCAGAGTGAAATGTTTACGTTTAATCAAAGACCTCTGTGTTAACTTAGCACAAATTCCATCCACATGTTTAGTAATGGATATTTTTGTGGCTGATGTACCGCCAAAATATGGTATGTTGTTATCAAGATCTTGGGGAGCTAAGTTACAAGAAAGAATGCAGATGGACATGACATATGCGACCATCCCTGTTTTTAATCAAACAAGAAGACTTTATAGGGAGTCTCATATGCAATACATGGTTACTAGCCAAGAGAGACCACAGAACTCTCCTCTTTATTCTATAAATATAGGCCTTGACTCATTTATCCTTTTCAGTGAAGAAACATTCACTGAAAAAGTGACCTTAATTGAATTAATGGCAGATAGAGAGGAGGAAGAAGATGAGACAAAATTGTCAACGCTGTTTGCTAAACCAGAAAACTACAGAAAACATAACACGGGTCTAGAGCTACAAATCATTCATCCTTTTCTTTTAAACCTTGAGAGTCAAGAACGAAGTCCTCAATCCAATGAAAAACCTGAGGAATTAAAAAAATTCAACGTACTGCCAATCTTCAAGAACAATCCAAAAGCACGCTAGTTGAAGAGGATAGTAACCAAACTAATGAAACTAAAACTAGTCCTCTTTGGAGTATGCACTTTGATGGATCTTGTATGAAGAGTGATGTAGATGTAGGAGTGTGGCTTCATAATAAAATTAAAAATCATACTGAAGGGCACTCCTACAAATTAAACTTTCAGTGCACCAATAACATAGCCGAATACGAAGCCCTGCTTTTAGGCCTACATTTATTAAAGAAATTAGGGGCCAAAAGAATAAAGGTGCATCGTGATTCTAAATTAATAATTAGGCAAGTGAATGGGGAATATATTGCAAAACATCCTAGACTTAGATCCTATCGAAATGATGTCATGGATTTATTGAAAACATTCGAGGAATTTAAACTAATTTTTGTCGCAAGAAACGAAAATATTCAAGCTAAAATTTTGGCTTTTGCTGCAAGAACTTGCCTAACTCCTTACAAAACCAAACAATGCACAACTCAAATTAAGTTCAGACCAGTTGTCCCTGATAATAATAAATATTGGCACGTGTTTGATGGAGACAAACAAATAGAAGACTTCCTGCAGTCTAGAAATGAATTTGAACTACCAAGTCCAGATTCAAACTATGAAACAAGTTATCCTAGCGAAGAAAATCTACTTGATGAAGAAGAAAACTCTCCAAATATTGTTGATATAAATCTACTATCTAACAAACTTGAAAACACAACAGAAACAATTGCAGAGTTAGAAAAAGAAGACTTAGAAACTCTGTAGTCTAACAATCAAAGTTTTCCAAAGGGACTGGTCCCTTTAGAGGAGTTGTTTGATTTCAATGATGTGGCCAAAAATCCAAAACTGGAGCCTGTAGGAACTGAAGTTGAAGAGTGTAATATAGGTAGTGAACTGAAACCAATGATGATCAAACTGTCTAAGACTTTGCTAGCTCACATCAAACTAAAATACATAGAGTTGTTTAAATAATTTTTTGATGTTTTTTCACGGAGTTATAAGGATATGAAATCCTATGACACTGAAATAATTGAGCACAATATACCTATCAAGAAAAACCAAAGTCCATTTAAACAAAAATTGCACAGAATAAACCCTGTTCAGTTACCTTTGGTTGAGAAGGAAATCAAGAAAATGTATGAAGCTGGTATTATTGTCCCTATTAGATATTCAGAGTGGGTGTCTAATCTGGTGTTAGTTAGGAAGAAAACATGATAGATTAGGCTTTGTATATACTTTAGAGACTTGAACAAAGCCTCATTAAAGGACAACTACCCTTTACCCAAGATGGACCATATTTTACAAAGGGTAGTTGGTTCTAAAAGAATTTCTTTGCTACATGGCTACTCAGGATACAATCAAATTTTAGTACATCCTAATTATCAATTAAAGATAGCTTTTACTACACCTTGGGGAATTTTCATGTATTTGAAAATTCCCTTTTGTCTGATGAATGCTGGTGCTACTTTTCAGAGAGCCATGGACATTGCATTCTCAGAAGAATTGGGCTGCTTCATCATTATTTACCTTTATGATGTCACTGTTTTTTTCAAAGACAGATGAAGAGCACTTAGAACACTTTAGAAAAGTATTCGAGAAATGTAGAAAGTTTGGTATGTCTTTAAATCCTAAGAAAACACTCTTTGGTCTCCAAGAAGGTAAACTACTTGGACACATAATCTCTCATCCTTGCAACATCAAGGAACTCCAATCTTTCATTGGAAAGATTAATTTCTTGAGAAGGTTCATACCTAACTTGGCTGAACTCCTTAGGAACATAAAAAACATGCTGAAAAATGAGCAAGGAGTTAAATGGACCTTGGAAGCAAAGAATTCATTTGAACTGGTAAAACAAGAATTAACCAAAACACCAGTTCTAATAAGTCTTGATTTTTCAAAAAAAATTTATATTTTTTCATTTGCATTAGAACATACAATAGTTGTTGTCCTATTGCAGAAAAATCCACAAGGACAAGAACAATCTATTGCATTATTTAGCAAGGCATTGAGGGATGCCCCTCTGAAGTACAACATTATGGAAAAGCAAGCCTTTGCCTTAGTCAAAGCTTTAAAAGACTTCAGAGTTTACATTTTTCACTCCCACATCATTTCCTTTGTCCCAAATTCAGTTCTGAAATACATTCTATCACAAGACCCAGATGGAAAAAGAGGTAAGTGGATAGTTTTGATACTGGAATATGATTTAGAGATCAAGCCCACTAAACTCATTAAAGGCCAGGGCCTAGCTAGATTAATGGCTGAATCAAATTTTGAAGTTCTTGATATAGATATGATAAATGCTTTAGATGAGCAAGAGGAAATATCAGCTCCCAATGTTGAAGATCATTTTATGAATTCCTCATGGTATCCTGATATCCTATATGTTTTTCTTAATTTGAATACACCTCTTGGTTTGACAAAAAGAAAGGCAAGCTTTTTAAAGTTAAAAGTTGTAAACTATTGCATTATAGATAAATGTATTTATTGGAAAAATGCAAGTGGGTTATTGCTGAAATGTTTGCCTGAGAATTATGCAGAGAAGGTTAAGAATGAGTTCCATGAAGGAGAATGTGGAGGCCAGCTCTACTGGAAGACAACATCCAAAAAAATCCTTAGAGCTGGTTACTATTAGCCCACCCTCTTTCTAGATGTACACAAGATGATAATTGTCCGTCATAAATGCCAACTCTTTAAAGGAAAAAGAAATTTGTTGCACTTACCTCTGCATCCAATCATTGTTGAAGCTCCTTTTAAACAGTGGGGACTTCAATTCATAGGAGAAATCCATCCACCCTCATCTGCCCAAAATAGATGGATTCTCACTGCAACAGAATACTTTACCAAATGGATAGAAGCCATCCCTTATAGGCAAGCCAGTGACTCTAACATCATAAAGTTCATTGAGACTCATATCCTCTCTAGATTTGGTTTTCCTAGAAATATCATCACTTATAATGCCAGAGCATTTGGATCCAAGAAGATGGTTGAATTCTGTCACCAATATCAGATCACATTGGGTCATTCTACTGCTTATTACCCTCAAGGTAATGGGCTGGCAGAATCCTCAAAAAAAATTTTGGTGAACATAATCAAGAAGTTGTTGGAGGACAAAAAGATGTCTTGGCACACAAATCTAGTACATGCACTATGGGCTGACAGATTAACGCTTAAGAAATCTATTGGAATGTCGCCCTATCAGTTTTTTTATGGTACAGATGCAATTTTTCCAACCAACCTTGGTATACAAGTTATGAAGTTGATCCAAGAGGTATAGCCTGAAGATAATGACATGATCAGAAGGATTAATCAGACTATACATCTTCAGCAAACCAGAGAGGAGGTTTACAACAGAGCATTACAAAAGCAAGAGAGCATCAAGAAGCTTTTTGACAGAAGGACAAAGGCCAGCAATTTCAATGTTGGTGACAAAGTGTTAAAGTTGGACTCGAGGAGAGAAGACAAGGGCAAGCATGGGAAATTTGATAACTTATGGCTTGGCCTTTATCTCATTCATTCTACTACTGGTAACAATGCTTATTTCTTGCAGGAATTGAATGGAGCTGAACTGTTTGGGGGTCCTGTCAATGGAAGGATGCTCAAACATTATTTCTCTTGATCCTATCATGTTTGGAAGATTTTTATATTTTTTCTCATTATAAATATTTCATCCATTATTTCATTCAAATTTAGAAAAATAAAAAATACAAAAACAAAAGAAAGAGAAAAGAGGGTAGATTGAGAAAACAAGAAAGGTACAGCCCCATACCAAAAAGAGAAACAAAATCTGAAAGTGTGCAAGCTTAAATGCCACTCCTAAGAAACACACTTCTAATTAGTCATATAGCCTAATCATGACTAATTAGTTTTAAATTTACTGCTGATAGGTTAGTCAATTCGATTTTCCAAACAGCTTAATCTTGGCTTATCAGTTAGGTAGATTAGGATAGAATAAAAAAAGTTCAAACAAGCTCAAAATCTGAACCTTAGTTTTCGAAAGAAGAATGACTCTAATCTATTTTAATTTTGAGTCAAAAGACAAAATTAAAATGGTTCTAATAAGCCCAAAACCTGAACCAGATAAGAAGGAAAAAATAGCTCAAACAAGCCTAAAAACAGAGCTGAAGAAAAATAAGGATATGCTTAGAACTTTCAGATTTTAAGCCTTCACCATTTTGATTTAATTTTCTTTAAAATTATTATCTATGTGCAGCTTTTTTTTGTGCCATAGATCAGTAACAAGTTAGACTATTGAATCCTAACTTGTGTGCTTTTAAATTTCTTGGTTTAGAAATTAGTGAATTAAAATCTCTTAGACAGTCTAATCCTAATAGATGTAGATTAGGTAGAGGAGCTTATGAACTCAACTGTATAATCTGAGTTCATGGAGAAATAAGAAGTAGACTTAGATTAGTTTTTTTCTTTCAAAAGAATTAAATGTTGTAAAAGAGTTTTCCAATCGAAATGTACTCTTAAAAGAAGAAAAAATGTTAGATCGGTAGGATTGGGTAGGTAGAAGGCTTGTTTGATAGAGTTCCATTATTTTTCATGGCTGCTAACATTCTCAAAGTAGAAGAAAGCAAGAAAAGTAAAGAAAGTTGCAGCCCAATGGATGAGGCATTGATCAGCCCCCAAAGAATACAAGTCTGAAGTTCTTGATGCCTTCAAGAAGGCACCATCCCCATGTCGAGTCACTGTTAGCCACCTATCAAATTTATCATATCAAATGGTGGCTAAATTATTTTTGAATCCTTCAAGAAAAAAAAATTATTTCCAAAATTGTTAATTCTTGAAGTCTTGTGAAGATGACTTATCCTTGAGTTAATATTCACTGTTGTTTCCCTCTCAATTCTG
Organism: Pinus albicaulis; assembly: GCA_034641835.2. Lineage (NCBI taxonomy): Eukaryota > Viridiplantae > Streptophyta > Pinopsida > Pinales > Pinaceae > Pinus > Pinus albicaulis. The sequence continues at coordinate 192,127,717 of CM076578.1, read as the reverse complement.
AAAATCTATTGTTTTCATGAAGAAAAGACTATTGCAAAAACTCCATTTTTTCCCTCATTTTACCCCTCTTTTCCCTCATAATTAACTTCCTTTTTATCCCCTTTTTCCCCATAAAATTTCTCTATTTTTTCTCATTTCCTTTCTTCCCTTCTTAAAAACCCCTTTGATAAGGTTTAAAAATCCTTTTTTTGCCTTATCGGAAGCCTTCAATCCCTTTGAAAATCCTTGAAAAATCATAAAAAACAATATTTTTAACTATAGGCCTTAGCCCCCTTCGGCTAAGCTCCCAAACCACTTCCCCACCATATACCCGTGACCAAGACCAAGAGTTAAAGTCCCGAAGCGCTTATCACAATCTAAATTTTCGACGAGCGCATTCCTCTTGTTGCATTAAAATTCCTCGATGTGATTGGCCACTTTGTCATAACTCTCGATCCCTTGTTTCCTTTGAAAAACATGGAGCCCACAATGGGGCACTAAACACCATATAAAACCCTCCCCAATGTGAATTTCCCTTTGTAGTTTCTAAAATACCCCATTTTTAATATTACAAAGAGTCCCGACAGTTCATTGGTTGGGTGAACCTCCACTATTGATCTTAAACCAATAAACGATCTGCGAAATCTCGCATCGGAGATTTCATTGGGCACATTTAAATATTTTATTACCCCCTCCCGATTGGAAACCTCCCGATGAATTATCAGCTATTGATCTCCACCACCAGACCCAGATCTGACGGCCACATTGTTCTTCCCCAAAGACCATCCTTCCGCATTTGGAATTCTTAAATAAATCTCCTTCGTCAATCTTATCCTCAGATCAACGACCCTCGTTCAATTGCATCGGATATTTTCTGTGCACCGTTCCTCTCTCCTCCACCGATCACAATCTTCTGATTGCATCTGGGCCATTCATAAATTAATATCTGACTGTCTAGATCAATCCTCGCCCCTTTGTTAAAAATCATGAACCCCGTTGTACAAATTTTTAAATAGATCCCCACCGTTGATCTCTGCATATCAACGACCCTTATTGGCCCTTTCTCCACTTGTCCTTTCCTCATATATTATTTCACTAGCCCCAAGATTAAATCTTTGCTGTTGATTTGTTTCATCCAACGGTCCCTAATAAACCTGATAGGCCCACTCCTTTGGGTCCTATCTTTCTCCAGATCCAATCTCAGCCATCCATCCCTGATCAGACAGTCAATATTGAAACTACCTTCCCCTGCCCCACCTGTTATCGCCCGAGCATCTGTTCTTTATTGCGCTCTCTCCATGGTTGTCCGATCTAAGACCCCTGATCTGACAACCGACATGCAGTTTCGCATGATTTTTAGCTCGAAGTGTTGGATATGTGTTATATTATTTCCATTACTAAGCACGCGTAGGGGGTAAGAGAGGGGGCGATAGCCCCCCCTTTGCATTGGGCGCAATAGTGGGGTCACACGGGGGGTGGTAGCCTCCCTTGTCGGGGTTCGAGGCAGTGCCCCGGCAAAAATTTTTGGTCCTTAATTTTCGGTGGGTAGTTCACGCCCATGGTTTTGTGCATGGTTTTGCACATGGTTTCAGGGTACAATGGTTTTCAGCCCCTGGTATTTTTGTAGATCCGGTCAAGGGAACTATGATTATGTTCTAATCCAGGGTTAATGGATTAGGGTTCATGTATGCTTCGGCATGTATATATATGTGTTGTAACACTAAAAGGAATATAATGAAATATTAAGCTAGTCATCCCAATTTGGGATCCAGGGGAAAATCTCTGTGTTTTTTCTGTTTTATGTTTTATGCTCTTGCTATTGTTTATTTTATGTTATAATATTTGTGTGTGGATAATTTCTGTTCAGGGTTAAAACCTACATTTGGTATCGGAGCAGTTTTGGCTTCAAGGGGATGCCTTTGTTGTTGAGGGGTTTTTTGCTCGGGCCTGAGGTAGACCATGTTCAGTGGGAGATCTGCAGGATTGATTCTTTCGGTGAAAAAAGATGGTGAGTGGTGGAAATATAGAGATCGAGAAATTTAATGGACAGATTTTTGAGTTGTGGAATCTCAAGATGGAGGATCTGCTCGTGGATAAAGATCAGTGGATTGCGGTAGATCCAAGTACTAAACCAACGAAAATGTTAGATGAAGACAAGAAGAAACTGGATCAGAAGACTAAGAGCACAATACGATTGTGTGTCTCAAATTCAATATTGTTGAATGTATCTGGGGAAGCTACGGTGAAAAATTTGTGGGAAAAACTTGGGATTTTTTACCAATCTAAGTCTCTGGTGAATAAGTTGTTCTTGCGGAAAAATTTGTATAACTTGAGGATGAAGGATGGAGACTCAGTGAAAGAGCATCTGAACACCTTCAATACTATGGTAAGTCAGCTGTCATCTGTTGATATTAAAATCTCAGATGAAGATAAGTGCATCAATTTGTTGTGTTCTCTACCAGACTCATGGGACAGTCTTGTTATTGCAATAGGTAGAAATACAACTATCTTGATTTTTGATGACATTGTCTCAGCCTTGTTTTCAGAGGAAATGAGACGAAGAAATATGGAGGGCCAGAACGGAGATGCCTTTTTTGTATAAGGTCCCAAAACAGAAACAAGAATCAGGTTTTGAGTGGGAGATCCAAATCTAGAGGGAAATCTAAATCTCCTAGAAAGTTTGTAAAGGTATGCTGGAAATGCGGAAAGGAAGGACACTACAAAAGGGAGTGCAAATCTCAAGCTCCTGAGAAAGGAAAAGGATCTGATGATGCTCCTTCTATAGAGGCAAAAACCACCTCAGATGAAGGTGGGGATGTGTATTTGGCTTCTTCTTCAAATACACATGTAGATCATGATTCATGGTTGATTGACTTAGGTGCATCCTTTCACTTCACTCCCCATAGGGAGTGGTTCTGCGAGTATGAGAAATATGATGGTGGTGATGTCTTCCTAGGGGATGATAGGAAGGTGAAAATCATCGGACGTGGAAAGGTCAAGTTGAAGCTACCAGGTGGAAGGATTAGAACACTTCTTGGTGTTCTGCATATTCCTGCATTGGCCAGAAATATGATTTCTGTAAGAAAGATGGATGATGCAGGTGTAAAAACAGTGTTCAAGAAAGATGCCTGCAATATGGTTCGGGGAGCACTGGTATTAATGCGGGGAGTTTGAACTGGAATTCTATACAAGCTACAAGGTAGCACTGTTATTGATGGGTGTAACAGTTCTGTGGTTCCTGAAAGTGGAGCGGAAAGCCTGGCTTTCTGTGGAGAAAAGGCCATGTTGTGGCATCAAAGGCTTGGACATATTGGAGAGAAGGGCCTTTGGATACTGCATAGAAATGGTATGGTAGAAGGTACATCTAATTTATCTCTGGATTTTGATTTCTATTAAAATTGTGTATATGGGAAGCACAATCGGGTGTGTTTTCCTTCTGGTGCTAAGAGGGTGAACAAGATATTAGAACTTATGCACAGTGATGTGTTTGGACCTATGTCAGTTCCATCACTGGGAAATTCTGTGTACTATGTTTCATTCATAGATGACTTCTCAAGGAATACATGGATATATTTCTTGAGGAAGAAATCTGAAGCTTTTGATAGATTTAAAGAATTTAAGGTTCTGGTGGAAAACCAAACAGAGAAGAAGATAAAGGCGTTAAGGACAGATAATGGTGGGGAGTTCTGCAAGAAGGAATTTTAAGAGTTCTATAAGAATTGTGGTATAGCACAACATAATACTACTCCATACACACCTCAGTAAAATGGAGTTGTCTAAAGAATGAACAGAACACTGATGGAAAAGGCAAGAAGCATGCTCAGTGGTACCAGGTTAGGACAAGATTTTTGGGAAAAGGTAGTGGAGACTACATGCTATCTGGTTAATAGATCACCTTCATCAGTGTTGGAGGATAAGACTCCACATGAGGTATGGACTGGAAAGAAACCCTCTCTTTCACATGTAATGGTATTTTGATGTGATGCAAATGTACATGTTCCAAAGAAGAAAAGGACCAAGTTAGATAATAAATCTGAAAGGTGAATCTTTATTGGGTATAAGGATGGTTTAAAGGGCTACAAGCTTTGGAACCCAGAAACAACCAAGGTTGTGTACAGCCGAGATGTGGTGTTTAGAGAAGTGAAATATGTTGTTAAACATGAAGTCCTACCAAAGGAACCTAAGAAGATAGAGTTTGAGCTAAATCAGGATGAATCATACTCTACAATAGAAGAAGACTTAGAAGATGAAGAGCCACAAACTCCAGTTGTTAGAAGATCAGTTCGGGAAAGAAGGCAACCAAAAAGGTATAGTCCATCTGCTTTCTGTTCAGGTTTTGCCTTAAATATAACTGATGATGATCCTAGAACTGTCAGGGAGGCAGTAGATTCAGAGGATGGAAAACTCTGGAAGGAGGCCATGGTTGATGAAATGGCATCCTTGCACAAAAATGAGGCATGGGATCTGGTGGAGTTTCCGGCTAGAAGGAAGCCCATTGGGAGAAAATGGGTGTTTAAGAAGAATATGAATGTAGAAGGCAGGGTGGAGAAATACAAAGCTCGGTTGGTAGCAAAAGGTTATTCCCAGGTGCCGGGAATTGATTTTGGTGATATTTTTTCTCCCGTTGCCTAAGTTACTTCTATTAGATTACTTTTATCCGTTGCTGCTGCATTTTATTTTGAGATAGAACAGATGGATGTGAAGACAACATTTCTTCACGAGGATCTAAAAGAGGAGATCTACATGAAGCAACCTGAAGGCTTTATGGTGAATGGTAAGAAAAAACTGGTATGCAGGTTGAAGAAGTCTCTGTATGGGTTAAAACAGTCACCAAGGATGTGGTATCAGAAATTTGATACCTATATACGGGGACTTGGCTTCACCATAAGCAAGGAGGATCACTCTGTTTATTTTAAATTAATTGGTGACTGTGTTATTTATTTGGTCTTGTATGTGGATGATATGTTGTTGATTGGAAATGAAAAAGAAATTATCCAAGATTTGAAGACCCAACTGTTCTCCAAATTTGACATGAAGGATCTTAGTGCTGCAAACTATATTTTTGGCATGAAAATTAAGAGAGATCGAGCAAAGAGAAACCTCTGGTTAAACCAGAGGAATTATGTTGAGACTATATTGTAGAGGTTCAATATGCAGGATAGTAAACCAGTGAATGTTCCTATTCCTGTAGGTGTAAAGCTATCTGCTGAACAGTGTCCCAAGACACAAGAAGAAGAGGAGGATATGTCTTGTGTTCCATATGCAAGTGCAGTGGGTAGTCTGATGTATGCAATGGTCTGTACTAGACCAGACATTGCACATGCAGTGGGAGTATTGAGCAGGTGTATTTCAAACCCAGGGAAGGAGCATTGGACAGTAGTGAAGCGGGTTTTCAGATATTTACGTGGCACTAGCGATTATGGCTTGTGCTACCAGGGAAGACCAAGATTGGAAAGACTATTGGACATTCATGGTTTTGTTGATGCAGACTGGGCTGGAGATCTATACCAAAGAAGATCTACAAGTGGGTATGTGTTTAGCCTATTTGGAGGCACAGTCAGTTGTATGAGTAAAAGATAGTCTATAGTGGCTCTTGCAACTACAGAGGCAGAATACATTGCAGCCACTCATGCAAGCAAGGAGGTATTTTGGTTGTAGAGATTGTGTTCAAGTATGGGGTTGGTACAACAAGCTATAAGGATAGACTGTGATAGCCAAAGTGCAATTTTCTTGGCTAAGAACCCTGCTTATCATTCAAATATAAAGCACACTGATGTTCAATATCACTTTTTTAGAGATATGGTTGAGGCTAAAAGGGTGTTTCTGGTAAAGGTGGACACTTTGAAGAATGTTTCAGATGCATTGACAAAGTCTGTGAGCACTCAAAATATCTCTTGGTGTAGAGAAACAATAGGTGTTGAAGAATTGGGCCAATGACTAAGCTCTCCTGTGGCCCCCTGCGGAAAGAAAACAACAAGTGGGAGAATGTTAGATATGTGTTGTTAGCCACCCATAAATTTTGTCATATCAAGTGGTGTCTAAATGTTTTTGGACAACCTTTAAGAAACAATTTCATTGCTAAAAAGTTTTGATGCTTAAAGTATTTTGATAATATCCTATCCTTTGGATAATCGTCATTTCTTTTCCCCTTTTCAACATAGAAATTATGTTGCCATTACATGAAGAAAAATTGCTGCAAGCACCATTTTCCTTTTCCCCCTTCTTCCATAACTAACCTCATTTTACCCCTCCATTTCCCATGAAAATCCCTCATTTTCATGTTTTTTCGCCTTTTCCCCTTCATCAAAACCCTTTGATAAGGCGTAAGACCTTTATTTGCCTTATCAAAACCCTCAAACTCCTTTGAAAACCACTGAAAATCCATAAAAATGCATTTCTCATATATGGTAGACTTAAGCCCCTTTGAGCTTAGTCTTTAACCCTCCCCCTCCATACACCATGGTGCTAGAACTGAGCGCCAACCTTCCAAGTGCTTATCGCATCGCCCCATTCCAATTAGCTCTTCATCCATAATCCCTGATCATATGGCTTTCCATGTAACCCATGGCCCCGTAGTTGGGCGCCTACCCACTTCGAATTAATATTTCACCCCCAAAGTTTAAAACCTTTGTTCATAAGAAATATTTCGGTTTTTATTATATTTTAAAGGTTTTTCTGCCGGTACAATTTTTCTAGTCGCTCTCCACCGTCGATCTAATCTGCAGATTGACGGTGCGCAGTCCATCACCTCGATGGTCCCCGCCAGCTACTCGTCGATTGCGAAACCACATGGATTTCATCGCACCGCCTTTAAGAGGGGGGTGATTTTTTCCATTTCACAGCGATTCCATACGCTGGCCGACGCGTGTCTTGGGCCCATTTTCAAAAACCACCGTTCATCGCGTGTTAAATATTGGATGTGGACCCAGCACGATTTTGACGTCCACTGTCCGATCTGAGGTCGCTCATCAGACGGTGATCACTCTTCGAAGAAGCCTGTGCGATAACCGAGGTACGACGCATTTCATTAAAGCGTCTTCATCGTGGATCTGATCTGTAGATCGACAGCCCAAATTCATCGCCCTGATTCCTCGCCCAGTCAGCATTTTTGGACCCGGGGATTTTATTCATTTGAGTTTTATTAAAGTTCTGATGTCTGGACACTTTTCTAAGGTTTATCGGCTCCTGTTCTCCGCTGTTGATCGCGTGGGCCGATCTCATCCGACAACCCACGTTTGCCCCGAATCCCAAACATGATTTTCGACCATTTTTCACTGAAACTAAGGTTTTAAACCTTTTTTCAGTTTCTTATTATTTTTCTAAATAACGTGAGCCCTTCACATTGTTCAGTCACCCTCGATCCCGACCGTTGATCTCTGCGCGATCGACGACTTTGATTTAATTTCCTCCTCCACTTCCCTTTGACCCCTCTAAACAATATCAATCGTTGGATGATGCCATCCAACGGCCATGCTCCCTCCACGTGCCTTCCGAAGTAGTTAACCTATACATGCAAGATTTTATAATAGTTGTTTTTATTTTTCAGGGTTTAAAGGTTTTCTTTCGCTATATATGAAGAAAATTTGAAGGCGAAGGGTGACGATCCTCCCGCTTTCGATTCATCAAAGAAAATCCTTCGTAGGGTTTAAAATTCACGTTTCATCAGTGTTTCACAAGGCATTGATGCCATATCATCCCTGCGAGACCCTGCATACCAGGAAAAAACACAGTAAATCAAGCACAGTCAGAGATGTATCAGTGCCGAAGACAAAATATATCAACATGGAAGATTGAGGACAATTTTATAAAGATTATGGCCAACGATGGATCATTAAAAGCCTAATCCTCCCAACTAAACACAGTTTGAAGAAAATCATGAATTTTTTCTCAGACATAGAGCCTACACTGCGACATCAGGGACTAATTGAATCCCCTAGCTACCACAGAGCCACCTACAGCCTCAAATCAATCAAAATAAGGTCGAAGATATTACCAGACCAGGAGATATTTTCCATCAATACAACAGAACAGTTAATTCAACCAAAGAAACTTATTGCAAATTGTCAGTAGAAGTTATTACAAGGATAACGAGGAGCCTTGAAGTAAAAAAATTCTTTCCAGCAAGCCTAATAGCTAACGCAAACCAATTAATACAGGGGAAATTCCAAAAATCTTCTCTATTTAGCCCCTCAAAGGCCGAGAGATAGTGCATTTTACTAATTGACTTAGAAGATATTTTATCCCATTCCACCTCCTCATTCTTCTATAAATATTACTGGAGAAGATGAGAAAGTGTTGTTTGGTTGATCACTAGTTGTAATACTAAAACTCTCTGAAATAATACATAGTCTGTTGAAGTTGAAGAAAAAATTGAAGTCTTGGAAGCCCTGATGATGTTGTTGCATGCTTGTTTCTGATAAGGCTCTATCATCGGATCCATGAGCTTGGCTCTTCGTGAAGTATTCTAAATTGTTTAATTTTTTCTCCTGTTTTCATTATGTTCCATAATTTCTTACTATAGTAGGTTGAAAGTTTTAGGCTAAGAAATGACTCCTGGAAGCACCTTAGACTTGTTCATCCTTCACTGTTTCATGTTTTCTTCTGCTGAGGTATTTTAGAGTCTTTAATCTCTCACTTCAATCCTCATGATTTTTTATTTCCTTGATAGTTCGAACAATTGGTTTCAGCATGATTTATGGTTCTCCCTGCTTGTCTGCTACCACTTAAAGGGTTGTTATTGAAGTCTCCCTTTGAAGTATTTCTATTTACAGTAAGCCAAGGAGGTTTGTTCTGATCTTGGCCTTTGTCCTTATTTAAATAGTTGTCTTAAAGGTCTTTATAGTTGTAATCATAGATGTGTTAGGTGTTCCCTCTTCTATGAATGCAATTATCAGTGAAAATTTTATGTTTTCTAAGTCATTTGAAACAAAATCTTTGAGGAAATAGGGTGTTCCCCGAATCTTAGATTTCATTTTAAAAGTTGTTTTGAAATCATTATTTGCTTAAAGGTGTGATTTTTAGAATTCATGGTTAGCCCTGTCTACCAAATAGCTCTTTATTGTTCAATTTGTTCTTTCAAATTCCCTTTGTTTGATAATTAAACTTCTCTTTCCAAATCATTAATGTCCATCTCATTTCGAAACCAAAGGATCCTGCAGCCAAGTTAGATTTTCCCTCTGATATCCCATATCCATTGATGAGTATGTTATGACCTCTTCTTGACTCCATTGCCCAATGAATCAGATGTTTCTCCATTCTGTGTATCTTTCCTAGACCTTTCATGTTCCATTGTATCAATTCAACCAAACAAACAATCAAACACCTGCACTTAATAACTAGTCTAAAACCAATACTCAAAGCACACAAGATAAACCTTTGCAAACAAATATTTGAGAGATCCCTCTTTGAGAATAGGAGGACTAGATCCTGTAACTCTAAAGATTGGTTCTGATGTTGCCTTGTCTTTTGATTTTCCAAACTATCAAAACATGGGACACCAACATGTGTTATATTCTTTCGATGACTAAGAATGCGTGGGGGGGGGGTAAGAGGGGGGGTGATAGCCCCCCCTTTGCGTTGGGTGCAACAGGGTGGTCACAGGGGGGTAGTAGCTCCCCCTTTCGGGGTCCAAGACAGTGCCCCGGCGAAAATTTTTGGTCCTTAATTTCCGGTGGGTAGTTCGTGCCCATGGTTTTGTGCATGGTTTTGCACATGGTTTTGGGGTACGATGGTTTTGGGCCCCTGGTATTTTTGTAGATCTGGTCAAGGGAACTATGGTTATGTTCTAATCTAGGGTTAATGCATTAGGGTTCATGTATGCTTTGGCATGTATATATATGTGTTCTAACACTAAAAGGAATATAATGAAATATCAAGCTGGTTGTCCCAATTTGGGATGCATGGGAAAATATCTGTGTTTATCTGTTTTATGTTTTATGCTCTCGCTATTGTTTATTTTATTTTATAATATTCATGTGTAGATAATTTTTGTTTAGGGTTAAAACCTACACGAAGATTAATGATCAAAAGTTACGTGATATGGGCAATTTCAAAAGGCCACGTGTCGGCCAGTAACACATATCGCGTTTGAAAAGTTAAAACCACCCTTCCTCCATTTTGCAGCATGAAAACAGTGGTTTCTATAGACGAAACCACTTTTCCCCATTTTTATTGCATTTCATCGCGTTCGTTATCCACCGTTGATCTCTGCAGATCAACGGTCCCAGTTTAATTTTTCCCTCAGTTCATCGCCCTCCGCCATCCTCCATGGGATTTCTTAAGTCATTCACAGTCATTTATCTCTATGGCCGATGTCATCTGATGGCCCAGGATATTTTTGAAACCCCAATTTCAATTTTAACCCTTTTAGCCTCCGCCAAAGGTTTTTCACTTATTTTCTTTACATTTTCTTCCATTTGACGATAAAGTGGGCCTTCTACATTATATTTCCCCGGTCACTCTCGACCATTTATATTTTCAAGATCAACGACCCTAACTTAATCTCTCCACCATTTAAAACCAACTGCCTCCTATTTGACCCCCTGCAAGCAATCTCCACTATTGGATGCTTTCATCTAACGGTCACGATCCAAACCTAAACCTCTGAAGTAGTTTTAACCTTCCCCGTAGGATTTTTCTAATTTTTCTTTGATTGTGCAGGTTTCATTAGTTTTTCAATTATTTTAAAAGAAGATTGAAGGCTGGGGATGATGATCCCCCAGGCCTTTATACATCACAGGGATCATTCTACCAGAGTTCCATATCAGGTTCCATTCAGTGCCTCATGAGCATTGATACCATTTCAAAGCCCTTTACGCACCTGCACATCAACAAGACACATCAAAATTTAATCAAGTAAAGAGTATCAGTGTGAAAGGATCCAACCACAGTAGAGATGAAGAACTAAAGACTGTTTACATAGTTTCAAGGGATTATGGCCTAAATTGATTATTTAAAATCCTAATCCACTCAATTAAACACAGTTTGAAGAACAGAGATAGAAATTGGGCCTGATTAAGCCTAACACATAGGATTAAAGCAAATTAACAGTGTTTAAAGAAAAATAGTAATATCTATCAGTCCAAGAAAGCCTCCACTGCCACATTAGAGGATAATTGAATCCTCACAGCTACCAAAAGCCACCTGCATCCTCAAAGCATTCAAAAGAGGCCATAGTTATTACCGGAGCAGAAGATATTTTCATCAATACACCTAAATAGTTAATTCAACCAAGGTAGCTTCTTGTAAACTGTTAGCAGAGTTATTACAAGGATAAAAAATAGCCTTAAAGTCAACAAAATCTTCCCAGCAAGCTTAAATAATTAATGTAAACCAATTAATATAGAGGAAATATCAGAGATTTTCTCCATTGAGCCCCTCAAAGGCCGAGAAGCATTAAACTGTATTAATTGAACCTAGAAGATCTTTTATCCCATCCCACCTCCTCATTTATATTATAAATAATTCTATAGAAGATGAGATATTGTTGGTCACAACATATCTGTTGCATGTAAATAGTTTACTGAAGCTGCTGTAAGCTCTGTTTGTAATTGAAGATACCTAAGTTTGAGATGAGAAGTTTGAAGCTATAGAGGCCCACTGGACTTGAAGATTGTAACTAGTTTGAAGCATCAATACAAGCTGATTTATGGGATCCTGGTCTATGTCAACGGTGATGTTTTTCTTATTGTAAAGTGTTATTTTATTTCTATTTCCATTCTTTCCATCTTCTTTGATAAATAACAACAATTATATAGTTAGGATTTACTGTCAAAGGTACCCTGCTCTTACTGATAAGATTTATCTACATGTTTTCTTCCAAAACTATGTATTTAAGAATGATTCAATACAGTCCAAGTAGTTAGGAATGCTGGCGTTCCCTCATCCTACTGTCTAAACTAAACATTGTTCTTGAATGTTATTTTTAGTGTCTGCTAAGTAAAGCTGAACTAAGGAGTCTATGGTGAGCCATGTCCTCTAGTTTTATCTCCAATAGTTGTCTGAAAGTTTCCCTAAGAGTATGTTGAAAGTAGGCTAGGTTCAAAGTCCTTACCTGATCTTAGACTATTCTTTGTTATCTTATGTGTTTGTCTTGAAAGTTTACTAAGTAAAGCAGATCTAGGGAAGTTTATGGTGAGGCCTGTCCTCTAGTTTCTTCTCCAACAATTGCTTTGAAAAGTTTCCCTTAGAATATACTAAAATATGGATAGGTTCAAAGTCCTTACTTGATCTTAAGCTGTTCTTTTTCATGTTTTAAATGTTTTCTATTGAAAGTGCATCAAAATCTGGCTAGTTTCAAAGTACTTACCAAATCTTAGATTACTTTTATGTCTTTCTTAAGTGTATGCCAAAAGCATGATAGTTTCAAAGTACTTACTTGATCTTAGGTTTCTCTTTGTTCTTCATTTGTTAATTTCCCCTTTAGTTTCAAAGTACTTACTTGATCTTAGGTTTCTCTTTGTTCTTCATTTGTTAATTTCCCCTTCTTATTGCTACATTCCATTCCATAAAATCAACTTTAAAAATATCCTTAGACATAGATGACTTGCCCCATGGACCACTCTTGAACCTTGTTGTTTCAATGAAATCCTACTATGACTCCATAGCCCAATGGATTGAAGCTGTTTCTTGCCTATCTTATTAAGTGAATCAATTTTCACTTTTTTTCACCTTCACCCTTCATTTAGACTTCCTTCACCTTCATTTATCTTTGCCCAACCAAAACAAACAAAACCTCGTTCTTCATAACTAGCCTAATATCACATTTCAAGCCTTAAAGATAGATCAATATTTTCACTTATAGAGAGATCCCTCTCTGGATTCAGGAGGGCTAGATCCTATAATCCCAAAGTGGTTCAAGTGTTGTCTCTGCAGTTTGTATTTTCCAATCTTGCAAATTATAGACTCCTAACACATCCAACCACCTCCCCATCAACCCCAGCAAGCAATCCTGACCACTTTTTGATTTCATCCAACGGCTATGATATGTCCTCATGCCCAAAGCAAGCTTTTGACCTATCCTTCACAGGTTTTTTTAATTTTGTTCATTTTTTGCAGGCTTTAAAGGTTTCTCCACAGTTTTAAAACAAAATCGAGGGCTGGGGATGACAATCCCCAAGGCCACTATCAATGAAGAGAATCAATCTGCAGGGTCCACATCATGATTTATCCATGCTTCATGAGCACTGATAACATTATAAAGCCCTCTATGTGTCTGCAAGAACAACAAAAACATAGTAAAACTTAATTATACAAAGAGTATCAGTGTCAAAGTATGGAGTCACAGTAGAGATGAAGAACTAAATGTTTTAACTGAGTTTTGAGGGATTAAGGCATAAATTCGACAATAAAAGGCCTAATCCACACAGTTAAAGACAGTATGAAGATCTGAAGACAAAGATTAAACCTAATTAGGCTTAAAACATAGATCAAAAGCAAATTAACAGTGCTTTAGGGAAAAACAATGAGATCTATCAGTCTAAGAAGATTCCACTGCCACATTAGAGGCTAATTGAATCCTCTCCAACTACCAAAGAGACACCTGCGGCCTCAATAAATCCAAGAAGGCATAATTATTGCCTTAGTCAGTGATATTTTGTTAAAAACAGCCAGAGTTATTTCCAGCCTCCTTAAACAGCTTTAAAGTCAACAAAATCTGCCAAAGAGCCTGAATATTTAATGAAAACCAATTAATACAGAGAAATATCAGAAAAATTCTCCTTTGAGCCCCTCAAAGGTCGAGAAGCATTAACTTGTATTTAATTGAACTAGAGATCTTCTATTTTATCCCACCTCCTCTTTTCTTCTATAAATACTTCTGAAGAAGATGAGATATAGGTTGGTTGCTAAACTTTGATGTAATACTTGTGCTCGAAACATTCTACATGTAAATAGTTTTCAGAGGCTCTTAAATCTCTGTTTGTGATCAAAAAAGTTAGCCTGAGAAGAGAAGATGATTTTTGTACTGAAACATGGGACTTGAAGTATGTAACTGGATTGACATCAATATACAAGCTGATTTTTGGGATCCTGGTCTATATCATTGGTGAAGTACTTGTTACTGTGTTATTTTTTTCCTTTCATGTATGCCATTTTGTTCACTTTTCTCTAATAAAGAACAACAAGCATAGAGTTAGGATTTACTATTTATAGTACCCTTCTCTGACTGATAAGCTTTATCTTTATGTTTTCCTCCAATTGTGTTTTTAAGAATGACTTAAGTTAAGTGTAAACATTATTAAGGAATGTTGGTTTGTCCTTGTCTTGATGTGCAAAACTTGAAAGAAAGTTATTGAATGATATTTTCTTTACATGGTGAGTAGAGTTAGACTAGAAAATTTTATGGCTTGCCCTGTCTTCTAGTTTCTTTCTCCAAAGGTTGTTTTCAAGGTTTCCCTAAGAGTATGCTGAAGCAGGTTTAGATTTTAATGTATCTTGCTTGATCTTAAGTTGCACTTTGTTTTATTATCTGTTTTCATCCCTTATGAAAGTAGTCATGTGGATTGCTGGATTGTTTGTCTGATAAGTTAGATTTAATGCAAGCTTGTCCAAAGAATTTTAAGGTTAGCCCTATCTTTGGTTGGTTTCAAACAGTTGCTTAAAAAGGCTTTTCTTGTATGGAAATTTGATAAATCCTTGTTGAAATTATTGGATTTTTCCACCTTCTCAACACTTTTAATGTTCCATTCCATCATTTAATCTAAAGAATATTTTGATATAGATAACTTTCCCCTTGGATCACCCTTGAAATTGTTTCACAATTAAACCCTTTTATGACTCCATAGCCCAATGGATTAAGTTTTGCTTCATATCTATCTTATCAGCTAAATCTTCTTCTGATTGTTCACACCTTCACCCCTTTGAAACTCTTTCATTTTTAGGACTTTCCACTCAATTAAAAATCATGCTCAACCATCCAAAATAAACAAAAACCCTTGTTCTTAATAACTAGCCTAATATCATTCCAAAAGCCTTAAAGATAAATCAATCTTCGTGCTTATAGAGAGATCCCTCTCTGGATTCAAGAGGGCTAGATCCTAGAATCCCAAAGTGGTTCATAATGTTGTCTTTGTAGCTTTAGTCTTACCAATCTGCTAAAATTATAGAGGCCTAACATGAGTAATTCATAGAGAAGTTGCATTGCTTATGAAATATTTTATGTCATTCGGATAAGATGTTGTATATATAGTTATACTATGATATGGATACACATTCCCCCCAAGTGTTACCATATTGTGATTTTTGTCCAATTGTTGATATTTAGAGAAATATAATTAAGTGATTGATGGTTTTAGAACATCAAAGTTACTATAATGACCTTCTATATTAGGATGACTCCTTAGTGTTAAGATTCAATTTGCATGATGAAGATGCATAGATCGCTTCACAAGAAAAGTGCTATGATAGATATACCTTGAAAAAAAAATTTTGATCACCTAATTTACTTTATCTTGAACTATTCATTCATGAATTAGTGGCCTTATTTCTTGAATTTTAGTTGATTCTATATTATCTAGAAAATTATCATCAAAGACAATTTCTTGCAACTTCTTATTAATGTCCATGTTTTTCTATGTGTGGCAAGATCTTATTGGAGGTAAGATGTTTTCCCTATATAAAAAAATATTTTAATTTTTAACTTTTAATTTAAACTTGTACATTGAAAAAAATTAGAATATTAAAAGGGTGACATGATTTGTGTGGTCATTATTGTGATTGAGAAGTTCTTCTACATCTCTCATTTCCTTATCATTTCCAGGTACATCCACATCTATTTCAAGCTCTCTATTTTGTACCTATACATCTCCTTCATGCTCCCTATTTTGTACCTCCACATTCCTTTAGACCCGCTATTTTCCTTTGATGCTCTTATGTTTTATAGTAGATCATCATTTTTTTTCATTTAAAATAAATACATTTTATAATATATTGTTTCACTGGTGTGTGTGTGTGTGTGTGTCTATATATATAAACGACTAAAATTTTGAAATAAAATTTCTAAGTAGGTGTATGACATTTTATATTGATACATCACACTATACTACATTTGGAGGTAAGGAACACTAGCGCCCCTTCACTTAATGTGCCCTAATGTGTTAACTCTATATTCAATTCACCAAATACATTTAGTTCCAACTTAGTATTATTTTCCCATAAAAAAATATTATTATCGTCAAATATATATCTTAAAAATACAATTGGTGCTTGCATATGTAGATGAACTTGGAGTAAACTCTATTTCCGTTAATAAAAATTATCTTTATTTACATCTATGCTAGATAGATTGTAATTTAATGTATTTAAAATGTCTTATTTAAGTTACATGCTTATTTCATGCTCGGATATGTAGATGAACTTGAGTAAACTCTATTTTTGTTAATAAAAATTATCCTTATTTACATCTATGCTAGATAGATTGTAATTGAATGTATTTAAAATGTCTTATTTGAGTTACATGATTATTTCATGCTTATTTCGAAGGATTATTAATCACAAAAATATTTTCACCCCAATTTCCTATTTCAATATCAATAGCAAAATTTTTATATATGTAAATAAATTATGTTGGTTTTCATTATGTTGGTTTAGATATATGTTTTCACCCACAATTTCCTATTTCAATAACTATAACAAAACATTCTGGTTGATAACTTGACATATATCTAATAGCTCTAAAGTGAGTGATTTAGAGTGATTGACATTAATTGAACAGCCGCATCTCATTGTTTCATATGTAATATACTTGTGTTGTTTTGTGTTTCTTATCTCTGCCTTTCCAACAAATTGGTATGAGATGATCCGTGGGCGAGCAGATCTAGAGTAGGCCAAGAGCAGAGAGGCTGGATTTTCTTCTTCTTCTTCTTCTTCTTTTATTTATTTATTTATTTATTTGCAACCGTAGAGGTCCGCATGTTTGTAGTGCAGCACCTGCGAAGTTCCACAACCTCTCCTAAAAAAAAACTGCGAAGATTTTGGCAAACTTGGATTTTCTAGAAATCAAGTTTAGTCTGTGATTTATTGTTTTCTAGATTAAAAAGCCAACCTACCGTGGTCAACCCAAGTTGGTAACTTGTATTCGTTAGGGTTAAATTTTTAAAAGAAAAGTTTTTAAAAAGGAGTACGAAAAGGGTATGTAAGCTTTTCCAAGGAGACTTTTGAAAGAGGTTTGATTTATTTTTAAAGTATTCCAAAGGATATTTTCTATGAAGGTTAAAGGATTTTTTTAAGAATATCTTAAAAGGTAATTCATAAAGCATATGAAGAGGAGATTTGAGGAAGAATTTTGAAAGGGATTTAAAATAAAAAAATTTCATGTGAGAGTTTAAGGGATTTTATCAAAAGTTTCTTTCTGAGAAGGATTTTATAAGAGTTTTTTTAAGGGTTGAAAAGGTGCATGATAAAAAGAAAAGAAAAAATTGTATTTTTTAAGTTTTCTTTTATTCAAAAAAAAAAACAAGGTGCATATGCAATATTTGGTGGTAATTATTAGCAAGAGAATTTAGGGCTTTGGAAATTCGATAGTCCACAAACAATATTTTGGTGTTTTGCCAAGCATGAAATTTTTTTTGAGAAGATTGTGCCTTACGGGGGCATATATTAAAAACCATAATTTTTACGAGGGCGATATGGAAGATAGCCTCATGCAAGCATGCATGCAACTATGATAGAAGTCATGGGTTGCAAAGTGCGACTAAATAAGAGTAAGAAAAAGGATAAAAAAGAACAGGCAAAGATAGTTGTCGTGTTTAAGGAGGTTCAGGCCACAACTGATGAACTAAAATGTCTAGAAGAAGACAAATATTCCCTAGCTTTGAGTTTCATTCAACATGCAATGGATGAAATGGTTATGGGAAAGGTAGAAAAAGCTACAACTACCAAGGAATCATGGAAGATCCTGGAAGCATAATTCTATGTAGGGGGGAGTGACATGCAGCAGAAGGATATGTCACATGCGAAGAAGTCAGATGCAGATCTGAGAGTATATGAGAAAGACTCTGGGAGGACAACAAATCTTGTTGAAACCCATTATGTGGGCATGCATATGGATGAAGAAGATGCAACAAAGATTGCAAAGAGGGAAGCTGAAGTCTCTGTATGTGAAATAGAGCTTGTTGAAACCCATTATGCACGCATGCATATGGATGAAGAAGATGCAACAAACATTGCAAAGAGGGAAGTTGAAGCCTCTATATGTGAAAAAAAGCTTGTTGAAACTCATTACACAAGCATGCATATGGATGAAGATGAAACCTCTATATGCGAAATAGAGCTTGAGCATATAAATGCTCAATCACTCCACTATAACGTGGATGGTGGAGAAGATGGTGAATCCCACTGTGATGAAAAACATGTGGATGATGACTGAAAAGTGAAATGTGCATTGGTGAATCCAGTCGGAGCTGGTGAGTTTGGTAAAGATGAAATTGGTAATGAAATTAACAATGAGCACATGCATGCTCGGATATCCACCATAGTGTGGATGGACATTATTTTGATGTTATGTGTTGTTTCCTTTTTTAAACAAGAATTTATTATGGTAATATTGTAAATTCCATGTTTGATGAATTATTGAAGGTTGAAGCTGCCTTTGTAGCAACAAGATATGAAGCAGTTGGAGCTGCTCATAAAGCAGTGTGCGAATAAGTAGCAGTTAAGTTTGGCTTAGATAAAGCTTTCAATAGAGAAGAAAGTTGTTCGGTGGATCCAAAAATTGGAATTGTTGAAGTTAAATTTGATGAAGAACCATTAACTCAGAATGAGTCATTGCACATGATGCAACAAAAATAACATATTGATACATTGTTATTTGGTGAGAGAAACCCACTTGTGTTTGGAAGCCAAGTGGAAGACAACATGTTTGCAGTAGCAGTGGTTTGTAATATAGTTGAAAATAAGGGAGAGAAGGAAGATGAAGAGGAAGAAACTCTCACTGAAGAGCATAATAAAGATGTTTTAGAAATTTTTTTTGGATATGCACGTACTCAAAATAGCATGGGAGCACTAGATGAAAACAAGGTTGTTAATAAATTTGATGCAGATTTAAAGTTCATTGAAGAATGGATTCAGAAGCCAATTGAAAAAATTGATGTGAGTATTAAAAAAATAGTTGGAATAAAAGAATTGAAGAAAGAAACAGTACTTGATGATGCATGTGAAGAGAATGATATGAGAGCTTTTGAGAATAAGGAGGAATGCTATCAATAAATATGGCAAAAAGAAATTTAGGAATATGAAGTGAAAGAACAGAGCAAAGAAGAAAATTTGAAGATCTAATGTTGTGGAAGGAATCAATGTTTGAACAAATATTTTAAGAGGAAGGTGTAGAAGACAAGATCAGATTATTTTTCAGCACAAATTCGAGACAAGTCAAAGAAAAATTGCAGCAACAACAAGTGAAGAAAGCCTACAGCAAGAAAACACAATAGAGAATGAATCAATTTCGAGGATATAGAATTTGGAAGTAGAGAAAAAGAAAATGAAATATTGTAAAATTTTTGAGTCATTATAAGCCTAGCCGAGATATAGAACAACAGGCATGTTTGAGTTGTCATAAGTTATGTTTTTGTTGT
Source organism: Pinus albicaulis (assembly GCA_034641835.2). Taxonomy (NCBI): domain Eukaryota; kingdom Viridiplantae; phylum Streptophyta; class Pinopsida; order Pinales; family Pinaceae; genus Pinus; species Pinus albicaulis. The sequence goes on along the minus strand of CM076578.1, from coordinate 192,108,170 downwards.
GAAACCAACTCTAAAAAGACAAGAAAATAGATATCAACGCGTTAGAAATAAGCTACTTCGAGTTTCCAACCTCCAATAAATTACATGAATGAACAATTCTTGGATGATACAAATTACAAAACCTCCTTTCTATATATAGGAATCCATAGGGCCACATTGTAATCCTAGCCGACCTAACAATAATAATTTAAGGGTACAATAATAACAATATGGGGGTTACAAGGGTGCAATAATAACAATAAAGGGGTTACACTAACAACAGTAAGGGACTATAATAGTAATATAGGGACCTAACATGCCCCTCTCCTTCAAAAAAGTGTTTTCCTCAACACTTGAGTAGCTCTGGGTGCTTCTGTATAAAATTCTCATCCTCCCATGTAGAATTTTCAGTGCGTAAGTTCTTCCACTTGATGAGATACTCTGAAATTGATCGGTTATGTAGCTGTCGAATTCTGGTTTCCATGACCTCTTCAAGTTCCAATATGATTTTCCCTTCCTCGTCAAGTTTTGAAAATATAGTTTGAACTGGAATATTTTTTCCTATAACCTTCTTTAAGCATGAAACATGGAAAATTAGATGCACTCGTGAAGAAGCAGGAAGCTCCAATTTGTATGCCATAGTACCAATATTTTGCAACACCTTGTAAGGACCATAGTAATTTGGCGATAATTTATTATCCTTCTTAGCTTTCTTGAGGGACATTTTTTTGTATGGTTGTAGCTGTAAAAATACCCAGTCTCCTATGTCAAAAATTCTCTCGCTGTGATGTTGATTTTCCTGTTGTTTCATTCAATTTTATGCCGAATTCAGGTTGTCCTTTAAGAGTTGGAGAACTTCTTGTTGATGCTCGATGTGACCTTCCACTGCTTGAACCTTCGAATTTTCTCTTAAATATGATGTGATGGATGGTGGATGATATCCATAAAGTGCTGTAAATGGGGTTATTTTTGTAGAAGTATGGAATGAAGTGTTATACCACCATTGAGTGAGAGGTAACCACTTGACACATTGTGTTTGTTTATTAGATACAAAACAACGAAGATATCCTTCAAACGATTTATCTACTATCTCAGTTTGACCATCGGATTGAGGATGATAAGATGAGCTATGAGCTAATTGAGTACCCAGACAAGAAAATAAATCCATCCAAAAATTTTCAGTAAAAATGGGATCTCTTTCACTCACAATAACCCTTGGGTTTCCATGTAGCTTTTGAATTGTGTCCATAAATGTAGTAGCAACTGTACTTGCTTTAAATGGATGAGATAATGCACAAAATTGTGCATACTTGGTAAGTCTATCAACTACCACCATGATGACACTCTTTTCTTCGGACTTAGGTAAACCTGTGATAAAATCCATTGAAATCTCCTCCCAACGTTGACTTGGAATGGATAAAGGTTGTAGAAGACCCGGGTCTTAATTGTCTCAACTTTATTCTGCTGGCAAACCAAACATTCCGCCACAAACTTTTGAATATCAGATTTAAGGCCATCCCAAAAAAAATCTTTCTTCACCCTGTGGTAAGTTTTTAAAAATCCTGAGTGTCCTCCTAAAGGACAAGTGTGCAATTCCAGAAGAATATTTTGTTTCAGTTGGGAATTCTTACAAAGATATAAGCGATCTTTGTACCATAAGGAATCATTTTTCCAACTAAATGTATCAGATGTACTAGGATCTTGCTGCAACTTTTGAATGAGTGTCCATACATCTTTGTCCTTCTTCCATTCATCTCTTGTTTCGGTTATCCAATCTGGTTGGATAATAGAAATGGCACAAAGCAATGCTTCCACCTCTTCATTCTTTCTTGAGAGTGCATCTGAAACAACATTTAGCTTCCCTTTTTTGTATATTATTTCAAAGTCATAACCCAACATCTTTGTGACCCATTTTTGCTGCTCTTCTGAAGATAGTCTTTGTTCCAAAAAGTGTTTAAGACTATCATGATCAGTTTTTACCTTGAGTGTCTTCCCATTAGGTAAGTTCTCCATTTCTTTAGTGCATGCAGTATCGCTAACATTTCCTTCTCATAAATAGGTTTTTGTAAATACTTTCCTTTTATTGGATGACTTTCAAAAGCAATGGGTCTTCCTTATTGCATTAGAACAACACCAATTCCATTTCCGAAGGCATCACATTCCATAATAAAGGTTTTTGTGAAGTCTAGCGTAGCTAAGACCGGTGCTAGGCACATTGCCTCTTTAAGATGTTCAAAGGCCTTAGTTGCTTCAGGAGTCCATGAAAATGCATCTTTCTTCAATAATGTTGTTAGAGGTGCTGCTATTATCCCATAATTCTTTAAAAACTTGCGATAATACCCTGTTAACCCAAGAAATCCTCGCAACTGCTTTATGGTTGTGGGGACTTTCCATTCCTTAATGGCTTTAATTTTGTTAGGGTCTACTTTAACACCCTCGTGAGATACAATATGACCCAGATATCCCACCTCTTGTACTCCAAAGAAACATTTGGATGTTTTTGAATATAATTGTTTCTCCTGCAATAGTTTGAGCACCCTGTCAACATGTTCAACATGATCCTTCCAAGACCTGCTGTAGATTAGTATATCATCAAAAAATACTAGCAAAATTTTTCTAAGGAAGGGTTTGAAAATGGAATTCATCAACCCTTGAAATGTAGAAGGTGCATTGGTAAGGCCAAAAGGCATGACCAAAAATTCATAATGACCCTCATGAGTTTGAAATATTGTTTTTGGAATATCGTCAGTCTTCATTCTAATTTGATGATATCCTGAAAAAAGATCCAACTTGGTAAAATAAATTGCTCCATGTAATTCATCCAATAATTCACCAATCATAGGAATGGGAAAATTATCTTTAATGGTGACCTTATTGAGCCCCCATAATCGAGACACATGCGCCATGACCCATCCTTCTTTTGTACCAATACTACAAGAGAAGAGAAAGAACTTTGACTAGGTTGAATTATACCAGCCTCTAACATTTCTGCAATCATATGTTCAATTTCACTCTTTTGGACATGAGGATATCTGTAAGGTCGGATGTTTGGAGGAACACTTTATGGAATCAAACGAATAGCATCATCATGATCACAAATACATGGGAGTCCTTTGGGAGTATCAAACACATTGGAATGATTGTCCAAGACTCTTTGGAGATCTAGAGAAATAGATGATTTTTATGTTGGAACTTCTAGTGAACATAATTGTGATATTATGCCTCGTTGTTCTTTCTTTAGAAGCTTTGTCATGACATTAGAGCTTATTATCTTTCCTAACTTTCCTGTGATACCCTGTAATTCGATTTCCTTTCCTTCCGAAAAAAAATTCAAGAAAAGTTCTTGAAAATTAAAAGCTACCGTCCCCAAAGATTGTAACCATTATACTCCTAGTAAAACATCAGCACCTCCCATTGGGATGGAAAGCATTGGACTATTCAATACATATTCCCCCATGGATAGCTTGATATTATGGCATTTTCCAAAGAAATTTATAGTTCCTCCATTTTCAACCATCACTTGACATTCTAGTGCTAGGTATAGGAAACAAGTCAATTCCTTGGCTACCTTAGAATGAATAAAATTATGGGTACTACATGAATGAATCAACACTATTACCTTTTTCCTCTTCATATGTCCATATATCTTGAGAGTTTGTGGAAAGGTAATTCCTTCGAATGCATTACTTGATATGGTCAGACTCATTTCTTCCTCTTCTAGGGTTGGTTCCTGGTGTATATCCTCTTCCTGTTCATTTTCTTCTTCCTCTTCACAATCTATGTAAAATAATTTCTTCTCAGCACACTTATGACCTTTAGTGTATTTTCTATCACAACTGTAGCAAAGCCCTTTTGCTCTTTTTTCTTCCAATTGTTGTGGTGTCAACCTTGTAGGTTGTGGAAATCTAGGAGTAGCAACACTTCCCTTTTTATAGATAGTAGCCTCTGCCATAATTTTACATTCACTTACTTTTTCCAACCCGAATGTCGCCTCCAATGAACTAGGTTCCAAAATGATAACTTGCATGTTGGATGCGTTATCCTTACAACATGAAGAGATCACTTTGTGTTCCTCTCGTAATATCACGCACACTCTTATATTCAATTCTTTTTTTGGAAGTCTCAATGTGTTGCTGTTCTCAACAACCCTTTTTTTTGAGATTTATCAATTGGCTAAAGAAGGTGCTTCTCTTTGTATCCTCATAATGTGCTATCATTTCCTTTGTAAAAATTGACCAAGTGACAATTTTTTTATGGAAGAAAAGCCATCGATACCATACAAATGTATTTTGTTCTAGATGTAAAGTTGCAATGTGTACCTTTTGTTTGTTTTCCACATTATTGAGATCAAAATATTGCTCCATCTATAGTATACATGTTATGGGATCCTTGCCATGAAACTTCCTCATATCCATTTTTGGAATATGGTGGTTCTTCCTGCCAATATTAGAGTTTATGAAATCACAATCATCATTTATTTTTTTCTCATCATTAGTTTCCTCTACTATCTTTTCACCATTAGGAAACATTTGTCGTATCAACTTTGTCAAACCTTCCAAGTTTGCTTTTAGATCATTCTTCATGTTTTCCATTTTAGCTTCCATGTCATCCATCTTATCTTCCATGCCATCCATCTTAGCTTCAAAACCATTCATCTTAGCTTCCACACCTTTCTTCAAACCATCTATCTTAGTTTCCATGCATTTCTTCACAACTTCCATTTCATTTTTTGTTGCTCTTTGCGATAGCGAAATTTGGTGCACTTTCTCATGGACTTTTGATATCTCATGTTGCATTTCTTCGTCTTCATGAGTCATAGTAGAGCTTTCTGAAGGCTTAATAGGTGTTGAAATATTTTTAGGAGGCATTTTAGGACCCAATAATAATATTTATGCTCAATAGGCCTTTGGAATCAACTAGAACTGATTTTTCAAACAAGACTTATGCAATTTGAAAAAAATACACACCTTTTTCTTGATTTTGAGGAACTTGATATTGAAACTGAATTATCTCTGTGATTTTGGATGTTCAATATCTGAAATTTGGCCCTGAAGTTACCCTCTAAATCTTCTTTTGAATGCCACTAATCTGACCTGATTTGGATTCTTACTGTCAAATTTATGTCCAATCTCCCACAATGACCCAATTATGGACTGGTTCAGTATAGCGCACTTGTAGGACTTTCCATGTGTCACTATTTTCTCCTTTGGCTTTGAAATTGATAGAAATAAACTACATTCTATGTAATTTCAGCCACTTTTTGCAGCATTCCAATCTGATGCTCAGAGAAAGAGTTATGAAGGTTTTCCCACGATAACCTCTTTGAGATGAAATTCGGGAGCCTGAAATATACCTAAATTCCACAGATCATATCTCCGAAAATATTGCAAACAAAGCTCTGACATATTTTGACGATGTTCCTTAGGATTTCGTCTTTTCTCTCTAAAAATTTCAACTTCCGAACCTTTTTAGAAAAAAAGTTATAGAGAAAATTCTGCGATGACCTGTTTAAGTGAAATTCAGGAGCCTATGAAACCCCACTTCCACTTTACGATCATCTCTCCTCGTGGAAATTATAGTTGATGAGCAAAGTCGGGGGTGTGGAATTGGAACAATAATGGTAGGTCGTGCGGTAGCGGGTAGCGGTAGCATGGCAGGCGGCAGGCGCAGTACGGTAGTGGTACGTGGTGCGCCAGGCAGGTACGCGCGTAATCGGTAGCCGCAATAATAACAGCAACGGGTAATACCGGTACAACAACAACGGAACATTTGTAAACGCACAGTAACGGCGGTCGGTAATGTAATAACAATGGAACAATGAATGCCGGATACAGGTGAGAATAGTGGCTGCAGGTAACGCCACACGCCATGCGCAGTCATCATGAATAACAATGTCTTTGCAGGATCGCCATTATTTATAAATCTTAAAAATTTTTTTGCAGCTTTCTTCTCTTGAACCTTCGTAGAAAAAACGTTATAGCGAAAATGCCACGATGCCCTATTTGGAGCAGCAAAACCTTATAATCCAAAGCTCTGATACCAAATGTTGTGAAACCAGCTCCAAAAAGAGAAGAAAAGAGATATCAACACCTTAGAAAAAAGCCACTTTGAGGGGGAAACCTCCAATAGATTACATGAATGAACAATTCTTGGATGATAAAAATTACAAAACCTCTTTTCTATATATAGGAGTCCATAGGACCACAATGTAAACTAGTGGGGCCACAATATAATCCTAGCCGACCTAACAATAATAATTTAAGGGAAAAATAATAACAATATGGGGGTTACAAGGGTACAATAATAAAAATAAGGGGGTTACACTGACAACAATAAGGGACTATACTATTAATATAGGGAGCTAATAGTTTTAGTTTAGAGGTTGTAATTAACGGGGACGATTAAAATATGTAATTACTTCCCACATGCATTGTTAGACAAAGAATTAAGTGAATCAGTTCAGTTGAGTGATAGATATATTTGGTGAGTGAGTTAGAGGGTCAGTTAAGTGAGTGATGATCAAGTTGATTTATGTGAGAGTGTGTGCATGGAAATTTAGGTTAAATACTCTTCACCAGGTTCATTGTATTCAACTTGTGATTTACAGTGATTGAGATTAATTGAAGAGCTGCAACTCATTTTTTCATGTGTAATATACTTGTGTTGTTTTATGTTTCTTCTCTCTGCCTTTCCAACATATTGGTATCAGAGCTAAGGAAGGATCAAAAGATCCATGGGCGAGCAGATCCAGAGAAGGCCAAGAGCAGAAAGGCCGACAATTTTTTTTAATTATAATTTTTATTTTTACAACCGCGGAGGTCCACATGTTTGCAGTGCAGCACCTGTAGAGGTCCGCAACCTTTCCTAAGAAAAACTGCGAAGATTTCAGGAAACTTAGATCTTCTAGAAATCAAGTTTAGTCTGCGATTTACTGGTTTTGGGGGTGCGGAATCAATTTTCCGGGTTAAAAATCCAGCCTGTTTTGGTCAACACAAGTTGGTAACTTGTATTGGTTAGCATTAAATTTTTAAAAGAAAAATTTCTCAAAAGGAGTACGAAAAGGCTACGTAAGCTTTTCCAAGGAGATTTTTTAAAGATTTTTGATTTATTTTTAAAGTATTCCAAAGGAGCTTTTCTATGAAGGTTAAAGGATTTTGTTTTAAGAATATTTTAAAAGGTACTTCATAAAGCATATGAAGAGAAGATTTGAGTAATAATTTTTAAAGGGATTTAAATAAAAAAATTGCATGTGAGTTTAAGGGATTTTATCAAAAGTTTATTTTTGAGAAGGATTTTATAAGAGGTTTTTTAAGGGTTGCAAAGGTGCATGATAAATATTATATATATATATATATATATATATATATTGAAGTTTTTTTTTATTAAAAAAAAAACAAGGTGCATATACAATATTTGGTGGTTATTATTAGTAAGAGAAATTAGGGCTTTGGAAAGTCTGATAGTCCGCAAACAATATTTTGGTGTTTTTTCAAGCATGATAGGTTTTTTGGAGAAGATTGTGCCATACAGGGGCACATATTAAAAACCATATTTTTTTTCGGGTGCAATATGGAAGATAGCCTCATGAAAGCATGCATGCAACTATGACAGAATTCATGGGTCGGAAAGTGCCACTAAAGAAGAGTAAGAAAAAGGATAAAAATGAAGAGGAAAAGATAGTTTCCATCTTTAAGGAGGTTCAGGCTGCAACCAATGAACTAAGATGTATAGCAGAAGACAAAGATTCTGTAGCTTTGAGTTTCATTCAACATGCAATGGATGAAATGGTTATGGGAAAGGTAGTAAAAGCTACAACTTTGAAGGAATCATGGAAGATCCTAGAAGCAGAATTTTGAGCAAGGGGGAGTGACATGCAACACCAGGATATTTCACATGTAAAGAAGTCAAACACAAATCTGAGAGTAGATGAGAAAGACTTTGGGAGGACAAAAAAGCTTGCTGAAACCCATTATGCACGCATGCATATGGATGAAGAAAATGCAACAAAGATTGTAAAGAGGGAAGCTGAAGCCTTTGTATGTGAAACATGTAGGTTTCAACCCTGTACAAAAATTATCTACAAATGTATCTTAAAATAGAAAATAAACAATAGCGAGAGCATAAAACATAAAACTGATAAACATAGAGATTTTCCCCTGGATCCCAAATCAAGACGAGTAGCTTGTTTTTTCATTATATTCCTTTTAGTGTTACAACACATATATATACATGTCGAAACATACATAAACCCCAATCCATTAACCCTAGATTAGAACATAACTGTAGTACCCTTGACCGGATCTACAAAATACCAGGGGATGAAAACCATTGTCCCCCAAAACCATGTGAAAACTCATGCACAAAACCATGGGTGGGTTTTCCTATGAGTGGGTCTACACACCAAAATAAATTTTTCTGGGGCACTGTCACAGACCCCGACAAGGGGGGCAACCGCCCCCCTGTGACCCCCTTACTTTGCCCGGTGTAATGTACAACGCATGGAACTAGTCGTGGAAAGAATATAACATATACCCAACATTCTTCCACTTGTTATTTTTTTTCTACAAGGAGGCCATAAGAGAGCTTCGTCATTATCTCAGCTCTGCAACACCCATTGTTTCTCTACACCAAGAGAAATTCTAAGTGCTCACAGACTTTGTCAATACATCTGAAACATTATTCAAAGTGTCTACCTTTACCAGCAACACCCTTTTATGCTCAACCATATCTCTCACAAAGTTATATTGAACATCGATGTGCTTTGTCTTTGAATGACAAGAAGGGTTATTAGCCAAGAAAATTGCACTTTGGCTATTATAGTCTATCCTTATAGCTCTCTGCACCAACCCCATACTTGAACACAATCATTGCAACCAAACTGCTTCCTTTATTTCATGAGTGACTACTATGTATTTTGCCTCTATCATTGAAAGAGTCACTACAGAGTGTATTTTACTCATCCAACTGACTACACCTCCAAATAGGTTAAACACATACCCACTTGTAGATCTTCTTTGGTCCAGATCTCTAGCCTAGTCTAGATCAACAAAACCATGAATTTCCAACATTCTTTCCAATCCTGGTCTTCCCTGGTAGCACAAGCCATAATCACTAGTGCCACGCAATTATCTGAAAACCCACTTTACTACTGTCCAATGCTCCTTCCCCTGGTTTTAGATAAAACTGCTCAATACTTCCACTGGATGTGCAATGTCTGGTCTAGTATATACCATTGCATACATCAAGCTACCCATTGCAGTTGCATATGGAACACAGGACATATCCTCCTCTTCTTCTTGTGTCCTAGGAAACTATTCAATAGACAGCTTTACACCCACAAGAATCACAACATTCACCGGTTTAATATCTTGCATATTGAACCTCTGCAATATAGTCTCGACATACTTCCTCTAGTTTAACCAGAGCTTCCTCTTTGCTCGATATCTCTTAATTTCCATGCCCAAAATATATTTTGCAGCACCAACATCCTTCATGTCGAATTTGGAGAACAGTTGGGTCTTCAAATCTTGGATAATTTATTTTTCATTTCTAATCAACAACATATCATCCACATACAAGACCAAATAAATAACACGGTCACCAATTAATTTAAAATAAACACATTGATCCTCCTTGCTTCTGGTGAGGCCAAGTCCCTATATATAGGTATCAAATTTCTGATACCACATCCTTGGTGATTGTTTTAACCCATATAGAGACTTCTTTAACCTGCATACCAGTTATTTCTTCCCCTTTTCCATAAAGCCTTTAGGTTGCTTCATGTAGACTTCCTCTTCTAGATCCCCGTGAAGAAATGTTGTTTTCACATCCATATTTTCTATCTCAAAATAAAATGCAACAGCAATAGATAAAACTAATATGATAGAAGTAAATTTGGCAACAGGAGAAACAATATCACCAAAATCAATTCCCGGCACCTGGGAAGAACCTTTTGCCACCAACCGAGCTTTGTATTTCTGCACCTTGCCTTCTACATTCATCTTCTTCTTAAATACCCATTTGCTCCCTATGGGATTCCTTCCAGCTGGCAACTCCACCAAATCCCATGCCTCATTTCTGTGCAAGGATGCCATTTCATCAACCATGGCCTCCTTCCAGAGTTTTCCATCCTCTGAATGTACTACTTCCCTGATAGTTTTGGGATCATCATGAGTTATAGTTAAGGAAAAACTTGAAAAAAAATAATATGGACTATACCTTTATGGTTGCCTTCTTTACCGAATTGATCTTCTTATAGCTGGAGTTTGTCGCTCTTCCTCTTCTGAGTCTTCTTCTGTTGCAGAGTCTAATTCATCCTCCTTTAGCTCAAACTCTATCTTCTCAGGTTCCTTTGGTAGGACTTCATTTTTAACAACATCTTTCACCTCTCTAAACACCTATTGTAGCCTCTAGAACACCCTCCAAAAAACCCCCTTCAAAATTTTTTCGGAGCCCCTTGAACTTAAAGAAAAACTAAGTAAAGAGTCAAGAGGACTAAGTCGCAAAGTCAAAAAACTCTAATTTTTGGAAAATTGCGACCCCGCAACCTCAAGGTCGCAAGGTCGCAAGGTCGCAAAGTCACAAAACTCAATTTTTGGGAAAACTGCGACCCCACGACCTTGCGACCTAGCGACCTAGGTCGGAATGTCACAAGGTTGCGAGGTCGCATACCTCTCGAATGCGACCTTGCGACCTCATTAAATTCTCGCACATGCGACCTTTTTATATAAAGGAGGTCGCTAGGTTACATTTTTCATACGCAGCGAGTAGAAAGAAACAGCTCTGATAGGTCGACTGGCACGCGATTTTCCCGGGTAAGTTGCCATTTTCCCTCCTGTTGTTTCCTTTTTGGTTATTCTTGCCAAATCCCTGCACCCTCAGCCTTTAAATTGTCATTTTCCTCAACCATTTTCTGTATTTCTTACATAGGGTTCCTTTATGATTCTAATTTTCACCACAAGTGCCCCAACTCATCACAATTGCTTGCCCAGCTTCTCATGGCCTCTTCCCTACTCCAAAAGCTATCCCTTGACTCTGTCTGGACCCATTTAGCTTTTCATTTTTCCAGTTAAAGGGAAAACCACTCCACTCCGCGCACGCCCAAAACCCCCAAGCAAGCCCTAGCGCGACCTGCGACCCCACAACCTAGTCGCAAGGTCGCAAGGTCGCATTCTCTCTGTTTTTTGAAATTTGCAACCCCACGACCCAGCGACCTAGCCCAAGGTCGCAAAGTCACAATTTCTCAGTTTTTCGAAATTTGTGACCTCGCGACCCAGCGACCTAGTCGCAAGGTCGCAAGGTCGCATTCTCCCAGTTTTTCGAAATTTGCGACCCCGCGACCCAGCAACCCAGTCGCAACGTCACAAGGTCACATTTTCATCTATTTCCACATCTTGTTACCCCACGACCTAGTAGATCACTTATTCAGTTTTGCCTGTGTCCCAGTGAAGTAATTGACAAACTGTAATTTTTTTTTCATATCATTATGGCGTCTTTGTTATCTTGGGATTCTTTCATGAAAATGACAGGTGAATTTGAAGAAGATTTGGATTGTATACCTATCCCCTCAGATTCCAGCGATATGGGACCACCAGCATCCTAGAAGAAAGACAAGCACGTGGCAGTGGAAGATACAAAGATAGACATACAAATATCCCCACCGCCAATATACAGAGATACCCTTTGCACCTTTTCCAAAGGGGACAACATGCGATGGTACCACATGTACCAGGAGTTCGCCAAAACAGAATTCCCGGAAGACCTCCTCGATCGGGAGATATACTCAAATGTAAAAAGTTCCAAAATCCATCTCATAGGTGCGCATCCAGCAATATTCCCATGCCCATAGATGATGGATTGGATCATACAGAAAACAGATCCGAAGAAGTTCGTGATCAGAGATAGCGAGGGCAGGGCATTTGCAATGTTAAAAGGCTCTGACGCACATGTGTATTATTCTTTACCAGAATGGGAAGAAGATTACATAGAATAATGGGCCATTGCTCATGCAGTTCCTGTAGTCGACACCATAAGGCAATGGAGGGAGGAGCCCGAGAAGTTTAAGGTCAAGAAAGACCAGGAATACCCAGTGGCGAGCCTCAGGAAAGTGTACAAATTAGTGGCTGCCCTGCTTTGCAGATTGTACGGACGGTCAGACGCCACTACCTTCAACGGCTCATGGGCAACTATCATGGAATACGTCATAGTGTATGGCACCCGTTTCAACTGGGCAAGCATATTGATGACCTCCATCCACAAAAAATTATCCTCAGCATTGGCGCTAGATGAAGGAATGCCTTCCGAATTTTATATGGCCTCTTATCTATTGGATGTTGTCTGTGCGAGATTGTACTTTGAAGGATGGGCACATAACTGGGATCCCAAACAAATATGTGCCATTCATATGCAAACCAAGGTGTTTTGGGAATCCTGGTATAAATCAGACATAGAGCCGATCTCCCATGTATTCATCCCTGCTCTATACAGAAAACTGTTCGTCCAAGACGCTCCCTGCATGTCTTGGTGAGCGATGGAGATGCTTATAAAAGTGGCGCATTGGTTTCCTTTCACCAAATATACAATCATCCAAGTTTTTGGCTCGTTCAGGGCACCACATGCTCTGCCTCATTTTGTTACAGACAAAGTGCTCATGCAGGAGGTCTGTTTCCAAATGTCGTCAGGTTTTTCCAGGGTCCTATCCAGAGGTAAAAAGAAGCCGTGGCCCACTCTACCCCTCACTATCGGTGCATACACAGTTAAAGACTTCAAGGGAGTAGAGGCAGAGGGAGAAGAGATGAAAATCTATCGCTTTAGAGCTTTAGAGTACCGAACATATGACCCAGAGAGGATAGCTCCTGAACATTGCAAGAAGGCCAAAATCAAATGGAATTATCAGCATACTCAACGCCTGGGAGAGGATGAATGGAAGAACTAGTACAATACAGATAGACAATTTGCTCCGGGGGTGGACCTTGACCAGGAAGACCCAGATGACCAAACTCTGGAAGCAAAGGATCATGAATTAGGAGGTGCTTCTTCCTCTCTAGCTAAGAAGCCTCGGACCACTACAGGGCAAAGTACCTCCATCCAACAGAGAGAAATTAAGGCTGAAGCCCAACAAGAGAGAGAAAAGGAAATGAAAGAGGACGAAGAGAAGCGTAAGAAGAGCTCAAAGGCAGAACAGAAGAAGAAGCAGGCCGAGGATACCAAGAAGGAGAAAGATAAAAGAGAAGCAGAGGCAGCAACTGAACAGGCACTCAAGAAAGAGCTAGACAAAGTGGAAGCTGAGCAAGCCCCAGCAGCTGAGAGGAAAAGGAAGGTTGAATTAGAAGCAACGACTGAAGAAAAGCTCAGGCAGAAGAAACAACATGAGAAGGCTGAAGCTGAATGCCAAAAAAGGGAAGAAGAGGAAAAGAAAAAGAAACAAGAAGAGGATGAAATGTTGGAGGGTATCGAGGTGTCTCCCCTTGACATACCTCTGGGCGGTACACGAGCCCCACTCTCTGATATCGGTTCCCCTCAAGGGCAAGAGGAGGAGGTCTTCGACCTCACCAAGCTCACATTTGATTAGTTCTCTTGCAAAATTCGGCAAGAGAAGAGAAGGTGCCTCGCACAAAATCCTTCCGCTGCATCTACAGTCGCAACCGGAAAAGAAATATTCCTTGATACGAGGACTAATCCCGTGATGATAACATCAGCTGGTACGACTTTCGTTGCAGAAATGGAAGAAAATGTGACTAGAATGAGTAGAGAAATCATTTCTCTACAAAATAGACTACAAGAAGCAGAGCATCGGGGAAAGAGGGCAGAATAGGAAACGGCGGCATTGAGAGAGGAAGTTCAACAGCTCCAAAAAGAAAAAATCCCCCTGTCAATGAAGTTCTGCTTGCCATTCTAAAGGAGTTAGACAAATTAGAGGCAACCATGAGGCAAGTGTATGGGGAAATGTTCACCATAAAACAAATAGTCACCCCATTGGTAAGAGCGCAGGCAAAGACTAAGCCGAATCAAGAGCAGTTGAAAGAGGCCTCGACTGCCTTGGATCGAATGATGGACTCGACAACATGGTATCCCCAGGCCCCTGAGCATGTGCCCTAAAAGGATTGGATTCATATGCAAGATGCCAAAGTCCAAATCCGAATGAAAATGCAGTCCAAAGATAAGCTATCCAAGGATTTGGACAAACTAATGTCTGCCTACGAGCACCTAATCAGCGGCATCGATGCAATGCACACCCTTCACCACATTCCTTCGTTGGGGGAACTGGACGAGGAAAAAACCTGGGATCAGTTAGATCAAGATATTCAATCATTTCTACAGCCCATTAGGCAAGCTACTGTCACCCCTGATCTTACAGTGACACGAGAAAACCTGGGCTAGTTTCTCGTCACACCAGTATGGATTTACACCAAGCTTGCCTCCCTTTCAAACCAGATCTCACAAAAGAAGGAAACTCTAGTCCCAAATGCTCTGGAGTGCATGCATCGGTTGAAAGAGGAGGTACCTCTAGCTTCCCCCATAGCAGCAGAATATCAAACCTGGCAAGACTTCCTCAAAGGAAAGCAGATTGACGCCCCTGACCTCTCAATTGTGCACCCATCTTCATAACTTAGTGGCAGCAAGTCGCAGGTCGCACCACCCAGTAGGTCGCAGGTTGCAGTTTTCTCCCAGGTCCCAGGGCAACTAAACCGACGGGCAGGCGAAGAGTGAGGGAGCCCAAAGGGCAAGTTTTATCTATAAAACCCCCTCCGGGGAAAATGTAAAGGATCTTCTTTTTTGGACTCAAGAGCTATACAACATTGTATTGACAGATAACATTCCTTTTGCATATGAATACAAATACTTGTTGCAACTCCTTTTGGATCTAATGTGTTTTGTTGTGCGAACACTATGAGTATTTCTATACAGTTTCAAACCATCTTCTTTATTAATGAAACTGCACTCTTTAATGGCATCGTTCATGCATTATGGTTTCCTGTATTTGTGTTAATGATGTTCAGATTGATTGCTTGCTTAATGGATGTTAATGACTTTGTTTATTAGTATTTCTTTTTATCTTTCAAGATGTAAGGGGGTGTCCTGCCATAAATAACTGTTTATTTTGTGGTCAGAATAGCCTACAAGCATAGCTCCAAAGATGTGTTGTTGACAACACCTCCTTTGGCGTGTATGCTTTATTATTCGTCTCGCTACGCATAGTGTTATATACATGTTTAATGCATCAACCATGTATCTTGTATCATGTGAATAAGTGTGTGTCCATAGGTTCAATCGAGTTCTTTTGAGACCAAAGGGAAGGTGACTTAAGTGGTAGCCGGACCCACACCCCGGACGGGATCCCTATTCCAAACAGTTTAAGGTCTGATTGGGGATTTTTACCAGGGAGATCCCCTACTGTTGGCCGGACAATTTTTCCCATCAACAGATTTTAGCCCTAGAAGGAGGGCCTGATGGAATCCTCCCAGCATACAACCAACATTCCATCACAAACTCCCCATGGGGAGGTCATAAACGACGATCCTATCCCTCCCCCGTTGGAAGATATTCCAAGGGAGGAGGTTCCATATTATGAAATTACCAAAGAGTAGCTGAGAGCCTTGCGCCCAGCTGCCCACAATATCATTAGGGATTTGCGATATGCCCCGATCATGAGTTTCTTAACCCATACTAGGACCCCTGCTGAAAACATCACGTGCAATGATGCCCTGGTAAGTACCATACCCCAGTTGGTGAATCTCATGGATAAAGACCTTGCCACCGCCGTTTAGGGTGATGAGTCGATCCCCAAGCTCCAATGGGTCGAAGAGGAGGAATTTGGCACCACTGAACCTTTCCCCGACCATTAGCCCAACCAAGCCTAGCCGAAAAACAACCAAGAACACCCCCTACCTGGGGGAGGTAATGGAGATAGAGGCCGAGGGAATGAGGGCGAGGTAAACAGAGCCTGCAGGAATGAGGGTGAGGGAAATAGAGCTCGCAGAAGCGAAGGCGAGGGAAACAGAGCCCACAGAAATGAAGGTGAGGGGATTATAGGCTGCGGGATTGGAGATAGAGGAGATAGAGGCCGAGGCCAAGGACACCGTGCCAACCACCGCTGCCCAAACCCAAGTAGGCCACCTGTCCACAATTGGGGATTTCTCAGAGACATCGCCAACCGTGAAATATATCAAGATGAACACTCTCACCATGAGGGAGAAGCATCGGTGTCAGGTACGGGGAGTGAATCTGAGCATGGCTTCAGGCACCACCAGCAGGCTAGGAGAGCGCAACCACTCCCCTGGATGGCTTAGTCCTCGTTAGATCTTTTGGGCCCCCTCCACGACCTGCCTAGGCATCCTGAGAAACACCTCCCCAAGTTTGATCCCGAGAAAGGCACCTTGGCCGAGGATCATATAAGTAGCTTCTATATTTCCCTACAAATCATGAGGGTCCAAACAGATGACATTGCTTGCTGCCTGTTCCTGCATACTCTCGAAAACAAAGTGGCCACCTGGTACCGCTCTCTCCCAAGTGCCTCTATTACATCATGGGACTAGTTCCGTCGCGTTTTCTTGTAGAATTTTTCTGAGGAAAAAACCCCTTCCATGCTCCTCACGGAATTAAGTACCATTAAGTGCCATAAGAAAGAGAAGGTTAGAGACTTCAACCAGCGCTTCGCCACCATATTGCAAAATTTTCCCCCAAACCTGGCGTTGGACGACTTTATTACCATAGACTATTATAGAAAGGCTCTCCGCAAGGATATCATCATCTTCATAAAGCGCGAAGCTCGGCCCACCCTTGCAGCCAACTACGCAGCTGCCCTCACTGTAGAAAGATACATGCTCTCTATAGGAGCCATCGATCATGAGGGGAGAGATGACCACAAACCAATCGCGAAAAGGGGTTAGTCCTCCATGAACAAAGCCACAGACAAGGATAAAGGTTATTTTTACTTTGAGAGTATAGAAAAGACCCTCAAGCTATTGACAAATGAAGTCTCTGACCTGAAAAGGAAGGGTATAGAATCCACGAAAATTTCCAAGGAACCCAAGCCCTTTTTCAAAAAGAGCAACCCTAACACCAGCTGACCTTCGTCTAACCCGAACACTGTTCTCAATGTGGAAGAGATAGGAAAAGATAACTTTTGTTTGTTCCACCAGGCTGCCTAGTCTGAAAAAACATGCCCACAATGGATTGGCAGCATGACTGTAGTAGTAAACCAGCTTCTGGACGATCAAACCCCAGGGGATGCAGAGGAAGATAGTGTTTCAGACCATGAGGAAGATTCACCCCCGGATGAAGAACCAGGGTCCTTGGTTCTTGTATTTGACTTTATCCGCGGGGACAAAAATATTACCGTCACTGACATCAACATGGCAAAAAATCCCAAGGCCCCTTCCGTAAGAAACTACAGCCTTAGGAGCAAAGGACCGGTCCCCAAGCCATCCTTTGAGGAGAAAAAAAGGGCTTTCTTAAGGAAAATTCTCCCCCCAGGGAATGAACAACAAGCTGCCCCTAAAAATCCCACCAATGACAACACCTGAAAAAATCAGAAGAGCAAGCTCCCGATGGGGTCCCCCACAACCACTACCGAGCCTTGTCCTCAATCTAATTCCATGTATAACATTGTAGAGGACATGAAGAAAACTAGAGCTAACATCTCCCTCTACGAGCTTGCCCGTATCATGAATCAACGAGAACTCATTCTTAAAGCCTTCGCCAATACCTCAACTACCAAGCTTGTAAGCAACACGTCTGCGTAGCCTAGTCCAGGTGTTCAGTCTATTGTGAACGCCGTTAATGCAAATTCCAGGGGGTCTACTCCTCCTTTCCTATTATCTTTTGAGATTTTTAACTTCAACGTCCATAACTCTCTAGTTGACTCTCGCGCGTCCACAAACGTCATGCCTCTATCTGTTTGTGAGAAACTGAACATCCTCCTGGAGAAAACTGATGCAAGGATCATTCAACTTGACAAATCTCAGGTGCCAGCCGTAGGAGAACTGAACAACGTCATCATCCGCCTCTCGTTCGATTCTAGAGTCCACCAATGTATTGACATTGTGTTTGTTGACATTTCGGAAGCCTACGACCTATTACTTAGCAGAGACTGGTCCAGTAAGCTGCAAGGATATTTTGCCACCGACTGGTCCCACCTTGGGATTTCGTAAAAGGGCCAGAATAACCAAATAAGAGTTGAAAGCGAGCCATATATGAAATATACTATGACTGATTTGGATGCTACTAATTAACCCATCAGTTTTTCCCAGGAGGAGCTTGGCATGTGCTTCTTGGAAGCCATTTTTGGATGTTACCATCCTCCTCAGTCTCCGGTAGACCCCGAGGTCCAGTCTGAACTTAAACTTGTTGCATAAAACCAAGACACTCTCGTCTCTCACCAAGCTGAAGTCCTCCCCCAACCTACAACCCCAAGAGAGCCAGAAAGTGACATGTGGACCCTGTACTATGATTGTTCCAAAACCCATGATGGAGCTTCATTGTTCTTCCCAGACCCTCAAAAGAAAAAATTCTTGATCTCGTGTCGGCTTGAGTTCCAGTGCACAAACAATACTGCTGAATATGAAGCTCTAATCCTCAGACTCAGGAAGGCATTGGATTTAAAGGTAAGGTGCTTACAAGTTATTGGAGATTCCGAGATCATTACTCAGCAGGTACACAATACCATTCATTGTTTGTCTCTGCATTTAAAATCTTATCAGCAAGAGGTATGGCGTCTTATTTCTGCTTTCGATGCTTTTGGAATTAAGTCTGTTCTTAGAATGCACAACGCAGTAGCTGATACTCTGGCTAATGTTGCTGCTAGATTTACCCCTTTGAGGGACGAATTTTCTATTGAAGTTATATATAGACCCTTCGTGCCAGATAATATTACTAATTTACGCGTTTTTGATGATGATCAATATATATTGGAGTTTATGCTAAACACCGAAGTATTCAAAGATGCGGCAATTGATGAGGAATATCATGACCAAGCCTTGCGGGAAGAGCATGACAAACGCAAGGAAAACCCCATGCCCAAGGGGATCATGTCACTTGAAAATCTCTTCGACCTGCAAAGCCGATTCCACGGCCCCCAAAATACCAAGGTACAAAGTTCCATTTTGGCACATCAGCAAGTGAATTTGGGATCAGAGGAGGACCCGAAGTTCATTAACCTCGAGAAAGATTGTACCAACGAAGAGACGCAGGAATTCACCGAACTATTCCAGAAGTATCGAGACGTATTTTCCTGGACGTATAATGATTTATGTACGTACGATACTAGGATTATTCAGCACATCATACCCATGAAGGAAGGTGTGAAGCCATTCCAACAAAAGCTCAGAAAAGTACACCCTACTTTGGAACCGATGATTCTGAAAGAACTCAAGAAGCTGTTGGATGCACGCATTATCTTCAAGGTTCATCACTCTACATGGGTATCAAATTTGGTCCCGGTTCAGAAGAAGTCTGGTGAGATCCGCTTATGTGTGGATTTCCGAAATTTGAATCGAGCCTCAAACAAAGACAACTACCCAGTGCCACCTATGGAACAAATATTACAAGCTATGTCTGGGTCCGAGATGTTCTCCTTGTTGGACGAATTCTCTAGTTACAACCAGATGCTTGTAGTTGAACCAAATAGGTTGAAAACCACCTTTCGGACCAAATGGGGAACATTCGCTTTTAGGCGCATGCCTTTCAGATTGATTAACGCGAGGGAAACTTTCCAACGGGCCATGGATATATCTTTCCGTGGTTTGATAGGGAAAAGCATGGTAGTCTATCTAGACGACGTCACTGTGTTTTCAAAACACTGGGGCGATCATTTACGCCACCTCAAGCAAATCTTCGAGAGGTGCAGGAAGTACGGGATTTCACTCAACCCAAAAAAGAGTGTTTTCACTGTGGCATAAGGGAAATTGTTGGGCCACATTATAAATAAGCAAGGAATTGTAGTAGATCCAGAGCGGGCGAAAGCTATTGCCCAGATTTCCCCCCTGAGCAGCAAGAAAGCAATGCAATCTTTCCTGGGAAAGATCAATTTTGTCCGCAAGTTCATATCAGATTTCGCCCAGATAGTTAGGCCTTTGCAGGGGATGATAAAAAAGAATGATGTGTTCAAATGGAACAAGCCAGAGAAGGAGGCTTTCGAACAAAATCAAGCAGGCCATAGCTGAAGCGCCATCCCTTCAAAGTCCATATTTTAGCAAAGGCTTTATCCTATATACTTTCGCTTTAGATTCACCACTTGCAGCTGTCCTCACGCAGAAGGACGACAACAATGACGAGCGGCCCATTTCCTTTATGAGTACTGGTCTACAAGGAGCTGAATTGAACTACCCTGAAATAAAAAAGCTAGCCTATGTGGTCTACAAAGCAGTCAAGCATTTCAGACCCTACATCTTGAAAAACCACGTCACGGTTTTCGTTCCACACCCAGCTGTCTGCTCACTGTTTGTGTAGCAGGGGCTAGGTGAAAGGCGAGGCAACTGGGTGGCGTGCCTGCAAGAGTATGATTTAGAGTTCAAACCAGCACACACCGTTAAAGGACAAGGTTTATGCCAAATGGCTACGGAGGCTACAAGTTCCCATGGAGTTGAAGAAGAGTTTTGGGAACAAGAAATCGATATGTACCAGAGTGACCACGTGCCTCAACAGAGTAGCCCTTCTTAGTACTCTGAAATTTGAGGATACTTAGCCAAGGGTACCCTGGACCCCGCTCTAACTTCCCGGTAGAAACACGCAATAAGACTCAAAGCTGCATCTTACTAGCTGATTCAAGGGAAGCTTTTCAAGAAACATTATGATGGGGTCATGTTACGCTACCTGGAACATGATGAAGCGCAAAAAATATTGACTGAGCTGCACGACAGACCAACTGGAGGTCATTTTTCTGGAGATACCACCACCCATAAGATAATGCGCACAGGTTGCTATTGGCCAACCCTTTTCAGAGACACGCATGCATATGTCCGGAGATGCATCCAGTGCCAAAAATTCGCGAACCGAGAAGTGTGACCAGCCGCCCCCTTACTGTCAGTAGCAGTGGAAGAACCTTTCCAACAATGGGGTTTGGACGTCATTGGCGAAATCATACCTCACTCTTCCAAGCAACACCAGTATATTCTTACAGCTGCTGATTATTTCACCAGGTGGGTTAAAGCAGCACCTTTACGCCAAATCAATGATCAAGAGGTAATAGAATTCGTCACTCACTCTATCATCACTAGGTTTTGCATTCCAACTTCCTTGGTTTTTGATAATGCAAATTACTTTTCATCTTTTAAATTATATGATTTTTCTCTGGAGAATGGTATTGTTCTTAAAAAATTTTCAAATTACTATCCCCAAGGAAATGGTTTAGCTAAGTCAACTAATAAAAATATGATCCACATCATTAAGAAGACCCTGTTGTCCCACCAGTGCAACTGGCTCAATGCCCTTCACAATGCACTTTGGGCCGACCGTGTCACGCCCAAGTCCTCCCTAGGCACCTCTCCATATTTTCTCGTGTATGGAAAAGAAGCTCTTCTTCCTCCCCATTTATCTCTTCCTGCCCTTCAGCTATCCCAAGAATGCCATGGTACCCCATGCCCTACCTTGTAGACTCGAATTGACACCCTACTGAAGTTGGAGGAAGAAAGACAAAAAACCCAGGAAAAGTTTGCCATTCACCAAAGCCGAATCAAGAGATGGTTTGATAGAAAATCCATAGGGAATAAAAAATTTGAGGTAGGAGACCTGGTCCTAAAATGGAATAAAGCTCACGAAGAAAAAGGAAAACATTCCAAGTTCCAAGCACTATGGACAGGTCCTTTCCAAGTTAAGGAGAAATTAGGTTCCCATACGTTTAGACTGCAAACCCTTGAGGGAAGAGTCGGGGTCCTCCCGGTAAATGGCCATGACCTCAAAAATTACTTCACTTAGCAGCCCTTAGAGGGCTATCTTATCCTTGTACCATAGTTTCCGTTTTCATCCCTTTTGACAAAAAAAGAAAAAATTAAAAATTAAAAACGGAAGGGCTTGTCAGAGCCATGCATTTGGTACACTGCAACAGGTTCTATGCTGATGGAAGGAATTTTTCCGATAGTCACAAAGGAGGTAAAATCTTTCTTGCTACCGGCACCTAAAGGTAGCATATGATTTAGCTCAAGCCATCAAGCAAGGAGCCCACCTAGCAAGTTTGAGAGGGTTTCTGCAAAAGAAAGTGCGATGCAGTGGTAACGAGATCGGAAGGGAAAAGAGGTACTCCATGCTATGTCAGGGCATCCGAGAAAAACCAAAGTCCTCATACCAGACTGGGAAACACCTCTCTGCAAGAAAAATAAGTCGGGATCCCTCATCCACCGAGGCAAAAAAATTTCCCATCTCAAATAAGTGCCACAAGCACATCTAAATAAGTGCCTCAGGCACATTCAAAATAAGTGCAATAGCACACTAATAAAGGGTAAAGGATTTAGAAAGGATTCCTGCACAAAGAGGTGATGTAACGACTCCACCAGGGTACTGACTAGGCTAACTGGAAGTGGAGCAACATTCACGATTCCTAGGCAGTGACTCCACCGGGGCCGAGAGGTTCGTTTGCAGCGGAGCAACACGATGAGGAAAAAATAATTGTATCGGACCCTGTAGCTGCCTGGAGTTCTCCAACCTTTTCGATCTGGAGACCTGAAGAAATGGAATTTGGTTAACCAGTGCCCGAAAAAACCAGCAGGTTGAGCAAGCTCACAAGGTGCCAAAATGCTAGGCAATGTTGACCTTAAGGTAAAAGAAATAGCTAGTGAATATCCCCCCCTCCCCCCTCCAAGGCTAACCATCGGCAAAGACTCTGGGTTCTTCTAGTGAATCGCCATTTGTTGTAGCCTCTACAACACCCTCCAAAAAACCCCCTTCAAAATTTTTTCAGAGCCCCTTGAACTTAAAGAAAAACTAAGTAAAAAGTCCAGAAGACTAAGTTGCAAAGTCACAAAACTCTAATTTTTGGAAAACCGCGACCCCGCGACCTCGAGGTGGCAAGGTCGCAAGGTCGCAAAACTCAAGTTTTGGAAAAATCGCGACCCTGCGACCTTGCGACCCAGTGACCTAGGTCACAAGGTCACGAGGTTGCATACCTCTCGAATCACTCGAACTGCGACCTTGTGACCTCATTAAATGCTCGCACGTGCGACCTTTTTATATAAAGGTGGTCGCTAGGTTGCATTTTTCATATGCAACGAGTAGAAATAAACGACTTTGACAGGTCGAATAGCATGCGATTTTCCCGGGTAAGTTGCCATTTTCCCTCCTGTTGTTTCCTTTTTGGTTCTTCTTGCCGAATCCCCGCACCCTCAGCCTTTAAATTTTCATTTGCCTCAACCATTTTCTGCATTTCTTACTTAGGGTTCCTTTCTGATTATAATTTTCACCACAAGTGCCCCAACTCATCACAATTGCTTGCCCAGCTTCTCATGGCCTCTTCCCTACTCCAAAAGCTATCCCTTGACTCTGTCTGGACCCATTTAGCTTTGCATTTTTCCAGTTAAATGAAAAACCACTCCACGCCGCACGCGCCCAAAACCCTGGGGCAAGCCCTAGCGCGACCTGCGACTCCGCGACCTAGTCGCAAGGTCACATTCTCTTGGTTTTTCGAAATTTGTGACCCCGTGACCCAACGACCTAGTCGCAAGGTCACAAAGTCGTATTTTTTCAATTTTTTGAAATTTGTGACCCCGTGACCCAGCGACCTAGTTGCAAGGTCGCAAGGTTGCATTCACCCAATTTTTCAAAATTTGCGACCCTGCGACCCAGCAACCCAGTCGCAAGGTCTCAAGGTCACATTTTCATCTATTTCCACATCTTGTGACCCCGCGACCCAGTAGATCACTTATTCAGTTTTGCCTATGTCCCAGTGAATTAATTGATAAACTGTAATTGTTTTTTTTTATCATTGTGGCGTCTTTCTTATCTTGGGATTATTTCATGAAAATGAGAGGTGAATTTGAAGTAGATTTGGATTGTATACCTGTCCCCTCAAATTCTAGCGATATGGGACCAACAGCATCCCGGAAGAAAGACAAGCACATGGCCGTGGAAGATACAGAGACAGACATACAAATATCCCCACCGCCAATATACAGAGATACCCTTTGCACCTTTTCCAAAGGGGACAACATGCGATGGTACCACGTGTACCAAGAGTTTGCCAAAATGGAATTCCCGGAAGACCTCCCTGATCGGGAGATATACTCAAATGTGAAAAGGTCCAAACTCCATCTCGCAGGCGCTCAGTCAGCAATATTCCCATGCCCAGAGATGATGGATTGGATCATACAGAAAATAGATCCCAAGAAGTTCGTGATCAGAGATAGCGAGGGCAGGGCGTTTGCAATGCTAAAAGGCTCTAACGCCCATGTGTATTATTCTTTACTAGAACGGGAAGAAGATTACATAGAAGAAGAATGGGCCATTGCTCATGCAGTTCCTATAGTCAACACCATAAGAAAATCGTGGGAGGAGCCCGAGAATTTTAAGGTCAAGAAATACCAGGAATACCCAGTGGCGAGCCTCAGGAAAGTGTACAAATTAGTGGCTGCCCTCCTTTGCAGATTGTACGGGCGGCCAGACGCCACTACCTTCAATGGCTCATGGGCAACTATCATGGAATACGTCACAGTGTATGGCACCCGTTTCAACTGGGCAAGCATATTGATGACCTCCATCCACACAAATGTTTCCTCAGCATTGGCGCCAGATGAAGGAATGCCTTCCAAATTTTATATGGCCTCTTATCTATTGGATGTCGTCTGTGCGAGATTTCACTTTGAAGGATGGGAACATAACTGGGATCCCAAACAAATCCGTGCCATTCATATGCAAACCAAGGTGTTTTGGGAATCCCGGTATAAGTTAGACATAGAGCCGATCTCCCAAGTATTCATCCCTGCTCTATACAGAAACCTGTTCGGCCAAGACACTCCCTGCATGTCTTGGCGAGCGATGGAGACGCTTAGCAAAGTGGTGCATTGGTTTCCTTTCGCCGAATATACAATCATCTGAGTCTTTGGCTCGTTCAGGGCACCACATGCTCTGCCTCGTTTTGTTACAGACAAAGTGCTCATGCAGGAGGTCTGTTTCCAAATTTCGTCAGGTTTTTCCAGGGTCCTATCTAGAGGTAAAAAGAAGTCGTGGCCCACTCTACCCCTCACTATCGGTGCATACACAGTTAGATACTTCAAGGAAGTAGAAGCAGAGGGAGAAGAGATGAAAAGCTATCACTTTAGATCTTTAGAGTACCAAACATACGACCCGGAGAGGATAGTTCCTGAACATTGCAAGAAGGCCAAATTCAAATGGAATTATCAGCATACTGGATGCCCGAGAGAGGATGAAAGGAAGAACTAGTACAATGCAGATAGAAAATTTTCTCCGGGGGTGGACCCTGACCAAGAAGACCCGGATGACCAAACTCTGGAAGCAAGGGGTCATGAATTAGGAGGTGCTTCTTCCTCTCTAGCTAAGAAGCCTCAGAGCACTACAGGGAAAAGTACCTCCATCCAATAGAGAGAAATGGAGGCCGAAGCCCAGAAAGAGAGAGAAAAGAAAATGAAAGAGGACGAAGAGAAGCGTAAGAAGAGTTCAAAGGCAGAACAGAAGAAGAATCAGGCCGAGGAGGCCAAGAAGGAGAAAGAGAAAAGAGAAGCAGAGGCGGTAGCTGAACAGGAACTCAAGAAAGAGCTAGAAAAAGTGGAAGCTGAGCAAGCCATAGCAGCTGAGAGGAAAAGGAAGGCTGAATTAGAAGCAACGTCTGAAGCAGAGGTCAGGAAGAGAAAAGAAAATGAGAAGGCTGAAGCAAAACACCGACAAAGGGAAGAAGAGGAAAAGAAAAAGAAACAAGAAGAGGATGAAATGCTGGAGGATATTGAGGTGTCTCCCCTTGAAATACCTATGGGCGGTACACAAGCCCCACTCTCTGATATTGATTCCCCTCAGGGGCAAGAGGAGGAGGTCTTCGACCTCACCAGGCTCACATTTGATCAGTTCTCTTTCAAAATTTGGCAAGAGAAGAGAAGGTTCCTAGCGCAAAATCCTTCCACTGCATCTACAGTCGCAATCATAAAAGACATAGTCCTTGATACCAGGACTAATCTCGTGATGATAGCATCGGCTGGTACGAATTTTGCTACGACCACGGAAGAAAATGTCACTAGAATGAGTAGAGAAATCATTTCTCTACAAAATAGACTACAAGAAGCAGAGCAATGGCGAAAGAGGACAGAACAGGAAAGGGCGACATTCAGAGAGGAAGTTCAACAGCTCCAAAGCAAAACTCCCCCTGTCAATGAAGGTCTGCTTGCCATTCTAAAGGAGTTAGACACATCAGAGGCAACCATGAGGCAAGTGTATGGGGAAATTTTCACCATAAAACAAACAGTCACCCCATTGGTAAGAGCGCAGGAAGAGACTAAGCAGAAGCACGAGCAGTTGAAAGAGGCCTCGACTGTCTTGGATCGAATGATGGACTGGACAACATGGTATCCCCAAGCCCCTGAGCATGTGCCCAAAAAGGATTAGATTCATACGGAGGATGTCAAAGTCCAAATCTGAATGAAAATGCAGTCCAAGGATAGTCTATCCAAGTATTTGGACAAAGTAATGTCTGGCTATGAGCACCTAATCAGCGACATCGACTCGATTCACACCCTTCACCACATTCCTTTGTTGGGGGCACTAGATGAGGCAAAAACCTAGGATCAATTAGATCAAGATATTCAGTCATTTCTACAGCCCATTAGGCAAGCTGTTGTCACCCCTGATCTTGTAGCAACACGAGAAAACCTGGGCCAGTTTCTCGTCACACCAGTATGGATTTACACCAAGCTCGCCTCCCTTTCAAACCAGATCTCACAAAAGAAGGAAACTATAGTCCCAAATGCTCTGGAGTGCATGCATCAGTTGAAAGAGGAGGTACCTCTAGTTTCCCCCATAGCAGCAGAATATCAGGCCTAGCAAGACTTCCTCAAAGGAAAGAAAATTGACGCCCCTGACCTCTCAATTGCGTGCCCATCTTCATAACTCAGTGGCAGCAGGTCGCAGGTCGCACTGCCTAGTAGGTCGCAGGTCGCATTGCCCAGTAGGTCGCAGGTTGCACTCACCAGCCACGTCGCAGGTCGCATTTTTCTCCCAGGTCACA
Source organism: Pinus albicaulis (assembly GCA_034641835.2). Lineage (NCBI taxonomy): Eukaryota > Viridiplantae > Streptophyta > Pinopsida > Pinales > Pinaceae > Pinus > Pinus albicaulis. The sequence goes on along the minus strand of CM076578.1, from coordinate 192,081,037 downwards.
GGGCAACTAAACCGACGGGTAGGCGAAGAGTCAGGGAGCCCAAAGGGCAAGTTTGATCTATAAAACCCCCTCTGGGGAAAATTTAAAGGATCTTCTTTTTTGGACTCAAGAGCTATACAACATTGTATTGACATATAACATTCCTTTTGCATATGAATACAAATACTTGTTGCAACTCCTTTTGGATCTGATGTGTTTTGTTGTGCGAACACTATGAGTATTTCTATACAGTTTCAAAACATCTTCTGATTAATGAAACTGCACTATTTAATGGCATCGTTCATGCATTATGGTTTCCTATATTTGTGTTAATGATGTTCAGATTGATTGCTTGCTTAATGGATGTTAATGACTTTGTTTATTAGTATTTCATTTTATCTTTCAGGAAGTAAGGGGGAATCCTGCCATAAAGAACTATTTCTTTTATGGTCAGAATAGCCTACAAGCATAGCTCCAAAGATGTGTTGTTGACAACACCTCCTTCGGCGTGTATGCTTTATTATTCATCTCGCTACGCATAGTGTTATATACATGTTTAATGCATCAACCATGTATCTTGTATCATGTGAATAAGTGTGTGTCCGCAGGTTCGATCGAGTTCTTTTGAGACCAAAGGGAAAGTGACTTAAGCAGTAGCCGAGCCCACACCCCGAATGGGATTCCTATTCCAAATGGTTTAAGGTCTAATTGGGACTTTTTACCGGGGAGATCCCCTACTGTTGGCCGCACAATTTTTCCCGTCAACAACACCACATCTCTGTTGTACACAACCTTCCTTTTTTCGGGGTTCCAAAGCTTGTAACCCTTTAAACCATCCTTATACCCCATAAATATGCACCTTTCATATTTATTATCCAACTTGGAACTTTTCTCCTTTGTAACATGTACATATGCATCACATCCAAATACCCTTAGATGTGGAAGAGAGGGTTTCTTACTAGTCCATACCTCATGTGGAGTCTCATCTTCTAAAGAGGCCTTTTTCATATTTCTAAACTCAATGCAAAGCCTAATATCCCCACTATTTTTCCTAACTGACACAAGGTTGGAAACCCACTCTAAGTATCGAAGGGAAACTATGATGTCAGCATCATACATCTTTTCTGTCTCTTTCTCAACTAAAGTTAATCGAACAGGGTTTATTCCTCTCAATTTTCGTTTGAAAGGTTTCTGGTTCTCTTTAAGAGGAATCTTATGTTGAATAATGCTTGTTTCATATGATTTTAAATCTTCATACCCCCATGCAAAAACATCTCTAAATTCTTGAAATTTTTCAATATATCTCTATTTTATGTGAGGAGGAATAGTTTTGGAGAGTTTGACCATTTTAGGTTCCTTTAGGCTACCAATGTTACACTTCTCTACATCATTTTCTATGGAATCCATTTTTGGTTTCTTAGCTACATCATTAAAGTCAAAAATATCTTCTAATAGTGCAAGGCCTCTTGGTAATGTATCATCTTTACACTCTAAAACCTCAAGGTCCCTCTGGTCTAGATCTTCAAACATTTCTACCTCATAAGGATGTGTAAGTAGGTTTATATCAAAAAAATGTTGCAGTTCTGTTTCTAAGGTCCTTTCTTTTGTAGAAACATCTTCCTCATGCCCTAAACATGGTTTTGTCAATGTAAATTCATTCCTAGAGTGCAAAAATTCATCAATTTGTTCATCACCCTCAAACACTTGCCAATAATCAATGTTGTCCAGCATTGTAGGCCATTGTTTGACTTTGAAAGTGTATTGTTCACTTGCAAGTGGTATTTGATAGTTTCTAGCAGCAAAGGCAAGTTCATTTGCAAGACTATTTTGGGCTCTATGAATGTAAGCTAGCTCATATTTATCAAAGCTTTTGAGGAGATCTAAGGCTGCATTTTTGTACTCTCTCAATATTGGATTCTCAACTGAATACTCACCTCTGATTTGTTTAATGATTAGTTCATAATCTCCTTGAGTAGAGATTTTCTTAGCTCCTAAGCCTTTGAGCAGGTGTAAGCGAAGGAGGAGAGCCTCATACTCTACAATGTTATTAGTGCACTGAAAGTCTAGTTTTTAATAATGTACTTCATTTGTGTTATGTATCCAAACACCAGCCCCTAATCCAGCCTTTCCACAAGAACCATCAAAGGTTATGTTACATAATGTTTCTATTTCATGTTCACCACTTTGTTGTTGTTCGGGGCTGCTAGAGTTTGGGATGATATGTTCTTCAGTTGAGGATATGTTTGGTTGTTCTAGTAGCACTAGATCTTTCTGATTTTCACTCACTTGTTCCCCAATATCATTTTAATTATACAAGATGAATGAATCTAACTTCGAATGAATGGAATAGACAGGGGTGTTGTTTGGCCTATCCAGGTCACTCACCATATACTTCATGTGTGAATCTCAGTAAAGTTTTATTTTCTGGTTGAAAACAAGGATAGTAGGATAAGACATATCTAGTTGAGGTTTCCCTGAATTTTGGCTCCCAAAGATCTAGATAAGGGCATGCCATACTTAGGGGGAATGTCTGCCACCACTATGTCCATGACAAGACCTTTAGTAGGAATCTGTGTCAGATTGACATAAAGATCTTTGATTAGGCCCAAACACTTGACCCTACTCAAATCAAATGAGTGCAAGTCTTTGTTAGGTTTAGTTATTTCTAGGCCTAAGCTTTCCATCACAACTTTAGGCATGAGGTTGTGTGAGGCTCCAAATTCCAGCATAGTATTCTGTAATATCTGGTCATGTATGTATAGATTGATATAGAAAGGAGGGACAATTCCTTCTTGACACTTTCCTTCAACCTTAGGTTCAAATAACAATTCAGGATAGTCATCAGTTAACTTTAGTGTGTCAGTATCATTTCCTAAGTTCAAGATCTTCAACAGCTGGGATTTATACACTCCTTGAGTTACTAGTTCAGTGAGAGGCATGGTTATATTAATTTTAGCAATCTCCCCCTAAAAGCTGAAAGATATTTGGATCTTGGACATATTTGCATCATTTTTATCAGCCACATCCTTCTCCATAATTTTGGTTTGATGATTTTGATTAGGGGTTTTAGACAGGAGAATTATTTCAGGGCCATAGGTAGAGGTACTAGGGAATCTTGTGGCACGATTTCGCTGGCTGATTTTTTCTTTTCCTGGGTCAGTTTTCTTAGCCATGTTATTTACATTGTCTGTTGTCCCCTTATGATTGTTTTCTATATATTTCCTAGCAGCAATATTAATTTGGTGTTTCTTAGGGGCTCCTTGGTTTTTTTTGCTCCTAAGGTCATATTGCCTATGGACCTCCATGATGGCATTTTCAAGTCCTAATTGGTAATCTTCAAAGTCTTCACCATCTATTTGTGTTTGATCAAAGGAAAAAATTCCTTGTTCTTCTTCTGTGAGAAAAACTTCATTTTCATTATCAGAGCTTATTATTTTTACATTGTTCTCTTTAGTTTCTTCATCCTCTCTTCCCTCTCCATTTACATAATTATCTTGGAAAGGTGGCCTAATGTTTTGATCATTGTCTCTTGGCCAGTTTTGGGGAGGGTCTCATCTGAAGTTCTAAGCTCTATTTCTATTTTGGGATTATCTTGGTTTTCCCTAGGAGGTGTCCTTTCATTTAAGTTTATCCTTTCTATCATTCTCTCCATGGTTCTCATTAGGCTATCCATTTTGGTATTAGATGAGGAGGTTGAAGGCATGTTTTCAGCTTTGTAGGTCACTCTCTTTTCTAATATCAACCTAGCTCTTTTTTCAATTAAGTTTACCTTTGCACTAATAGCTGCCCTTTGCATTTATTCTAAGGTTTTAGGGTCTCTTTCTCTCAATTGGAAAGCCATGTCAGTGTCAAAACCTTCAGGAAATTTTACTAGTGCTAGGCCTTGTGGAGGTTTCATATGAGGTGGGAGGGCATTGTAGACACTATTAAACCTGGTACAATAATCTTGTACACTTTCCCCTACATTCCTCTAGATATTGTTGTATTCAGACAGGATTTGGAGGGGATTTTTCTCGACTTCCCACTTGTTTATGAAAGTTTGATAAAGGGAAGGTAGATCATGTATTGTGTTACGGGTTAATGCTTTGAACGATTTTTTGGCCTCTCCTCCTAAAATTTATGCAAAAATCATCATTTTAATAGTTTCTTCTTCTATATCGATGTAATCAAAAGCATCATTGATCCTATCTACATGTTGTTGGGTAGTGATGGATTCAACCTCTGTGAAATGAGGAATCTTGGACTAATAGTCATTCGGAAAAGGCACTAGAGGCTGAGGTAAAACAAAGGGGGCATACCAAGCTGCCATGATGGGAGCTAATGGGGGATTTACAAGAGGAGGGTTAGTGAAAGGAGGTGTAGGATGAAGTGGAGTGGTTTGCACAGTGGTGGTATGGATGGGTGTGGTGGAAGTACTTGGACCAAAAAACTGATTTTGAGTAGATTTGGTATGGAAAGATTTGAAGTGAGGGAGAAGCTGAAAGTCAGATGGTGTGGAAGGAGAGGCTTCTCTATTAGAACTCTGTTGTAAATATAAGGGTTCAAGGTCAGTTTGGTCAATATCATTTTGAGACCTGTTTCTGAAGACGTTCCTTGTATAATGCAAGTCAAACTGGGGATCTTGCAAAGCTGTAATATGTTTAGGTACATATATTTCTCTCTGAATGGTCCTAACAATTTTTAAGTTTCCAGATCTAGAATTTTTCCACAAAATCCTTTCTGGGTCATCAACTATGTTGGGAGGGCTTGGGTCCAGATGAGATCTGGTACTGATCCTATGTGAAGCTAGATTTCAAACTTCAAAATTCAGAGAGGCTAAAAGTTTTAAGACTATCTTCCAAAAGCTGACCTCTCCTCATGCTTGGTAAACTCTCACAGTATATAAGTGGGCTCATAAACTTCTCAGGGTTGGTTTGAAAAAAATCTAGGAAGTCAAATGAGTGCTAATGAAGTAATAGGCCTACTGGAGGCTAGTGGAGTCATCAGGTGGATATTTTTTTTTTTTTCTGTTTTAAGAATGTATGTTTATGGTCCACCACCCATAACTGACAAGAAACCAATCTAAGGGTGTTTTTGGGTTTTCTGAGTTCCTATATATAGCACTAAGGTTTGTGTGAGTTTCCTATAGCTGAGTCATCATTTTGCTAGGATGGTGAAACAAATAGAGTCTACTCTTTGGCTATCAGTCAATTTTCTAACCTTAATTGAAGGTTTAAATAACTCTATAGGAGTTTGTTAGGCTACTATGTACTCGGTCCCACCGTGATCACCATTATGTTAGTGTCCCGTTATTTGGCAAGTTGGTAAGACAAATGACAAGGTAACATGAGACTAGGTTTTGGAGTCCTAGGACCTAGCCTTCCTGGACTCAGATAGGGCTCTCTCTATTGGATGCATAGGATGTGTTATTTTTTCTTTTAGGGTTTTTTATTTTAGGCTAGTTGTTAAGTGTAGGGTTTGTTGATTTTTTGGTTGGGTGAGATGGATTTGTAGAATAGGTGGAGTGAGAGGTCTTCAAATGATTGGGCTATGGAGTTAATAAAATTCATGGGTGTCTCAATAATGAATCAAAGTGTAGTGCAAGGCCAATCTAGCAAGGTTAATGGATCCTTAAGGTTATGAGTGAAGTGTTAGGAACATCAAGTTTGTGAATAAGGTAAGGAAAAGGGAATTCAGGAATCCTTTGTGAAATACCTATGAACGAGGATGTCTTAATTATGATTAGCACAAGATACTAAGCATGAGATAGGGAAAACCATTTACTCTATGATAATATTTTAAACCAATAAATATCCAAGATAAACATGTCATTGAAACATAGAAAGCATAAGAGCTTCTAACTTTAGTAAATTCACCTCCAAAATTTGGGAAAACATACAAGATCACAAATAACTCAATATATGAATAGGGAACTCCTAAACATCATACATCAAGCTATAAAGAACTCTAAAACAAGTTGGTAGGAATGGACAAAGGGAAATATCAAACGAGACCTCTTTGACTTAACCTAGCAAACAATATTTCAACGAGAGGTTTCAAGATAGAGTTTGGAAAAATTCAAATAATCAGGGCATACCATGAATCATAATTGTAAACTAGCATACTAATCCATACATGAAATGAAACAAGCATAAGAAGGCTTGAAGAGCAGCTAAGAATTCTTCAAACACAACCAACAGAGGAAAACATTAAGGCTATAACAAACAGGAGGACAAAGGTGCCTCAAGGAGCATTTATCAACCTATAATTTTCTGATTTATTGCAATAAAAAAGGATAGAACATAATGACAACAAGAAGACATAAAAAAATTAAGAGTACTTCACCATTAATCAAGCTAAGGAATCCTGCAAAGAAGCTTCTCCATCATCAAGCCAACAAGCCATTCATCAACTCCAAAACACCAATTTCTTCTCCAAGCTCATAAAAACCATGTATTGCTCTCAAAGCTCATCAAATGCCAACATTTACAATGTAGCCCTCATGCTCTATTTATCTTAGCAAGAGAGGGAAAAAACCCTAAGTATGGTAGGAAAATGTCAAATTCACCCATATATGTCATTTATGGCCAAGAAACCATGCAAGGCCCAAGGCACATAATATCCTAAGAAATAAATGCCAAAATAACTTCTTGCACCTAATTTTACAGTGTTTTGCCTCAAAAAACTCAAAAATATCATTTTGAAATAAATGAGTGTGTTTTGTTCACTTTTGTTCCAAAACACACTTAGACAATCCATTTGCGCAGCGCCACTTCAGTAGAAAATAAGGTGTTTTGTAACAAAGTTTTGAACCCCTTCCTGATGTCGGATTTGGCTCTGTGATGGCTTTTTAGAAATCCTGATGAGTATACTTTCCAAAAATTCTTGTATTTTCTAGATCCTGCTCCTATAGCCTAGTTAAAAATTCAAAAATACCTAGACTATCATTTGTGCAGTGCTAGGCCCAAAACAGTGGCATAAAGGTGAAAAAAGTGAGGTTTTTTGACCTTTTGAGGGGTCAAACCTGCTCCAAATCTTCTGAAATTTGGTGAGAATGATGTGAAGGTTGAGAAAAATAAAAAAATTTCAAGTTCTCCTCTTCGGTATGCTCCATGCGTTTGAGTAGCGCCAGTGGCACTGCACAAATGAGGATCAAAAATATCAAAAAACAAAATTTTCTCCAAATCCTCTCAAATTAGGTGGAGACCTTCCTTAAGTGGTTTTGGACAACAGATAAGAAGATTCAGCCAAAAATCCAAGGTTTTCATGCTATTTTACCTCCTTTAGGGTTTTTACTTCATGGAGGGCTTCCTTCAGTTTGGCACAAACAAGCTTGTGTTTCTTTGCATAATGATTTTTCATCTTCTTTCGTAGGTTCAAACCATCATTTTCCTTCTTCAGCTTGGTCTCTAGGTGTATGTTTTCCCTCTCAAGCCATGTATCCCTATCGAACTCTATGTCTCTGTCAAGTAGCTCACTGATAGAAATCTACTCAGTTAGGGCAGATTCTTCCTCCCTCTCTTTGGCCAAGGCTTTTCTCAGCCCAATGGTCTTTGGCCTCCTTCTATGTTGTTCTTCTTCTTCTTCTTCTTCACTCTTTGGACGAGTCATATTGTACTCTTCTAATTTCACCTCTTCCCTTATGGCTTGTTTCCGGGCCCTGAGTGCCATTACCTTATAAATTGTCATGTGTGCACTCCTTTTCCAGTTCTCCTTATCTAAGACATCATATTTGTAGTTGACCCTTTCCAAATATGCCTAAAGATCTCTTATTTTGGAATTCTTAATTTGGAGGAGCAAACTGGAGATTTTTTGTTCTTCCTCACTACCAACATGTATAAGTTCAAATTCTCTTTCTTCACCATTTTGATCCTCAACATCTTCATTCATTTTTTCCTTACCTTTGTCCAATGGTTTGATAGCCGGAGAAGAGATGGCCCCTTTCCTTTTTGAGGCAGCAAACACATCCCTCTTCCCCCTATGGTATGAGAAATCAAAAGGTCTAATGATTTTTACTCTAGGGTCCTTTTCATGAATGTTATCATCTACTGGAAAGCCTTATTTCTCACCTTTTGGACTGTTGTGTGTAGCTCCCTCTTCCATCTCACCCTCATTTCTAGGTCTCCCATCACTTTGTGCATCATCATCTTGCTCATTGGGAGAGCTGTGAGCCTCACTACTGCCTTCAACACTCTCATAATTATTACCCCCCTTGATGTCTTCAATGTTGTTACCTTGGTCTTGAATTTGATCATCAACCTCTACATCTTCTTCACTTTGGCCCTGTTCATCACTAGGGTCCTTTTCCTCATAATCCTCTGCACTGTGTTCACTTTTATCATCATTAGAAGGATGATCTGTGTCATGAATATCATGACTCTTGTCATGACTGTCATGACTTTCTCCTTTGGTATCTTTCTCATCACTAACTATCTTATTAGTGGAATTTTATTTATCATCATCTCCTTCATCAAATTTTGGTTGTGCCTCACTGGTTTCCTCTTATGGACTGTCAGCATCTTGTTTTCATCATTATTTCCTCCATCAGTTTCCATCTCCTCTACCTCTTGCTCACTTGTTGCTAGCTCATCCTCATATTCATCATTTGTGTTCATGTACTCTATCTCATCATGACCCTCACCAATTTCACCTTGGTCATTACTTTGTTGATCATTTGCATTATTATTTTCTTCATTTTGGGCTGAATCATTGGTATTATTGCCATCACTTCCTTCCTCCAAGTGCTCATTGTTTTTGTCTTCACCATGGTTGTGTCCATTTCCTTCTTCCTCATCAACATTATCCTCCTGCTCTTCTTCATTAATATTTGTCTCTGCCCCATTTTTTTCATCATCTCTGCCATCATCTTCTTGTTCATCCTTTCTACTGTCACCCCCTTTTCCATCATTACCATTGTCATCATCTTCACTTGATGCATAAATAGAAGGGGAAAGAGGGAGATTTTCTTGGGGTGAGGGAACTTGTGTAGATGAGGAAGGCAGATTTGATTGATGAAGAGGCTGTGGGTTTGTAAAGGCTTCATGGTTTATGAAGAATTCCTAAGGTATACCATGCTGCTCCAACTGATGTAAGACCACCATCTTGATGAGCGAATGTCTAATATTCCCATTTTAGCTCATAGCTAAATGGAATATTAAAATTTATCTTTTGTCACCTAGCAACTAAATAAATGGGTAAGGAGGCCCATGCTCATAGAAAACATAAATAAAATCCCCCATCATGTGGAAGGGATCATCATAGTAGATTTATTTTCCAACCTCAAGTGCAAAAAGGGGCAAATGAATGAAGACAGGGTCATGTTTGACCAAGTAAATAGCGCTACCATAGGAGGAGTGGATCACATTATGAGACAACGCAGTGTGAATGAGGAAGAGGATATTTGGTGGAGGAAACCCTAATGGATGGGGCCCATGGAGAGAGAAATTTTACTTGTTTAAAAGGAGGGCAAGGTAGCCACTGTTACTCATGCTTTGTATTGTTCATCTCATTGTCTATTCAGACAATTGTGCATTCTTTGCTATTTAGCAAGAGTTGTTGGGGGAATTACCATTTAGGATTCCTTCTCCTTCTTGAGATTCCTCTTGAGGGATTTCACTAATTTTCCTCACATCTAGGCTTGATGCCAAGGATCCTCCATCAAGATAGCGTTATTTCTGCAACAGAATAATTTTTTGTTGCTGGGTGTTGCAGTGAGGGTTCACTACACCACCTCCATTAGCTATTTTAAGAGGAGGAGTCTCTCCTCCCTTTGGGAGATCAGATTGGAGGCATTCCAAAGCTTATTTCAGACCTTGGCATCAATTCCAACTCATTCCCTAGCCCTACATCACAGTTTCATCCAGTGACTGCGTTATTTTAGTGGAGCATATGTAGTGGGGCATTGCAGATATCTTTGGAGGGTGAGATATTAGGTGAGAGGATGAGCCTTTCATTCTAGAGATCCATTGGAGGAGGCCTTTTCATTGGATGTAGCATCTTCATCCTTCTTCACTTATGTTTAGTTATTGAGTTGCTGCTGCTACCCAGCAACTCTGTCATTTATGCAGATTTGCCATTTTGTAATTATTTGAGCCAATCCTTTCAAGGATTGTGTATTGTAGTTTCCAGGGGTTAAGATCTTGCTCCCCCTTCTTTATTTGAGTTGTATATTGTTATATATGTCTATTGACACTATTTTTCAGCAGTTATCCTTTATATACTGCATAGTCATAGCCTTGGGCATTCTTGTGTATCAGTGCTTTATCATATTTTATGTACTTGTTTCATTGAGGCTGCATTGCCTAGCTTGGGAGATCATTTCCTCAAGATCTTGTACACATTGTTGCTACTATGATCTAATGTAATGGTTATGTAGATCTTCCGGCATTCTTGGTAATAATGTATTCACTGCTATTTTCCATCTCATGTTTATGTATTGCTAATCTCCACATTGGTAATATCTTGAGATATTCCCAATAGTGTATTTGTTCCTAATTTTGAATATTACTGTGGTATCAAAGCATGATCTCTGGCTCGGCCTGTGAGTCTTAGCCAAAGAATATCAATATAATGAGGAATATGAGTTTACTCTCATCTATTTTCAGATCCAAAGGAGACCTCTCCAAGGAGGTCGAGAATATTGAATAAGGAGAAGAAGAAGGACCATGCACTTCCTAATCTCACAAAGAAGAAGACCAGAAGCATGAAGAACACTTAGAATTCGAAATTATAAGTGAGTACCTTGCTGAACACCGAGAAAAACCTAGAGCCTTCCAAGAGACTCTATATTTTCCATAATGTATTCAACAGAAAGAAGTGAGAAGACCCCACAGCTATGGGATGATGAGAGGCAATAGATTTCTATTGTACACATTTGATGGATCAATCACATGTGAAGCAGAGGTTTGGGTGAAGAAAATAGAGGATTTCTTCTTGCTACATCCTGTAGTAGACAGAGAGGTTGTAGAAGTTGCAGCACTGCACCTTGAAGGTGAAACAAAGAATTGGTGGATCAACCATCTGAGCCATACAAGGGTTTCTACTCTTGTTGAGTTTTCTCAAAGACTAATTAGGAGGTTTGGAAAAAAGAAGGAGGAGCCCTCACCATTAGTTGATGAGGCATGTACCAGTGCTGTTGAGACAATGGAGGAGCAGCCTTCATCTTCAACAGTTTGGGAGGCCAACATTTATGAGGAGGAAATTCTTGCAACCTTGCAAGAAGCTTCCAACTATCACCAAGGAATGATTTAAAATCCACCTCTTTTCATTTCAACAAACACTTTGGTTGGGTCTACATGATTGCATGCAGTTAACCTAGAGAAGCAAATTATCACTGCATTGTACAAAAGAAGTGATGAATAGGAGATGAAACATTCCTCATGGAATCATTCAAATGGTAGCTTCCTTCAAAAAGCCATGAGAGGAGCAGAAATAAGGAGTAGACATCTGGAGATGAGAAACTCTTTCTCCTCTCTAGATGAAACTCTCTCTATGAGCATGCCATAGCTCAAAGAGAGACTTATACTTGTAGCAGATCCAAGAACTTTTGGGTTTTGGAAGGCCATGCATGAGGAGGATATCTCACAGAGAGATTTAAATGGATGTGCACTCCCACACAGCATGGAGTGAAAGATTCTTCAATAGTTTTAGGAGGTTCTTCCCTTCTCACAGGAATAGATAGAAGATGGAGGACATCTTCGGATGGATAAAATCTCTCATCACTATGTTAGACATTCCTTGAGCCATGCACATCATGATGGGAGGTTTTTGCGTACCACCTATTTGGATCCTCATAGGGTCAAATTGATCCTCGGGAAGATGGCATTTCAAGGTCCCATGAAAAGCAGAAATCTGATTTGGGATGATGGTAGCCCTCATGGGAGGAGTACCAATATGGAGGGTGGAAGAAGACATCCACAATTGGTTGAGTGGATGATGAGCAAGGAGCTGGTGAGCTACTTGTAGATTTATGATACCGAGGAATAGGAGGCTTGGCTGCGCTAGTTACTCTTGAAGGAGTTTGGCCATCACTTGGCATACACTCTTTCGAAGGGTATGGGGATGGAGAAGACGTGGCAGGATGCTGGCATCATGGAGTAGCAAAGAGTATGGGTGCATGGTGATGATGAAACATTCATGTCATTCACTATGTCTTCATCACATATCTTGCATGATGATAAGAGGAGGGAGCAACAAAAACATTTTTTGTTGGGGTTATTATTTGGAGAGCAAGGGAAAAATTTCTCTCATTTATTGTATGATGTTGCTGGAGTAGGAGATGGCACTATCATGGTGCAAAGGGGATACTCCTTGACCTTCGATGATCAGGAATTACTTCCACCTTGGGAGGGATTCCATGTTTGCAGCAGCATTATTGGAGGGTTGCCCATATATATTGAGGAAGCTGAGGGAAACATCATTGTGCCATCTAGAGATTATCTAGTGCCTCATGCAGAGGGAGGAGGAGCTCTTGCTCCAAGTAGAGGGATTATTGCATCCTTGCAAGGGAGTCCTCAAGATCTCATGTATGGAGATCAAGGCACAACCCATATTCTACATGTTCCATTATTGAGGAGGTGTGGAACCATGGAAACACAAGGAGGAGATAGGGAGGATGACCATCATGATGTGATGAGGAGCACACATCCCTGTCTATTATATGAGGTTGATGCACCTAAGAAGGTGATTGGATTGCGTAGTGGAAGCATGGACAAAATTTTTCATTCATATATTCAGTCATCTCTTGTTGAGGATGTCTCATTGCATGGAGAAATTTTTCCAGGGAGACCACTGGACCAGCAGAGGAGAAGGGATGCTTCACATGTTGAGGCACCGTTCATTGATTTCAGAGGAGTGGAGTGCTCCTAGGATCATCTTCCTTTCATGATATTGACAGATCAACATATGAGGATATGCATATATCATGTGCAGATGGAGGAGTTAGCGCAACCACCTCTTTTCTCTTTGAGGATGAGAGGAGACTCATTTTTGAGCCACTCCATTTGCATACACAAAACTTATGGTAAGGGTATTTTTTATTTTCATGATGATTTGTATATTCATCCCTTAACCATATATGTACAGGATGTTGCTCCAAGGAGGAGCATTCTTCTTTCTAGACTCCATGGTCTACTTGAGGCCATGAGCACTATTGGTGACCACTCCCTAGGAGGACTTAGGGAGGAAATTTATTTTGGAGGATATACTCACCTTGCACCATGTATCATTTACTTTCTCCATACATTTGAGGAGAGTAGGACAGCAAGAAAGTGGTTGAGAGGCCACACTTTTTGCCATACTCTTTTGCAGTTGAGGGTCAAATTGCAGTGGTTACAATTGAGGGACCATTGTCCTTCTCCCTTACCACACATGACAGAAAGCATGGTTCTCATTAAGGTTCATTATTTTTTTGTTGTTTTGGTATTTATTGATAGCATGATTGGGGGAATGGCACATTGGTTAGATGTGTCCCTTGGGGGAGAGATATCCCACATTATTTGCATTGCATGTTATAATGGGAGCATGAGAGGAAATGTGGCCACTACAACAAAACATTTGTTTCCATTTGAGGTGAGCCCTATGATTGATTGTATGCCATATGATGGTGACTTCCAACTCATCACATATGAGGTGATTTTGGACAATATGTTTCATAACACTAGGGAAGAGATCCTTGGAGGTCTAGTCTTCATCTTGCCACTGGAGGAAAACTTTATTCTAGCCCAAGATCAACATATACTCTACACCTATCCTAAGTGGTGAGGAGGAAAACATGGGGTAGGCTATTTTTTCTACCAATATCAGATTTTTAGCCCACCTATATTGCAGGAAAAAAAGGTGGAAGATGATTGTGAGGAGTTTCCATGTTGGGAGGTAACTCACTTTGTATGGATGATTTCTTGGTGGATGGAGGATCTACATGAGGAAGATGTTCCTCAACATACATTAGACTCCATGCCTTGGGTGGAGATTCTTCATTTCTATCCTTGTAGTTTCTTGAGGACAAGCAACATTTGGGAGGGGAGGATTGTAATATTACCATTTTAACTCATAGCTAAATGGAATATTAAAATTTTTCTTTTGTCACCTAGCAGCTAAATAAATGGGTAAGGAGGCCCATGCTCATGGAAAACATAAATAAAATACCTCATCATGTGGAAGGGATCATTACAGTAGCTTTATTTTTAACCCTCAAGTGTGAAAGGGGAAAATGCATGAAGACAAGGTCATGTTTGACCAAGTCAACAACGCTGCCATAGGAGTAGTGGATCACTTTATGAGACAACGCAGTGTGAATGAGGAAGAGGAAATCTGGTGGAGGAAAACCTAATGGATGGGGCCCATGGAGAGAGAGCTTTCACTTTTTTCAAAGGAGGGCAAGGAAACCATTGTTACTCATGCTTTGTATTATTCATCTCATTGTCTATTCATAAAATTGTGCATTTTTTGCTATTTAGCAAGAGTTTCCAGTGGAATTCCTGTTTAGGATTCCTTCTCCTTCTTGAGAGGCCTCTTGAGGGATTTCACTAATTTTCCTCACATCCAAGCTTGAGGCCAAGCATCCTCCATCAAGACAACATTATTTCTGTAGTAGAATAATGTTGTGCTGCTGGGTGTTGCAGTGAGGGTTCACTACACCACCTCCATTAGCTATTTTCAGAGGAGGAGTCTCTCCTCCCTTTGGGAGATCAGATTGGAGGCATTCCAGAGCTTATTGCAGACTTTGGCATCAAGGCAAACTCATTCTTGAGCCGTACAATACAGTTTCGTCTAGTGACTATGTTATTTTAGTGGAGCATATGCAGTGGGGCCTTGCGGATATCTTTGGAGGGTGAGATCTTAGATGAGAGGAACAACCTTTCATTCTAGAGATCCATTGGAGGAGTCCTTTTCATTGGATGCAACATCTTTAGCCTTCTCCACTTATTTTCAGTTCTTGATTTGATGCTGCTACCCAGCAACTCCGACATTTCTACAAATTTTCCATTTTGTACTTATTTCAGCCAATCCTTTCAAGGATTATGTATTGTAGTTTCCAGGGGTGGCGATCTTGCTCCCTCGTCTTTATTTGAGATTTATATTGTCATATATGTGTATTGACATTATTTTGCAACAATTTTCCTTTATAGACTACGCAATCATAGCCTTGGGCATTCTTGTGTAGAAGTGCTTTGTCATATTTTATGTACTTGTTTCATTGAGGTTGCATTTCCTAGCTTGAGAGATCATTTCCACAAGATGTTGTACACATTTTTGCCGCTATGATCTAATGTAATGGTTATGTAGATTTTCCGGAATTCTTGGCATTAATGTATTCACTACTATTTTCAAGCTCATGTTTATGTATTGTTGATCTCCACATTGGTAATATCTTGAGATATTCCCAATAGTGTAGTTGTTCCTAATTTGGAATATTACAGAATGGTGGAATAAGCTATACATTTGTTGTGTGGGATTCCTCCTTCGGACAACAGAAGACATTTTTTTCCATGCTCCTATAAAGATAGTAAGGAAAATTTAGCACCTTAACCCCTGTGAAATGCATGAGGAGTCTGACATGATAGGTATAGAGCCTAGAGTACCTCCCCTCACAGGTGAAGTACTTCATGATAAGCAACATCAAAGAGGCATATCTATGCTTGAGGTGTGAGAATGGGAAAATTGTCTTGCTGCCTCCTCTATACCTTGTTTTGATGAAGGGATAAAAGAAATATTTGCCTAACTTTCCCTTTTTAAACCAGTTTTCACCCACAGCTGGGATACTTGTAGCCTCAGTGATGGCACCTACTGAAATCTCAAAATCCACTCTTGCAAGGCTTGAGTGCTTGTTGTGAAAATTGAGAATGATGAGCCTTGTGAGCTCAGGATGACTCTTCACCTGTTTGACCTTCTCACAAAACTGAAGACATCTTGTATTTTGGAAGCATGATAATATTCTAGGAGAGGAGGTGATGGCCATAGTGCTTTGAGGTTCCAACCTATTCACTTTCCCTCCCTTGTGCTTCGTTCTTAAAGGCTTTTGACCACCTTCACTACCACTATGTTTTCAGCCTCTCACATGGTGATGGGGACATTAGTTTGCAAATTGGGGGTTTGATGAAACAAGGTGAAAAATGATGGAGTCAAGCTTTGGTGAATAAGGGGTATGAAGGTTCAGGTTTTTAGGGTTTTAGTTGATTTGGCACTTTTAAGGAGGCAATTCTTAACTTTGTTTGGAGACACTTTAACTCACCTACCCTTATATGAATTTAAACCGGTTGCAAGAATTCTTTGAATAGGGCACAAATAGGAGCTCCTTTGTGTATATGACCTAGGGTTTATTCTATTAGGGTTTTTAGTTCAAACACCATTAAAAACCAAAATTGATTTGAAAACTTGTTTGGATATTAGGAGAATATACCACTTACAAATTTCGTGGACCTTCTTCAACCTTGGAGGCACCTCAGAGGATGAAATTTGGCATTAGGACAAGGGTCTTTTAACTTTGCATGTTCTGGTATTTGCGCAATGCCTCTTCCCGTGCTTGTCGGGTCGGGTTGTTTGCACAACGTCAACAGCTCCTGCATGGAAATTAGCATAGTGCCGGTGATATAGGCAACTCCCACATGGAAGTTAGCACAACACCGGTGAGATAGGTAGCTTCTTCACTCCTTCTGGGTGAGTCGGGCAGTCAATTCGCGTAGGGCCCTAATGTTTCGTGTAAAAAAGTCGGGTGAAGTGTCGGGCCTGTGTGTCATGGGCGAGTCGAGCGATCAGTTTGTGTAGCACCCGAGGTTAGCGCAATGCCCGTTTGATATTTTCACAGCGTCATTCAAACTTGAATGTGTGGAGGGCTGGTTTGCGCAATGCCGCCAAGTATTTGCGCAACGCCTCTTGGATTTGCACAACGCCTGTAAAGCTTGACCAAAAATGACCAGAAAACCTCTGTTATTCTTCTTAACACGTTTTTCCTCTCTTCTAAGGCCTAAAATGAATTTGAAGTGGAACAAAAAATAACCTTTATACTCTTTGAGAGAAAATAATCGAAGTTATAAACCCACTTTTCTATTGTTTGTTTTGTTTCTTTCTTTTTCACTAAATTTTTGGTCTTTCTATCCTGTAGGTGGCAAAAATCTGACAGAAATGGTTTTTTGCCTTTGCTAGAGCATCTTGACGTTTCCCTCGGATTTAAAAACTTTTTAACAAGCTTAAAATTTGTCTCTTACCCAGATTTTGGAAACATGAACAAGTTCTTGAAAAGAAAAAAAAGAAAAAGGTCATTTTGACAAATTTTTGAGGAAAAAGGCATACAGTGACATTAATACTCTTTTTTGAAGGTTTTTTTCCCCACTTTATCCTTTTCATGAATTTCAACACTTGTAAATAGTAAACTTGTGATTTTTTTGGCACTTTCACCTTGGAATCTTCAACCCTGCATCTTTTATGCCTTTGATTGCTTGGTGGATGAGATTAAAGAGGAAAATTTTGACCTTCTTTCAACTGACATTCTATCATTTTTTCACTTTGAAGCAGTGAAAACCTCTTGCTGTGAAAACTCTAGCAGTTGGTATCAATAAGTCGTTTAGTCTTTATATGTGCCACCATCATGAGATACATCAGGTTTGTTTGATCTTATCAATCTTCATGTAGGTAGCCATTTTTTACAGTCCTGCAGAAGTGTCACTCATGACTAGCTATCTTTTGCAGAATATACCTTTGATAAGGAATCCCCTAGATATCTTTTGAATTCCATTTTCTTTTAAGAAGGAGGCCTTATCATCTTCTTTGGAATTGTTATGTCCATTTTTCCAAAATCCTAGGTTTTGGGCTATTTAGAGAAAAGTAAAAAATGTTCTCTTCTAAGTTCTCTATAGCCTTTCAAAATTCATCTATTATTTCTGAAAATGTTTAATGTGTACTTGGTGTTGTTGAGGTGACTTCTTCCCTTGTGGTCCTTGTACTGGCTTCTTTCTTTGGAAACATTGTTTTTCCAATTAGTCACAAAACCCTAATTCTCTTTAAACACAGTCCTGTTGTATTTTTCTTTGTTGAAGTTGATCTTCTTGTGATGATTTCCCCCTATTACCTTACCTCTTTTTAGGCATGATGGCCATCTTGATCTTTTTGCAGAAATGTGAGCAAGGGCAGCTGCCCCTTGCAGAATTTGTGCAATAGGCCAAGGAGAAATTTATTGAATGGCCCTTTGATCAGTTTTGGACAAATTTACTTGTCCCTCTTATTCTTTGAAAGCAGTCTCTTTACACAGGAAAAACATAGATTTTTAGGATACCAAATCCACCCTATGACATGTGAAACCCTAGGTGACCTAGTGGAAGGTTCCTTAGACTTGGGTTTTGGACTGAAAACTTACATTTTGGGGTCATTGAGTGTAAAACAGAGTTTATGATAAACTAATGTATTGAATATCCAAAATCCAATGTACTTGATTTATCTAAAGATCCTACAAAGACAGTTCTGATATCATCAATGCTTGGGGTATTTTTGGGAGACACAATAGAGCTATTTGATTGGTGGCCTTAGGTAGCAGTGGAGGGTTTAGGCAAAACAAAATAGAGGATTTCAGCCAAAAGTGACAAAATATAAACAAAATGAATGACATGATCCCCTAACGAATTTTATAGGATTGGTAAGAAGAGTTTGACATGATCGAATGATGAAATAGTGAAAAATTATCTGAAGGATAATGAAGGCACTGATATTTCTAGAACTAACAATGTTATGAACTTTCTTTGTAGAAATATTAGTATAATAATTTAGTAATCTACAAAGGCAAAAATTACTGATGACTAACATGTTCTACATATTCTAGGAAATTCCAACAAGATGGTATCTGCAATAGCAAGTCAAGGTCTTCAAAACCAGGGAAAATCATAAGTTTTCATAAAAAGCTTGAAATGTCGCACTTAAGAAAATTTCAGTGGATCGAGACTAGAATGGTGAGGGACATGAAGCCTCATCCATTTGTTGATGGATAACGAAATTTTGAGTGTGCAAAATATTCCAGTGGGGAGGAATGATCCGATGGATCAATTATATGCTCAAATTGAAAATTTGTCGAAATGGTATGAAACCTGCATGATCACATATATCTCATCATTCTTAATCCACTGCAAATAGTTTTGCAAAAAAATTGTGTCGTATGTTCCTGCAATCACATTTTCTTCGTTTGTCGAAAAAATAAAAAAAATTGTTTTTTTAGTTTGCAGGGTTGCATAGTTAGTAGTCCATACTACTGACTAGACCCTGACTGTACATGCTGATTGTGTTTTGTTATCCAATCCCTGTTCTCCACTTGTCAGGTTTCTATTGGCTGTGAAATGGCTAGTTTTCATTAGTTTATGAGGTTAGTGAAGTGGTCCAACGAGGAGGGACCACATGGGCTAACCAAAGGCTACCACATGGCCTCTTGGTGGCCACCAAATTTGGTAAGGATGAGAAATAGCCCACGAATTCAAACTGAAGACGTCCATTAGACAAACTATGCCTCCAACTACTTATGCTACACATTGGTTCTTAACCTATAAGGTTTTAACCCGTATTTAAAGTTTATTGAAATATTATGTGGGGGTTGGGACCGGGGTTAACCCACGACCCATTCCACAGAAAAGGGTTAGAGGCTAACCCCATCACAGAATGTATTAAAGTCTTATAACCCAAAGTACGTGTTAATTTATGTTGAGAGAACCATATGTTTAACGTTAACACATATCCAAAGTTCCAAACCCAAAGTGACGATGATTATTCGACGCAGTATTAAACCATCATTTAGGCGGCTATGAGAGTATTGTTCACATGGAATATTTTATGCGACAGATTACATTTGATGCTGCGGGTGGATAACCATAAGTGTGACAACTAAGTCTCGGTCAAGAGCGTCGACATGGTCAATTCAAAACACTTTATTCCATCGACGCCAAACTATAGGAGGGTAGGGGAACTTGTTGGGGGCAAGGTTCTACTAACCCAACCTGTTTCTAACCACAGGTCACCTTGGGAACTACGGTCATGTCAATATCCTAGCAAGAAACATCTAAATCAACGACGAAGAAGGTGTAACGTGACGCAAATTATATCATGGGTAATTTCTAAATCAGAAAAAGATGATGGGGATGTTAGAAATGAGCTCTGGGCTCATTATTGAAGAAGAATTTTTTTTGACCCAATCTCCCTAATTTACCAAAGGAGAGATTTGGACATGCCATAGCACCAATCAAGGATGGGAGATGGTGACCTTATATTTTAGTCAAGATATAAATTTTGACTAGTGTCATGGATTGTTATGGCTAGAAAATTAAGTTTGATTAGGGAAGAGATTCAAAATTTCATAGTGAACCATCAATTCGATTGGTCACAATGATATATGTGGATCTCAATGCATGGAACCTTTCACATGTATTTTGTATTTTATAATTTTCTTCAAACAACTAGAACATGACCACTGTCACTAGACCTCCATTCGAGCAATAACCAAGTTTAATAATTGCAAATTTGTTGAAGATTAATTGATAGATAAAGTATAACTAAAGTGAAAATGAAAATGTGTATGAAGTGGTGGTGAGGTCAATGTGAGTTCTATTTTAGAAGCACTTTCACCTCCACCCCAAAGTCAAGCATTGCACACATTCATTTTCATCTCTAGATTGAAAGTGTACATATTAAAGGGTGAGATAAATACGTATTGATTATTATTATTAGTTAAATTATGTATAATCCTTAGTTAAATTTAGTGAAAATTTGTAACTTGAATTTAATCGTAAAATATATCTCTGAAAAGACTTATTACTATTAATAATAAAGTATGGATTATCCTCACTTGAATTTAATCAGAAAATAATGAGGAATTAGGTTGGAGAGTGGAAGTATACTTTTTCAAATGGGTAAATGGGTATAGGTAAAGAGGAAGCGGATCAAATGTATTTTGAAGTGGATATAAATTCAAATTTGTAACAATTTAATCATAAAATATTTATTTTAAAAGAATGAGGATTTAGGTTGGAGGGTGAAAATATGCATTTTAAAATAGATATAGGTAAAATGTAACCAAATCAAGTGCATTTTGAAATGGCTGTAAATTTAAATTTGCAACTAGAATTTAATCATAAAATATTTATTTAAAAAAAATGAGGATTTAGGTTGGAGGATGAAAATATGCATTTTAAAATAGATATAGGTAAAAAGTAACCAAATCAAGTGCATTTTGAAATGGCTGTAAATTCAAATTTGTAACTTGAATTTAATAATAAAGTATGTATAAAAAAAAGAAGAATTATATTGGAGAGTGAAAGTATGCATTTTAAAATGAATATAGATATTGAGAAATAGAATCAAGTGTATTTGGAAGTGGATGTGAAGTCAAATTTGTAACTTGTATTTGGGAGTGGATGTGAATTCAAATTTGTAGCTTGAATTTAGTTAATGTATTTTAAAAGAAAGAGAAATTAGATTGGAGAGTGAAACATCTTTTTAGTATCTTGGGTATGGTGGATTGATAGGGGCATCTCCTTTATCTCGGCCATTGATGTGTTACACTTCCCTGTGAGAGGGGACTTCTCTTTTGGGTATCCTGTGATGTCGAACTTCTCCCCCTCGGGTCCGGTGAATGGAGTATTTTTAGTATGGCGCGTGCTGTTCGGTATAGGTAAAGAGGAACGGGATCAGTTGCATTTTGGAGTGAATGCAAGTGGAGAGGAATAAATAGGATTTCAAAGTGTAAATGTGCATTTTAAAGTGGATGTAGGTGAAAAGACTCTAGGGTGAAAGTGTGTGGTCACTGTTTAAATGTTATAAAAAGAATATGAGTAGGGACCAGTTGAATATGTAGAATATGAAAATTGAGGTGTAAGTGAGGTAAACGTCAAATATGTTATAAATAATGCAGGTAGGGATGAGTTGAAAATGTGGAATATAAAAGCTGAGATGGAAGTGGGGTAAAGGTCGAAGTTTAGATGGGGTAGAAGTGTGCAATTTAAAGAATAAAATAAAGCAATATGCAGTTTAAATTGTCGGCATTGTTTTCTGTTCAACGGCAACGATACAGATTTCATTCTTCAATCTTCACGTTTATCAATAGTTTGCCTCCTCTTCTTATCAAGGAAAACCAATAGTTTATAAACACTTGAATGTTGAAATTGAAACATTTTTCAAGAAGGGAAAACTGTATTTTCGATTATGACATAATAAATTCAACAGGACTATAACTTTCTTTTAAAAGCCAACTCTCAAAAGAGAAGTGAACTGGCCGAAGGGTGTGAGAACATCTACAGAAAACCCTACAAGGCAAGGAAGTCAGAATAAAAACTTGTGAAATCCCTGGCCGAGTAAACCCTAGCGGAGAAAACGAAAGTGGAATAAACTAACAGATGGACAAAGAATTAAAAACAAGCAATTAATTAAAGTTAAAACCAGCGTGCTTGAAAGTAAGACAAACTTTTTATATATAGGTCTTCATATGGGTTTACCGCCTCATGCTGCAATAAAGCAAAACCCTGTAATTATTTATCAGAGTTCCCCATGGGGTAATCAATTATGTCAGAAAAATTGAGTTTTTTTAACAGAACGATGTGGGGATTTTAATTTATCGAGACTACAGATCATGAAGACTCCCCCTGCTTGTCTATCTCGCGCTGTGTTCTATTATGAACCCGTTGTTTTGACTGTTGCTAGCATTTCCGAGAAATTAATCAATATCAATCCTGTTATTCAGGAAATACCAGGAATGAATAATTTGGGTCATCCAATCATTCAAGCAAGCAAATGAGTAAAAGTTATATAAAGTAAATTTTTAATATACATCTAAAAAACAGCGTACTTGAAATAAATATTCTTTTAAACGAGGTAGTTGTTTCCGAACAAGTTGATTCGAACAACTTATTTTAAGCGAAGTAGCTGTTTTCCGAACAATTTAATAGTATAAACATGAAATTAATAAACTAATTCTTTGGGCTTACGCTTCAAAGAACTATGTTAGCAATACTGGCTTCTATTTTAAGATGAATTGTGAAATTCCACTTCAATGTGAATTACGCGTATACTTGTATCTGGCAAAAAATCACAAACAAAGGTATGATAGATAATCATATTAGAGAGGAGGGCTCTTTAGTTTTCCTATAAAATATCAAACTTAAACCTAATGTAAAGTCAGTAATTTATTTATGTATTTATTTTATTATATTTAGGCTTTAATGGGTCATTATTTGAAAACAACTTCTCTAGCTTCTACTGTGTTTTATTAGATCAAATGTTAGACTATTGAAGTATTTTAGGCCATTAAATCAAGTAAATATTTTTATATATGTTTTTTGTAATATAATTTCTTTATTTATTTTATAGTTAAAATGTTGTTATTAAAAGTTTGTTAGATTTTAACCTAAGTTTTGTTAAGATTACATGGATAGAATACACTATAAAAAAAGGAAAATAACTATTTATATATTTAAATATTACATTTTTGTGCTACTATGCTCTCCAACAATGTATGATAGAAAGGTTGTAATGTCATGTTGAACATAGTAGTAGTTCACTCAACATAATTTTCCATCCCTTATTCTCAAAGAGAAAGTTCCTAGTACATCATCAATTGAAGAAGGTCCACATGAGAAAATCAAAAGAGATTCTTCAATGTTAAAATACAATAAAAATTTAAAGTACTAAAATAAAATAATAATAAAATATAAAAACAGCCCATGGTATTGCCCATGGTCATGGTAATTAATGTGATTCTTTGTACTATTTTTATTTAAAATATCAATTGGTATTTCTATTTTTTTAAATGAATATTGCTAAATGCGTTGTAACATTTTTATTTCAAATAATAATTTGTATTTTTGCTTTTTTTAATGAATATTGTTAAATGTGTAATTGAGTAAAATGAATTAAATTGATATTTTAAATTTTAAGATATTTATTTCAAAAATTCAAAGTATGGTGAATTTTCTTTTATTAAGCTTTACTCTAGATGTGCAAAGAATGAATCTAACTCAAGTCCCAAACAAGATTCTTCTTTCTCTTCTTATTCTAGCTTGTAGCTTGATAGTCCTCCTCTCCTCCTCGCACAAATTTAAACTATGAGGCACAAGGTAGTTGTTTCATATATGAACATTTAGATATGATAAGAAAGATGCGATACTTTATTGTAATTTTCTCTACAAATGTTATGGAAAGTGTGCCCTAAATGATTCCAATTTCATAGTTAATGTAGTATAAGCTACATGCAAATTTATAGCCTTGTATACAATATCAAGAAATCTATAACCAATATCCAACACCGTAGAGTAAGACATGTTCATCAATTCAAAATTTGCTTTAGAATCTCTCTCCGTGCTAGAGTTGTTTTCTCAATAAACTTGTTTTTACTCCTCTTGAACTGATGAATTGATGAAAGACATCGTTCTTGCATATAGGATCATTTAGCTCTGATAAGAAAAGTGTGATACCGTGTTATAATTTTCTCTAAAAATGTGTTGGAGTTGTTTTCTCAATAAACTTGTTTTTTTTGCTTTTAACTTATGAAATACATTGTTGTTTCATATAGGAGCATTTAGCTCTGATAAGAAAAGTGTGATATTGTGTTATAATTTTCTCTAGAGTTTTTTTCGTAATAAACTTGTTTTTACTCCTCTTAAATGACGAAATCCATCGTTGTATCATATAGGAACATTTAGCTCTCATAAGAAAAGTGTGATACTCTTTTATAGTTTTCTCTACAAACGTGTGATGGAACGCGTGCCATGAATGTTGAGTATAACCTAAATACAAATTCATTTCTTCTACACAAGATCAAGAAAGCTATGTTGAGTAGCCAACAACACAAAACAAGACATGTTCGCCAATTCCATAAATGATACCGAATCTCTCTCGGTGTTGGAGTTTTTTTCTTAATAGCATTATTTTTACTGCTCTTGAAGTGATGAAATTCAACATGCCAGACACATGAGAGACTTCACTTGTTTTATTTGGACTTGTTGCAAGATGAAATTTACTTCTATCCAAGTTGTGTATCAAATTATTATGTAACAATTGTGCCAAGAAGTTTTAAATTATAGTGCTAAGAAGTTTTTAAATTATTTCTCTTCAGCTATATCTTATCAGTTTAATATGTTTTCAATCAATAAGAGGCTTTAGAGTTTAAGAAATGTATCTTTCTGGTTGATAAATCTTATCATCAATATATTTAAAGCCCCCATGACATGTTTCCGTGGAAGAAACATCTTATTTCTTTTAGGCTACTCTTTCATATGCTATTGCCTTACGATGTTTCTTTTGCAACATGTGGTGCAACTGCTAGTTTAATTTATTTTAATTTTAAAATATTTTTAATATAATGTTATGAAAAGAGTATTTATTGATACTAAATTATAAAATATTTTTACCTATTTGAAAACAACTCCCCTAGCTGCCATAGACAATGTCTATATTTGAGCCATTGGATCAAATGTTAGACGATTGAAATGTTCTAGGCCATTAAATCAAGTAAATATTTTTATGTAAGTTTTTTATAATGTTAGTTTTTTTTCTTTTTAATAACTTATATTGAATTTAGGTTTTGGTGATTTTTAAGTTAAAATGTTGTTATTAAAAAATTGTTAGATTTTAACCTCAATTTTTTTAATAAAATTTAAATTAATAACTTAATAAAACTAGATTTAACATAAATTAGTTTAATGAATACAAAAAATTTGTAAAATACATAAACATTAAATTTTTTCTTACACTATTTGAAAACAAACACCCTAGTTTCCACATTGTCCTTGTTTGAGCCATTGGATCAAATGTTCGATGATTGAAAAAATTCAGGCCATTAGATCAAGTAAATATTTCTATATATGTTTTTTATAATGTTAGTTTTTTTCCTTTTTAATAATTTAGATTGAATTTAGGTTTTGGCTTAAGTTAAAATGTTGTTATTAAAAATTTGTTAGATTTTAACCTCAATTTTTTTAATAAAATTTAAACTAGCAATTGCACCATATGTTGCAAAAGAAATGTCGTAAGGAAATAACATAGGAAATAGTAGCCTAGAATAAATAAGTTATTGCAAAGAAGGAGCCATCGTGAAGGAATGAAAGGCAAATTTTTCTTACATGGAAGAAGGTTGTGGAGGTTTCAAAGATATTTATTATAAGAGTTATCAACCAGAAAGTTTTGTTATAGATATTGAAATAGGCAATTGTGGGTGAAAACATATATCTAAACCAACATAATGAAATAAGTTGTTGTAGAGAAGGAGCCATCGTGAAGGAATAAAAGGAAAATTTTTCTTCCAGGAAGCAAGTCGTGGAGGTTTCAAAGATATTTATTATAAGAGTTTTCAACTAGAAAATTTTGTTATAGATATTGAAATAGGCAATTGTGGGTGAAACCATATATGTAAACCAACATAATTTATTTACATATATAAAAAATTTGCTATAGATATTGAAATAGGAAATTCGGGTGAAAATATTTTGGTGATTAATAATCCTGCCAAATAAGCATGAAATAATCATGTAACTCAAATAAGAAATTTTAAATACATTCAATTACAATCTATCTAGCATAGATGTAAATAAACATAATTTTTATTAACAAAAATATAGTTTACTCAACTTCACCTACATATCCGAGCATGAAATAAGCATGTAACTTAAATAAGACATTTTAAATACATTAAATTACAATCTATCTAGCATAGATGTAAATAAAGATAATTTTTATTAACGGAAATGGAGTTTACTCCAAGTTCATCTACATATGCGAGAACCAATTGTATTTTTAAGATATATATTTGATGAGAATAATATTTTTTATGGGAAAATAATACTAAGTTGGAACTAAATGTATCTGGTGAATTGAATAGAGAGTTAACACATTAGGGCACATTAAGTGAAGGGGCGCTAGTGTTCCTAACCTCCAAATGTAGTATATTGTGATGCATCAATATAAAATGTCCTACACCTACTTAGAATTTTTATTTCAAAATTTTAGTCATTTATACACACACACACACACACACACACATACTAGTGAAAAAATATATTATAAAAGGTATTTATTTTAAATGAAAAAAATGATGATCTATTATAAAACAGAAAAGCATCAAAGGAAAATAGCGAGTCTAAAGGAATGTGGAGGTACAAAATAGGGAGCATGAAGGAGATGTACAGGTACAAAATAGAGAGCTTGAAATAGATGTGGATGTACCTGGAAATGATAAGGAAATGAGAGATGTAGAGGAACTTCTCAATCACAATATTGACCACACAAATCATGTCACCCTTTTAATATTCTAATTTTTTTCAATGTACAAGTTTAAATTAAAAATTAAAAAATTAATATATTTTTTTATATAGGGAAAACATCTTACCTCCAACAAGATCTTGCCACACATAGAAAAACATGGACATTAATAAGAAGTTGCAAGAAATTGTCTTTGATGATAATTTTCTAGATAATATAGAATCAACTAAAATTCAAGAAATAAGGCCACTAATTCATGAATGAACAATTCAAGATAAAGTAAATTAGGTGATCAAATTTTTTTTTTCAAGGTATATCTATCATAGAACTTTTTTAGTGAAGCGATCTATGCATCTTCATCATGCAATTTGAATCTCAACACTAAGGAGTCATCCTAAGATAAAAGGTCATTATAGTAACTTTGATGTTCCAAAACCATCAATCACTTAATTATATTTCTCTAAATATCAACAATTGGACAACAATCACAATATGCTAACACTTGGGGGGAATGTGTATCCATATCATAGTATAACTGTATATACAACATCTTATCCAAATGATATAAAAATATTTCATAAGAAATGCAACTTCTCTATGAATTACTCATGTTAGGCCTCTGTAATTTTAGCAGATTGGTAAGACTAAAGCTGCAGAGACAACATTATGAACCACTTTGGGATTCTAGGATCTAGCCCTCTTGAATCCAGAGAGGGATCTCTCAATAAGCGCGAATATTGATTTATCTTTAAGGCTTTTCGTATGATATTAGGCTAGTTATTAAGAACAAGGGTTTTTGTTTATTTTGGCTGGTTGAGCATTATTTTTAACTAATTGGAAAGTCCTAAAAATGAAAGAGTTTCAAAGGGGTGAAAGTATGAACAATCAGAACAAGATTTAGCTGATAGGATAGATATGAATCAACACTTAATCCATTGAGCTATGGAGTCATAAAAGGGTTTAATTGTGAAACAATTTCAAGATTGATCCAAGGGGCAAGTCATCTATATCAAAAGATCCTTTAGATTAAATGATGGAATGGAACATTAAAAGTGTTGAGAAGGTGGAAAAGGCCAATAATTTCAACAAGGATTTATCAACTTTCCATACAAGAAAAGCCTTTTTAAGCAATTGTTTGAAACCAACCAAAGACAGGGCTAACATTAAACTTCTTTGGACAAGCTTGTATTAAATCTAACTTATCAGACAAACAATCCAACAATCCACATGACTACTTTCAGAATGTATGAAAACAAATAAGAGAACAAAGTGCAGCTTAAGATCAAGCAAGATACATTAAAATCTAAACCTGCTTCAGCATACTATTAGGGAAACCTTCAAAACAACCTTTGTTGAAAGAAACAAGAAGACAGGGCAAGCCATAAACGTTTCTAGTCTAACTCTACTCAACATGTAAAGAAAATATCATTCAAGAACTTCCTTTCAAGTTTTGCACATCAAGACATTGACAAACCAACATTCCTTAATAATGTTTACACTTAACTTAAGTCATTCTTAAAAACACAATTGGAGGAAAAATTAAAGATAAAGCTTATCAGTCAGAGAATGGTACTATAAACAGTAAATCCTAACTCTATGCTTGTTGTTCTTTATCAGAGAAAAGACAAAAAAATGGCATACATGAAAGGAAAACAATAACACAATAAGAAGTACTTCACCAATGATATAGACCGGGATCCCAAAAATTAGCTTGTATATTGATGTCAATCCAGTTACATACTTCAAGTCCAATGTTTCAGTATAGCAATCATCTTCTCTTCTCAGCCCAACTTCTTTGATCACAAACAGAGCTTTAAGAGCCTCTGAAAACTATTTACATGTAGAATGTTTCGAGCACAAGTATTACATCAAATTTCAGTAACCAACCTATATCTCATCTTCTTCAGAAGTATTTATAGAAGAAAAAAGGAGGTGGGATAAAATAAAATATCTCTAGTTCAATTAAATACAAGTTAATGCTTCTCGGCCTTTCAGGGGCTCAAAGGAGAATTTTTCTGATATTTCTCTGTATTAATTTGTTTTCATTAAATATTCAGGCCATTTGGCAGATTTTTTTGACTTTAAAGCTCTTTAAGGAGGCTGGCAATAACTCTGCCTGTTTTTAACAAAATATCACTGGCTAAGGCAATAACTATGCCTTCTTGGATTTATTGAGGCTGCGGTGGCTCTTTGGTAGCTGCAGAGGATTCAATTAGCCTCTGATGTGGCAGTGGATGCTTCTTGGACTAATATATGTCATTTTTCTTCCCCTAAACACTGCTAATTTTCTTTTGATCTGTGTTTTAGTCCTGATTAAGTTTAATCTTTGTCTTCAAATCTTCATACTGTCTTTAAATATGTGGATTAGGCCTTTGATAGTTGAATTTATGCCTTAATCCCTCAGAACTGTGTTAAAACCTCTAATTCTTCATCTCTGTTGTGATTCCATAAATTGACATTGATACTCTTTGTATAATTAAGGTTTACGGTGTTTTTTTTCTTGCAGACACGCAAAGGGCTTTATAATGTTATCAGTGCTTATGAGGCATGGATAAATCATGATGTGGACCCTATAGATTGATTCTCTTCATTGATAGTGGCATAGGGGATCATCATCCCCAACCCTCGTTTTCCTTTTAAAACTATGGAGAAACCTTTAAAGCCTACAAAAAATGAACAAAATTAAGAAAAGTTGTGAAGGATAGGTGATAAGCTTGCTTTGGGCATGAGGACATATCATAGTCGTTGGATGAAATAAACCATTGGCCAGGATTGCTTGCTGGGGTTGATGGGCAGGTGGTTAGATGAAATGAGGATTAGATTAAGTCTGAGTTGTTGATCTATGTTGATCAACGGCTGAGATAAATCAGGGATTTTATAATGCAGAGGGGGGAAAGTTATAATGAAATGGAAGAAAATGTAATGAAAAGGGGAAAAAACTTTGGCGGAAGCGAAAAGGAGGTAGAAAGAAGTTTGGGGTCACAGAATGATTTGGGCCATTGGATGAAAATGATGGACGGTCGAGATCAAAAGGGAAAAAAGTTAATGTGGTGGGGAAAGTTGTTTAGCAGGAATCTAGAATGGTTTTTGCATGGATCTGAGGTGTTTTTAAAAATTTGCAAAAAAAACACGATATCACAAACCTATTGACACGTGTCCCCTCAAAAACCACTTTTATCGCATAATTTTTTGGCGTTAAACTTCATGCGTAGAAAAAAATGCGAAAAGGGATTCTGACCATCGAATGAAGGGGTGCAGATCCGACGGTGCAGATCGCATGCAAAGGAAGACAAGATGCACAGGCAGAATATATGAGTGGGGTCAGTGGTGGTTTAGATCCTGGCCGTTGGATCTAAATGGACAAATGGTTGTGATTTGCTGTCGGGGCGGAGGCATATTAGGTCATCAGGTTTATCTTTAATCATTGGATATTCATGAATGGATGGTCAGGATCTGAAGTTGAGGTAGAAGGTTTTACAAATGGAAAAAGTTATGTGGTGTGCGAAATAAATCCTGGCCGTCAGATGTATGAAATGGACGACGGGGATTTGATCTCGGGGTGGTGAAAGAAATGAAAGGCATTAGATCGGGCGGATATCAGGCGCAATGTGGGTCGTTGATCTACAAAGATCAATGGTGGATCTTCATAAAGGAACTACACTATCAAGTTTATGAAAAAAAAACAATAGAGGAAAGTTGGGTTAGATTTGGGCTGTAGGATCTATGAAATGGACGGTTTAGATTTAATCAGGGTGATCGCAAGTCAAAGGAGGAAAGGGAAAGAACAAAGGGAAAATTGCGATGTGATGTAACACTGTCTGTTGGATCTAGGAGTCAGATCGACGGTTGAGACTTAATCGGAGGGGCAAAGGCAAAGAGTTATGGGTAGAGAGTGACGAGATCTTAGTCGTTGATTCTTGTGGATTCAACGGCTAAGATTTAATAAGGAAGAATGGCATCGGAGGAGGCCAAGGGCAAAGCACAAAGGGAATTTGCGATGCGATTGTGGATTGACCGTCGGATCAGGGTTTGATTGCATCAGAATTTTTGGAGGACATAAAGAAAAGGGAGGAACCGAAGCGGACTTGTGATGCAATGAGCCTCTGGCCATTGATCAGTTTAGATCTACGGCTGATATTCGCACAAAATTTGAACTGTCAGCTTTTGTTTGAAACATAAGGAAAGCCGGGTTTTACGAAATAACAAAGGAAAATAAGGTTTTTGACGGGGTTTGGAAAGGAGTTTAGGCTCTTTAAGTGCCTGATTGTAGGAATAGGGTCTTATGAAGCGGAGATCTGAAGGAAAAAAGTCCTCGGGGGATTAATTCTTACATAATGTTTAAAGGGTGATTTTAGGCCAAAAAAATACAGAGTTTTTAAGCCAAAATTGGGGTTCCGGTAAAGGAAATAAGGCATTTTTAAACCAAATAACGGAGAAATATAAGGTTTAAAAGGATTTTGGAGTGATTTTGAAGGTTGAATGAAGCTTATGGAAGGATTTTGATGAAGAAACAGGGGATGAAAATGGGGTCATTCATGAGTGACAGGAGGGGTAAAATAAAAGGAAAAGTGGGTTTTTTAAGAAGTCTTTCTCGTTGCAAACAACAGATTTTTCAGGATTATGAGGGAAACAACAGTGAAGATTAACTAAAGGAGTATTTAAATTCATAAGACTTTAAGAACTCACAATTTGGCCACAACATTGTTTCTTGAGTTCTAAAAATATCTAGCCACCATTTGATATGAAATTTTTTTATAGGTGGCTAACAGTGGCTCCACATGGGGATGGCACCTTCTTGAAGGTATCGAGAACTTCAGACTTGTCTTCTCTGGAAGCTAATCAATGCCTTATCCATTGGGCTGGAACATTCTTTCCTTTGCTGATCTTTTTTTGCTCTGATAATGTTAGCAACCATTAAAAACAATGGAATTCCATCAAAACAAGCTTTCTACCTACCCAATCCTAATGATCTAACATTTTTTTCTTCTTTCAGAATGCATTTGGATTGGCAGACTCTTTTACAAAAAAATTATTCTTTTGGGAAAATAGTAAACTAACCTAAGTCTAAACTTATTTCTCCATGAACTCAGATTAAGCAGTTGAGTTCATAAGCTTCTTTACCTAACTACTATATGTCAGGATTAGATTGTCTGACAAATTTTATTCTCTAATTTCTAAGACAATAAATTTAAAAGCAAACAAGCTAGGATTGGATAGTCTAACTTTTTGTTGATCTATGGCATAAAAAAAAGTTGCACATAGACTAAAGTTTGCAGAAAATTAAAGAAAAATGGTGAAGGCTTAAGATCTGAAAACTAAAAGAACATCCTTCTCTTTTCTTCAGCTCTGTTTTTTAGGCTTGTTTGAGCTGTTTTTCTCTTTGTTTTCTGGTTCAATTTTTGGGCATATTAGAACCATTTTTCTTCTATCTTTGACTCAAGTTTTAAACATATTAGAGCCATGCATCTTTTTGAAACTTATCGGTTCAGATTTTGAGCTTGTTTGAACCTTTATTTTTCTATCCTAATTTACCTAACGGATAAGCCAAGATTTAAGCTATTTGGAAAATATATTTCACTAACCTGTAAGAAGTAAATTGAAAACTAATTATTCATGATTAGGTTGTATGACTAACTAGGAGTGTGTTTCTTAGGATTGGCATTTGAGCTTGCACACTTTCAGACTTTGTTTCTCTTTTTTGGTATGGGGCTGTACCTTTCTTGTTTTTTACAATCTGCCCTCTTTTCGTTTGTATTATTTTTGTCTTTTTTCATATTATAAATTTGAATGAAATTATGGATATGATATTCAAAATGAGAAAAAATAAAATAAAAAGGCTTCCAAACTGATATGGTCAACAAAAATAATGTTTGAGCATCCTGCCATTGACAAGACCCCCAAAAATTTCAGCTCCATTTAATTCTTGTAGAAAATAGGCATTGTTACCGGCAGTAGAATGAATAAGATAAGGACCAAGCCATAAGTTATCAAATTTACCATGCCTGCCCTTATCTTCTCTCCAGGAATCCCACTTTAAAACTTTGTCACCAATGTGGAAATCACTGGCCTTTGTCCTTCTATCAAAAAGCTTCTTGATGCTTTCTTGCTTTTGTAATGCTTTGTTGTAGACTTCCTTTCTTGTTTGTTGAAGATGTATGGTCTGATTTATTCTTCTTATCATCTCATTGTCTTTAGAGTGTACTTCTTGGATCAGCTTCATGACTAGAACCCCTGTTGGGTATGTTTTATATTCTTTCCAAAACTAGCCCCACGTGTTGTACGTTGCACTGGGCGCAGCAGGGGGGGCGGAAGCCCCCACTGTTGGGGTCCGAGGCCATGTGCCGGCGAATTTTTTTTTGGTATGTGGTCCCACTCATAGGCGGACCCACCCATGTTTTGTGCATGAGTTTGCACATGGTTTTTGGGGTATGATGGTTTTCTACCCCTGGTATTTTGTAGATCCGGTCAAGGGAACTACGGTTATGTTCTAATCCAGGGTTAATGGATTGGGGTTTATGTATGCTTCGGCATGTATATATGTGTTGTAACACTAAAAGGAATATAATGAAAAATCAAGCTGGTCATCCCGATTTGGGATCCAGGGGAAAATCTCTGTGTTTATCTGTTTTGTGTTTTATACTCTCGCTATTATTTATTTTCTGTTATAAGATTCACGTGTAGATAATTTCTATTCAAGTTTAAAACCTACATTTGGTCTCGGGGCTGTTTCGGCTACAAGGGGATGCCTTTGCTGCTGAGATTTTTTTTCTTGGGCCTAAGGTAGACCCTGTTCAGTGGGAGATTTGTAGGATCGATTCTTGCTGTGAAAGAAGATGGCGAGCAGTGGAAAGATAGAGATCGAGAAATTTAATGGTCAGAGTTTTGAGTTGTGGAAGCTCAAGATGAAGGATCTATTGGTGGATAAAGATCAGTGGATCGTGGTAGATCCAGGTACTAAACCAACGGCAATGTCAGATGCAGACTGAAAGAAACTAGATCGGAAGGCTAAGAGCACAATACAGTTGTGTGTCTCAGATTCAGTATTGTTGAATGTATCTGGGGAAGCTACGGGGAAGAATTTGTTGGAAAGACTTGGGACTTTGTATTAGTCTAAGTCTCTGGTGAATAAGTTGTTCCTGTGGAAAAAGCTGTATAACTTGAGGATGAAGGATTGAGACTCGGTGATAGAGCATCTAAACGCCTTCAATACTGTGGTAAGTCAGTTTTCATCTCTTGATATTAAAATCTTAGATGAAGATAAGTGCATCAGTTTGTTGTGTTCTCTACCAGACTCGTGGGACAGTCTGGTTATTGCGATAGGTAGCAATACAACTACCTTAAATTTTGATGACATTGTCTCAACCTTGTTGTCGGAGGAATTGAGACGGAGAAATATGGACAGTCAAAATGGAGATGCCTTATCTGTACGAGGAAGGTCTCAAAATAGAAACAAGAATAAGGTTTTGAGTGGGAGATCTAAATCTAAAGGGAGATCTAAATCTCCTAGAAAGTTTGTAAAGGTATGCTGGAAATGCGGAAAGGAAGGACACTACAAAAATGAATGTAAATCTAAAGCTCCTGAGAAAAGAAAGGGATCTGATGAAGCTCCTTCTGCAGAGGAAAAAACCACCTCGGATGAAGGTGGGGATGTGTATTTTGCTTCTTCTTCAAATACACATGTAGATCATGAGTCATGGTTAATTGACTTAGGTGCATCCTTTCACTTCACTCCCCGTAGGGAGTGGTTATGTGAGTATGAGAAGTATGATGGTGGTGATGTATTCCTAGGGGATGATAGGAAGGCCAGAATCCTCAGACGTGGAAAGGTCAAGCTAAAGCTGCAAGGTGGAGGGACTAGAACACTTCTTGGTGTTCTGCAAATTCTTGCATTGGCCAGAAATCTGATTTATGTAAGCAAGATGGATGATGTAGGTGTAAAAACAGTGTTCGAGAAAGATGCCTGCAAGATCGTTCGGGGAGCACTGGTATTAATGTGGGGAGTTCGGATTGGAACTTTGTACAAGTTACAAGGTAGCACTGCTATTGATGGGTGTAACAGTTTTGTGGTTCCTAAAAGAGGAGCGGAAAGCCTAGCTGTCTCTGGAGAAAAGACCATGCTATGGCATCAAAGGCTTGGACATATTGGAGAGAAGGGCCTTCGGATACTACATAGAAATGGTATGGTAGAAGGTATGTATAATTTCTCTCTAGATTTTGATTACTGTGAAAATTGTGTATATGGGAAGCAGAATCGGGTGCGTTTTCCTTCTGGTGCTAAGAGGGTGAACAAGATATTAGAACTTGTGCACAGTGATGTGTTTGGACCTATGCCAATTCCATCACTGGGAAAGTCTGTGTACTATGTTTCATTCATAGATCACTTCTCAAGGAATACATGGATATATTTTTTGAGGAAGAAATCTGAAGTATTTGAGAAATTTAAAGAATTTAAGGCTCTCGTGGAAAACCAGAGAGAGAAGAAGATAAAGACGCTGAGGACAGATAATGTTGGGGAGTTCTGCAAGAAGAAATTTGAAGAGTTATGTAAGAAGTGTGGTATAGCATGACAGAGGACTACTCCATACACACCTTAGAAAAATGGAGTTGCAGAAAGAATGAACAGAACACTGATGGAAAAGGCAAGAAGCATGCTCAGTGATACCGGGTTAGGACAAGAATTCTGGGCAGAGGTAGTGGAGACTGCAAGCTATCTGGTTAACAGATCACCTTCATCGGTGTTGGAGGATAAGACTCCACATGAAGTATGGACTGGTAAGAAACCCCCTCTTTCACATCTAAGGGTATTCAGATGTGATTCATATGTACATGTTCCAAAGGAGAAAAGGACCAAGTTGGATAATAAATCTGAAAGGTGAATCTTTATTGGGTATAAGGATGGTTTAAAGGGTTACAAGCTTTGGAACCCAGAAACAAGGAAGGTTGTGTACAGCCGAGATGTGGTGTTTAGAGAGGTGAAAGATGTTGTTAAACATGAAATCATACCAAAGGAACCTGAGAAGATAGATTTTGAGCTAAAGGAGTATGAATCAGACTCTACAACAGAAGAAGATTCAGAAGAGGAAGAGCCACAAACTCCAGCTTTGAGAAGATCAGCTCGGGAAAGAAGACAACCAGAAAGGTATAGTCCATCTTCTTTCTGTTCAAATTTTGCCTTAACTATAACTGATGATGATCCCAGAACTGTCAGGGAGGCAGTAGATTCAGAGGATGGAAAACTCTGGAAGGAGGCCATGGTTGATGAAATGGCATCCTTGCACAAAAATGAGGCATGGGATCTGGTGGAGTTGCCAGCTGGAAGGAAGCCCATCGGAAGCAAATGGGTGTTTAAGAAGAAGATGAATGTAGAAGGCAAGGTGGAGAGATACAAAGCTTGGTTGGTAGAAAAAGGTTATTCCCAGGTGCCGGGAATTGATTTTGGTGATATTTTTTCTCCTGTTGCCAAGGTTACTTCTATTAGATTACTTTTATCTGTTGCTGCTGCATTTTATTTTGAGATAGAACAGATGGATGTGAAGACAACATTTCTTCACGAGGATCTAGAAGAGGAGATCTACATGAAGCAACCTGAAGGCTTTATTGTGAAGGGTAAGAAAGAACTAGTATGCAGGTTGAAGAAGTCTCTGTATGGGTTAAAACAGTTACCAAGGATGTGGTATCAGAAATTTGATACCTATATACGGGGACTTGGCTTCACCAGAAGCAAGGAGGATCACTGTGTTTATTTTAAATTAATTGGTGACCGTGTTATTTATTTGGTCTTGTATGTGGATGATATTTTTTTGATTGGAAATGACAAAGAAATTATCCAAGATTTGAAGACCCAACTGTTCTCCAAATTTGACATGAAGGATCTTGGTGTTGCAAACTATATTTTGGGCATGGAAATTAAGAGAGATTGGCCAAAGAGGAAGCTCTGGTTAAACCAGAGGAAGTATGTCGAGACTATATTGCAGAGGTTCCATATGCAGGATAGTAAACAAGTAAATTTTCTTATTCCTGTAGGTGTAAAGTTGTCTGCTGAACAATGTCCCAAGATGCAAAAAGAAGAGGAGGATATGTCTCGTGTTCCATATGAAAGTGTAGTGGGTAGCCTGATGTATGTAATGGTATGTACTAGACTAGACATTACACATGCAGTGGGAGTATTAAGCAGGTTTATGTCAAACCCAGGGAAGGAGCATTAGCCAATAGTGAAGTGGGTTTTTCAGATATTTACGTAGCACTAATAATTATGGCTTGTGCTACCAAGGAAGACCAGGATTAGAAAGAATGTTGGACATTCATGGTTTTTTTGATGCATATTGGGCTGGAGATCTGGACCAAAGAAGATCTACAAGTGGGTATGTGTTTAGCCTATTTGGAGGTGCAGTCAGTTGGATGAGTAAAAGACAGTTTGTAGTGGCGCTTTCAACTACAGAGGTAGAATACATAGCAGCCAGTCGTGCAAGCAAGGAAGGAGTTTGGTTGCAGAGATTGTGTTCAAGTATGGGGTTGGTATAGCAAGCTATAAGGATAGATTGTGATAGCCAAAGTGCAATTTTCTTAGCTAAGAACCCTGCTTATCATTCAAATACAAAGCACATTGATGTTCAATATCACTTTGTTAGAGATATGGTTGAGGCTAAAAGGGTATTGCTGGTAAATCTGGACACTTTCAAGAATGTTGCAGATGCATTGACGAAGTCTATGAGCACTCAAAAGTTCTCTTGGTGTAGAGAAATAATGGGTGTTGAAGAATTGGCCCAATGACTAAGCTCTCCCATGGCCCCTTATGGAAAGAAAACGACAAGTGGGAGAATGTTGGGTATGTGTTATATTCTTTCCACGACTAGCCCCACACGCTATACATTGCACCAGGCGCAGCAGGAGGGGTCACAGGGGGGGTGGCAGCCCCCCCTGTCGGGGTCCGGGACAGCGCCCCTGCAAAAAAAAATTTGGTATGTTGTCTCACTCATAGGCGGACCCACCCATGTTTTCTGCATGAATTTGCACATGGTTTTTGGGGTACGATGGTTTTCGACCCCTGGTATTTTGTAGATCCGGTCAGGGGAAGTACGATTATGTTCTAATCTAGGGTTAATGGATTGGGGTTTATGTATTCTTTGGCATGTATATATATGTGTTGTGACACTAAAAGGAATATAATGAAAAATCAAGCTAGTCATCCCAATTTGGGATCTAGGGGAAAACCTCTGTGTTTATCTGTTTTATGTTTTATACTCTCTCTATTGTTTATTTTCTGTTATAATATTTGTGTGTAGATAATTTCTATTCAAGGTTAAAACCTACAACCCCTAGGCTGGTTGGAAAAATTGCATCTACTCCATAAACAAGCTGGTAGGGTTACATTCCAATTGATTTTTTTAGTGTTAGTCTGTCAACCCAAACTGCATGTACCAGCTTTGTGTGCCATGATTTCTTATTTTCCTCCAGTAACTTCTTGATTATGTTCACCAAATTTTTTTTTGAGGATTCTGATAACCCATTACCTTGAGGGTAATAATCAATAGAATGGCCCAATGTAATATGATATTTGTGACAGAATTCAACCATCTTTTTTGATCCAAACGCAACAGCATTGTTAGTGATAATCTTCCTATGACAGCCAAATCTAGATAGGATATGAGTTTCAAGGAATTTTATGATGACAAAGTCATTGTCTTGCCCAGAAGGGATGGCTTCTATCCATTTGGTAAAGTAGTCTGTTGCAGTAATAATCCATCTATGTTGGGCCGATGAGGGTGGATGGATTTATCCTATGAATTATAGACCCCACTTTTGAAAAGGAGCTTCAACAGTGATTGGATGAAAAGGTAAGGGAAGCAATTTTCTTTTTCCTTCAAAGAGTTGACATTTATGACAGGCAATAATCATTTTATGGACATCTTGAAAGAGGGTGGGCCAATAGTAACCAGCTCTAAGGATTCTATTTGCGGTTGTATTCCAATAGAGGTGGCCTCCACATTCTCCTTCATGGAACTCATGCTTGATTTTCTCTGCATCATTCTCAGGAAAAAATTTAAGAATAATCCACTAGCATTTTTCCAATATAGACATTTATATAATATGCAGTAGTTAACAACTTTTAACTTTAAAAATCTTACCTTTGTTTTAGACAAGCCAGGAGGTGTATTCAAATTTAGCAAAACATATAAAATATCAGCATACCAGGAGGAATTCATAAAATGATCTTCAACAATAGGAGTTGATAATTCCTCTTGTTGATCTAATGCATTTATCATGTTCATATCAAGAGCTTCAAAATTAGATTCAACCATTAATCTTGCCAGTCCTTGGCCTTTTATGAGTTTAGTGGGCTTGATTTCTAAATCATATTCAAGCATCACAACTATCCACTTTCCTCTTTTTCCATGTAGGTCCTGTATTAAAATATCTTTCACAACTAAATTTGGCACAAATGCAATTATGTGGGAGTGTAGAATGTAAACTCTGAAGTCTTTTGAGGCTTTGACTAAGGAAAAGGCTTGTTTTTACATGATATTATACTTTAGAGGTGCATCTCTCAATGCCTTACTAAATAATGCAATGGGTTGCTCTTTTCCATTCAAGTTTTTGTGCAATAGGATAGCACCTACAGTGTGTTCTGATGCAAATGAAAAAATGAAGAAATCCTTTGCAAAATCAGGACTAATAAGAACTGGTGTTTTGGTTAATGCTTGTTTTACTAGTTCAAGAGATTTCTTTGCTTCTAAGGTCCATTTAACTCCTTCTCCCTTCTTCAGCATGTTTGTTATGTTTCTAAGGAGTTTAGCCAAGTTGGGTATGAACCTTCTCAAGAAATTAATATTTCCAATGAAAGACTGAAGTTCCTTGATGTTTCTGGGATGATTGATTTACAATATACCCTCAATCCTTTTTGGGTCTATCTTTATCCCCTCTTCTGATATGATGTGTCCAAGTAGTTTACCTTCTTGGAGACCAAACATTTTTTTATTTAGATGTAAAGATAACCCATATTTTCTACATTTCTCAAAGACTTTTCTCAAGTGTTCTAGGTGTTCTTCATATGTTTCGGAAAAAAAAATGATATCATCAAGGTAAGTAATGATGAAGTAGTCTAATTATTCTGAGAATGTAATATCCATGGCTCTCTGAAATGTAGCACCAACATTCATTAAACCAAAGGTAATTTTCACATACATGAAAGTACCCCAAGGTGTAGTAAAGGATGTTTTGAGTTGATCATTAGGATGTATGAATATCTGATTGTATCCTGAGAATCCATCTAACAAAGAAAATATTTTAGAGCCAACTACCCTTTGTAAAATATGATCCATATTGGGTAAAGGGTAGTTTTCCTTTAATGAGGCTTTGTTTAAGTTCCTAAAGTCAATACAAACCCTTATTTCTCTTGTTTTCTTCCTAACTAACACTAGATTAGACACCCACTCTGAATATCTAATAGGGACAATAATTCCAGCTTCATACATTTTCTTGATTTCCTTCTCAACCAAAGGTAATTAAACAGGGTTGATTCTGCACAATTTTTGTTTAAAGGGCTTTTGGTTTTCTTTGAGGGGTATCTTGTGCTAGATTATCTATGTGTCATAGGAGTTTAAATCCTCATAACTCCAAGAAAAAACATTAGAAAATTCTTTAAACAACTCAATGTATTTCAGCTTGATGTGAGCTGGAAAAGTCTCAGACAGTTTGATCATTTTTTGTTTTAATTCACTGCCTATGTTACACTCTTCTACTTTAGTTTCAAAGGGCTCGAGCTTTGGTTTCTTGGCAACATCATTGAAATCAAACAACTCTTCTAAGGGGACCAAACCTTTTGGAAAACTTTGGGTGTTAGATTGCAGCATTTCTAAGTCTTCTGTCTCTAAATCTGCACTAATTTCTGTGGTGTGTTCAAGTTTATTAGATAGCAAATTTATGTCAACAATCTCTGGAGACTTTATTTCTTCATCAAGTAGATTTTCCTCGGTAGGAAAATCATCTTCATAATCTGAATCTAAACTTTGTATTTCAAATTCATTTTTGGACTATAGGAAGTCTTCTATTTGTTTGTCTCCATCAAACACTTGCCAATATTTCTCATTATCAGGGACAGCTGGTCTAAATTGGATTTGGGTTGTGCATTGTTTGGTTTCATAAGGAGTTAGGCATGTTCGAGTAGCATAAGATAAACTATGAGCAAGTATATTTTGGTCTCTTGGGACAAAGATAAGTTGGGATTCCTCAAAAGTTCTTAGTAAGTCCATGACATCATTTCTATATGCTCTAAGTCTGGGGTGTTTGGTACTATATTCCCCATTCACTTACCTAAGAATCAACTCTGAATCCCCATGAGCTTTTATCCTTTTGGCTCCTAATTTTTTCAACAAGTGTAGGCCTAAAAGGAGGGATTCATACTCAGCTATGTTATTTGAACATTGAAAATTTAATCTGTATGAATGCCCTTCAGTGTGATCATTTTCAGTGTTGTGTAACCAAATGCCTGCACCTGCATTGTTCTTAGTGCAATACCCATCAAAATTCATACTCCAAAGAGGACTAGCTTCAAATTTAGCAGTTTTACTGCTATCCTCTTTATTTTTTGTGCTTTCAGCTTGTTCTTGACAGTCAGTATTGTGTTGATAGTGTTCTATTTCCTCATGTTCTTCATTAAGTTTAGGATTCTTCACTTGGTTCTCAAAGTTAAAAAGTAATGGATAACTATTTTGTAGCTCAAGACTCATGATTAGTTTACATTGATTTTTTGTTTTGACACACTGTTTTAACCCTTCTATTATGTTTCCTTCCTTTTCTATGTCTGCCACTACATTAAAATGACAAGTGGCCACTAAATCAGTTAATTTTTCCTGCTAATTAAATATTTCATCATTAAAAAGAATGAATAAGTGAAGGCTTGTATGTGCAGAATAAAAAGGAGAGTTTTTTGGTCTATCTTGGCTACTAACCATGTATTGCATATGAGTTTCCCTATAAAGTCTTCTTGTTTGATTAAAAACAGGGATGGTCGCATATGTCATGTCCATTTGCATTGTTCCTTGTAACTTAGCTCCCCAAGATCTTGATAACAGCATAGCATACTTTGGGGGTACATCAACCACTAAAATATCCATTACTAAACACTTGGCTGGAATTTGTGCTAAGTTTACACAAAAGTCTTTGATCAAACCTAGGTATTTCACTCTACTGGAGTCAAAGGAGTATAGATCTTTATATGGTTTGGTAATTTCAGGACCCAGGCTCTCCATTATTGATTTTGGCATTAAGTTATGAGAGGCCTCTGAGTCATGCATAGCATTGTGTAAAATTTTTTCATGAATCTTCAAACAAACGTAAAAAGGAGGAACTGGTCCTTCTTGGTATCTTCCCTCAATCTTAGGACCAAATAAAATATTTGGTTGGTGATCATTAAGATTAACAATGTCATTATTTTCTGTTATGTTAAAATCCTTCAAAATTTGTGATCTATATATATCTTGGATGGCTAATTTATTTAGAGGAACAGAGATTTTTATTTTGGAAATTTCTTGCTCCAAACTAAAAGGCAACTGATTTTTTACAATGTTTGTTTTAGCCTTATTAACTACCATTCTATCAGGAAAATTAGCTTGATGATTTCCTCTATTTACATTGGTCAAAAAAATTTTAACA
The DNA here is from genome assembly GCA_034641835.2 of Pinus albicaulis. NCBI lineage: Eukaryota > Viridiplantae > Streptophyta > Pinopsida > Pinales > Pinaceae > Pinus > Pinus albicaulis. The sequence continues at coordinate 192,038,215 of CM076578.1, read as the reverse complement.
GGAGCAACAATCGAGGTGCTAATGCTGCTAAGATCTGCACTTTGTTTTTCATTAATTTGAGTGCCTTTTTCTTTGTTTTTCTCAGAATTTCTAGCCACTGTTTTATCTTTCTATTTTGTAACTTTGGGTTTATTCACAAGGTTGTATTTTGCAGAATTGTTAGAGGTTTTAGTTTTGGGAGTTTCTTGATTCTTTTTACTCCTAAGGTCATATTCTTTTGGAGTCTCTATGATGAAATTTTCCAGCTCTTGATAGTAGTATTCATCCTCTGGTCTTTATCATCATAAGGTGTGTATAGACCGTGTTTTCTATTGTAATGAACTTCAAAATCATCATTGTCTACGCCCAACATGTTTATGTCATCTTCCTCTGTTTTTTCAATTGTTTCTTCAACCTCACTTACATAGTTTTGATTAAAAGGAGGTGTAATCTGTTGATAATCCTCCCTTGGTCTGTTTTGAGGTTGGTTTCTCCTAAAATTCTAATTTTGATTTTGATTTCTATTTTGAGGAGCTGATTGAATTTGACTAGCTTGTGCTCTCTCAAGTATTCTCATCTTTTTCATCATCACTTCCATCATTCTTTCCATCTTTGAGCTAGATGTGGAATGTGTAGATTCCTCTCTAAAGGATACTTTCTTCTCATTTCTCATTCTTTCTCTCTTGTCCATTAGATTAAATTCCGCAGCAAGAGCTCCTTTTTGCATATCTTCAAGAGTCAAAGGATCTCTTTCTCTAAGTTGATAAGCCATTTCAGGATCAAATCCTTCAGGAAAATTATTTAAATCTGAGCCTTGTGGAGGTTTTAATTCTGGGGGAAGGGCATTATAAACACTTTTGAACCTAGTGCAATAAGCTTGAACACTTTCCCCAGTGTTTCTTTTGAGATTCTTGTAGTCCAAAAGTATTTGGAGAGGGTTTTTCTTGACTTCCCATTTGTTTAAGAATAATTGATGGAAGGCTTGAAGATCATTAATACTATGAAGGGTTAAGCCTTTAAACCATTTTCTTTCTTCTGCCCCCAAACTTTGAGCAAATAATCTAATTTTGACAGATTCGTCATCAATCTCATTTATGTCAAAGTAGTCATTCATCTTGTCCACATGTTCTGAAGCAGTAGTAGCACCACTGACATCATACAATGGTATCTTGGACTGATAGTTCTGTGGCAGATTGACTAGAGGTAAAGGAACGAGTAGGGGATCATACCATGTTGCCATGATAGGGAGTAGAGGTGGATTTACAAGGGGTGGATTAACAAGAGGGAAAGTGGGCTGAAGTGGAGTGTTTTGTATAATAGATATATGAGGAACAGAAGTGGATGGACCAGCAAGAGACTATTGAGCTGATCTTGGATGAGAGAAATAGAAATTATGAAAGAAATGTAAATCAGGTGGAGTGGTTTCTCTGCTACCAGGATGTTCACCTCTATCTTGGGATGAAGGTGGAGACTTTAAATCTATCTGATCTATATCATCAAGTGACCTAGTTCTAAATGGGTTTCTTAAGTCAACTTGTGATTCTTGTAGAACTACAAGGTTTTCAGGGACAGAATTAGCTCTATGGAATGGTTTGACAATAGTTGACGATTTGGCCTTAGGATACTTCCTAAGTATTATTTTTGGGTTATCAACTATCTCAGGAGGTTTGGATGAGGATGGATTCTAGTATGGATCCTTTTTGAAGCCACAGTGCTATGTTTTTCAAACCCAACTTACAAGAAAAGTTTAACCAAATATGACAATCTTTAGGAGGCTAACTGATCTTTAAACAAGAAAAATTTAATCCTTAAAGCCTTCTTAACTGATTTTAAATAATGTTATGATGATAATGGGTTTCACAGTGGAGTCTTAAGGTCTGTTTAGGATTTTCGAGTCACCAAGTGGAAATTTTTAGCTCTTTTGGAGGTAAAATGTTTTATGGTCCACCACCATATTTATTTGAAACCAATCTGACATATTTTTGGGTTTTTTGAGGTTTTTCAGTCCTCTGGGTTCTAAGAGTGTCCTAAATTTGTTTCAAAACTTAGCTATGGTGATGAGACAAAGAAATTTTACTCTTATGGCTAAGCTAGATGATTTCTTCAAGGTTTAATAAGCTCTTATGAGAATCCTAAGGGTTCCTTAGTTTTTCACTGACTCAAATAAGTTTTATTATGATTACCATTTGATTTGGTAGTGCTTGAAGAGGGCTACTTGTAATCAAGGGGATTTTTTAGGTCTTAAGAGTGTCTAAGATGAAATTTGACTCAGATTCCCCAGTGGAGTCACCAGAAATGTTAAGCCTTTGTAATTTTAGTAGATTGGTAAGACTAAAGCTGCAGAGACAACATTATGAACCACTTTGGGATTATAGGATCTAGCCCTCCTGAATCCAGAGAGGGATCTCTCTATAAGCGCGAAGATTGATTTATCTTTAAGGATTTTACTATGATATTAGGCTAGTTATTAAGAACAAGGGTTTTTGTTTGTCTTGGATGGTTGGGCATGATTTTTATTTGAGTGGAAAGTTCTAAAAATGAAAGAGTTTAAAAGTGGTGAAGGTGTGAACAATCAGAACAATATTTACCTGATAGGATAGATATGAAGCAGAACTTAATCCATTGGGTTATGAAGTCATAAAAGGGTTTAATTGTGCAACAATTTCAAGAGTGATCCAAGGGGAAATTCATCTATATTGAAAGATCCTTTAGATTAAATGATGGAATGGAACATTAAAAGTGTTGAGAAGGTGGAAAAAGTCAATAATTTCAACAAGGATTTATCAACTTTCCATACAAAAAAATCCTTTTTAAGCAACTATTTGAAACCAACCAAAGACAGGTCTAACCCTAAACTTCTTTGGACAAGCTTGTATTAAATATAACTTATCATACAAACAATCCAGCAATCCACATGAATACTTTTAGAAGGGATGAAAACAGATAAGAAAACAAAGAGCAGCTTAAGATCAAGCAAGATACATTAAAATCCAAACCTGCTTCAGCATACTCTTAGGGAAACCTTCAAAACAACCTTTGGAGAAAGAAAATAGAAAACAGGGAAAACCATAAACTTTTCTAGTCTAACTCTACTCAGCATATAAAGAAAATATCATTCAAGAACTTCCTTTCAAGTTTTTCACATCAAGACATGGACAAACCAACATTTTTTAATAATGTTTACACTTAACTTAAGTCATTCTTAAAAAAAAAATTAGAGGAAAACATAAAAATAAATCTTATCAGTTAGAGAAGGGTACTGTAAACAGTAAATTCTAACTGTATGCTTGTTATTCTTTATCAGATAAAATTTAACAAAATGGCATACATGAAAGGAAAAAAATAACACAGTAAGAAGTACTTCGCCAATGATATAGACTAGGATCCCAAAAATCAGCTTGTATATTGATGTCAATCCAGTTACATACTTCAAGTCCAATGTTTTAGTACATCAATCATCTTCTCTTCTCAGCCTAACTTCTTTGATCACAAACAGAGCTTCAAGAGCCTCTGAAAACTATTTACATGTAGAACTTTTCGAGCACAAGTATTACATCAATTTTCAACAACCAACCTATATCTCATCTTATTCAGAAGTATTTATAGAATAAAAGAGGAGGTGGGATAAAATAAAAGATCTCTAGTTCAATTAAATACAAGTTAATTCTTCTCGACCTTTCAGGGGCTCAAAGGAGAATTTTTCTGATATTTCTCTGTATTAATTGGTTTTCATTAAATATTCAGGCTATTTGGCAGATTTTGTTGACTTTAAAGCTGTTTAAGGAGGCTGGCAATAACTCTGGATATTTTTAACAAAATATCACTGACTAAGGCAATAAATATGCCTTCTTGGATTTATTGAGGCCGCAGGTGGCTTTTTGGTAGCTGGAGAGGATTCAATTAGCCTCTGATGTGGTAGTGGATGCTTCTTGGACTAATAGATCACATTGTTTTTTGCTTTTAATCTATGTTTCAAGCCCAATTAGGTTTAATCTTTTTCTTCAGATCTTCATACTATCTTTAACTGTGTGGATTAGGACTTTTATTGTCAAATTCATGCCTTAATCCCTCAGAAATTTGTTAAAACATTTAATTCTTCATCTCTACTGTGATTCCATACCTTGACACTGATACTCTTTGTATAATTAAGGTTTACTGTGTTTTTTTTATTCTTGAAGACACATAGAGGGCTTTATAATGTCATCAGTGCTCATGAGGCACGGATAAATCATGATGTGGACCCTGTAGATTGATTCTTTTTATTGATAGTGGCCTAGGGAATTGTCATCCCCAGCCCTCGATTTCCTTTTAAAACTGTGGAGAAACTTTTAAAGCCTGCAAAAAACGTACAAAACTAAGAAAATCTGTGAAGGATAGGTCAAAGGCTTGCTTTGGGCGTGAGGACATGTCATAGATGTTGGATGAAATCAACCAGTGGTCAAGATTGCTTTTTGGGGTTGATGGGGAGGTGGTTGGATGTGTTAGGAGTCTGTAATTTGCAAGATTGGAAAATACAAACTGCAGAGACAAAACTTGAACCACTTTGGGATTATAGGATCTAGCCCTCCTGAATCCAGAGAGGGATCTCTCTATAAGTGAAAAGATTGATTTATCTTTAAGGCTTGAAATGTGATATTAGGCTAGTTATGAAGAACGAGGTTTTGTTTGTTTTGGTTGGGAAAAGATAAATGAAGGTGAAGGAAGTCTAAATTAAGGGTGAAGGTGAAAGAAAGTGAAAATTGATTCAACTAAGAAGATAGGCAAGAAATAGCTTCAATCCATTGGGCTATGGAGTCATAGTAGGATTTAATTGAAACAACAAGGTTCAAGAGTGGTCCATGGGGAAAGTCATCTATGTCTAAGGATCTCTTTAAAGTTGATTTTATGGAATGAAATGTAGCAATAAGAAGGTGAAATTAACAAATGAAAAACAAAGAGCAGCCTAAGTTCATGTAAGTACTTTGAAACTATCCTGCTTTTGGCATACACTTAAGAAAGACATCAAAGTAATCTAATATCTGGTAAGTACTTCGAAACTAGCCAGCATTTGATGCCCTTTCAGTAGAAAAAATTTAAAACACAAAAAAGAACAACTTAAGATCAAGTAAGGACTTTGAACCTATCTCGCTTTCAGCATATTCTAAGGGAAACTTTTCAAAGCAACTGTTGGAGAAGAAACTGGAGGACAGGGCTCACCATAAACTTCCCTAGCTCTGCTTTACTTAGTAAACTTTCAAGAAAAACACATAAGATAACAAATAATAGTATAAGATCAGGTAAGGACTTTGAACCTAGCCTTATTTCAACATACTCTTAGGGAAACTTTCAGACAATTGTTGGAGATAAAACTAGAGGACAGAGCTCACCATAGACTCCCTAGTTCAAATTTACTTAGCAGACACTGAAAATAACATTCAAGAACAATATTTAGTTTAGACAGTAGGACGAAGGAACACCAGAATTCCTAACTGCTTGGACTGTATTGAATCATTCTTAAATACACAGTTTTGGAAGAAAACATGTAGATAAAGCTTATCAGTAAGAGAAGGGTTCCTTTGATAGTAAATCCTAACTCTATAATTGATGTTCTTTATCAAAGAAGATGGACAGAATGGAAACAGAAATAAAATAACAATTTATAATAATAAAAACATCACCTTTGACATAGACCAGGATCCAATAGATCATCTTTTATTGATGCTTCAAACTAGTTACAATCTTCAAGTCCAGTGGGCCTTTACAGCTTCAAACTTCTCATCTCAAACTTAGGTATCTTCAATTAAAAACAGAGCTTACAGCAGCTTCAGTAAACTATTTACATGCAACAGATATGCAGTGACCAACATTATCTCATCTTCTATAGATGTATTTATAATAGAAATGAGGAGGTGGGATGGGATAAAAGATCTTCTAGGTTCAATTAATATAGTTTAATGCTTTGCGGCCTTTGAGGGGCTCAATGGAGAAACTCTCTGATATTTCCTCTATATTAATTGGTTTAAATTAAGTATTTAAGCTTGGTGGGAACAATTTGTTGACTTTAAGGCTCTTCATTATCCTTGTAATAATTCTTCTAACAGTTTACAATAAGTTACTTTGGTTGAATTAACTGTTCAGCTTTATTGATGAAAATATCTTCTGCTCTGGTAATAACTATGGCCTCTTTTGAATGCTTTGAGGCTGCAGGTGGCTTTTGGTAGCTGTGAGGATTCAATTAGCCTCTGATGTCGCAGTGGAGACTTTCTCAGACTGATAGATATTATTATTTTTCTTTAAACAATGTTAATTTGCTTTAATTTTGTGCGTTAGGCTTAATCAGGCCCAATTTCTATCTTCGTTCTTCAAACTGTGTTTAATTGAGTGGGTTAGGCTTTTAAATAATCGATTTTGGCCATAATCCCTCGAAACTGTGTAAACAGTATTTAATTTTTCATCTCTTCTGTGGTTGGATCCTTTCACATTGATACTCTTTACTTGATTAAATTTTTTTCTGTCTTGTTGATGTGCAGGTGCACAGAGGGCTTTGAAATGGTATCAGTGCTCATGAGGCACTGAATGAAATGTGATATGGAACTCTAGAAGAATGATCTTTGTGATGTATAAAGGCCTAGGGGATTGTCATCCTTGGCCTTTAATCTTCTTTTACAATAATTGAAAAACTAATAAAACCTGCACAATCAAAATAAAATTAGAAAAATACTACGTTGAAGGTTAAAACTGCTTCAGAGGTTTAGGTTTGGATTGTGACTATTGGATGAAAGCATCCAACGGTGGAGATTGCTTACGGGGGGTAAAATAGGAGGAAGTTGGTTTTAAATGGTGGAGAGATTAAGTTAGGGTTGTTGATCTTGCAAATATCAACATTCAAGAGTGACCTGGGAAATATAATGTAGAAGGTCCACTTTATCGTGAAATGGAAGAAAATGCAAATAAAATAAGTGAAAAACCTTTGGCGGAGGCTAAAAGGGTTAAAATTGAAATTGGGGTTTCAGAAAGATCCTTGGCTGTCAGATGAGATCGACCACAGAGATCAATGGCTGTGAATGACTTAAGAAATCCCATGGAGGATGGCGGAGGGTGATGACCTAAGGGCAAAATTAAACTGGGACCGTTGATCTGCAGAGATCAACGGTAGAGAATGAATGTGATTAAATGCAATACAAATGGGTAAAAGTGGTTTTGGCTATAGAAACCACTATCTTCGTGCTGCAAAATGGAGGAAGGGAGGTTTTAATTTTTCGAACGCGATATGCATTACTGGCCGACACGTGGCCATTTGAAACTGCCCATATCGCGTAACTTTCGATCATTAATCTTCTTGTAGGTTTTAACCTTGAATAGAAATTATCTACACATGAATCTTATAATAGAAAATAAACAATAGCGAGAACATAAAACATAAAATAGATAAACACAAAGATTTTCCCCTAGATCCCAAATCAGGATGACCAACTTGATATTTCATTATATTCATTTTAGTGTTACAATACATATATATACATGCCAAAGAAAACATGAACCCTAATCCATTAACCCTGGATTAGAACATAACCGCAGTTCCCTTGACCAGATCTAAAAAAATACCAGGGGCCGAAAACCATCGTACCCTAAAACCATGTGCAAAGCCATGCATAAAACCATGGGCGCGAACTACCCATCGGAAATTAAGGACCAAAAATTTTCACAGGGGTGCTGCCCCAGACCCCGACAGGTGGGGCTACCACCCCCCCTATGACCCCCCCCCCGCCCCCCACGTGTGCTTAGTAATGGAAATAATATAACACATATCCAACATTCTCCCACTTGTTGTTTTCTTTCCGCAGGGGGCCACAGGAGAGCTTAGTCATTGGCCCAATTCTTCAACACCCATTGTTTCTCTACCTTTACCAGTAACACCCTTTTATCCTCAACCATATCTCTAACAAAGTGATATTGAACATCAATGTGCTTTATCTCTAAATGATAAGCAGGATTCGTAGCCAATAAAATTGCACTTTGGCTATCACAGTCTATCCTTATAACTTTTTGTACAAACCCCATACTTGAACACAATATCTGCAACCAAACTGCGTCCTTGATTGCATGAGTGGCTGCAATGTATTTTGCCTTTGTAGTTGAAAGAGCCACTACAGACTGTCTTTTACTCATCCATCTGACTGTGCCTCCAAATAGGCTATACACATACCCACTTGTAGATATTCTTTGGTCCAGATCTCTAGCCCAGTCTGAATCAACAAAACCATGAATGTCCAACATTCTTTCCAATCCTGGTCTTCCCTAGTAGCACCAGCCATAATCACTAGTGCCACGTAAATATCTGAAAACCCACTTCACTGCTGTCCAATACTCCTTCCCTGGGTTTGAAATAAACCTGCTCAATACTCCCACTACATGTGCAATGTCTGGTCTAGTATAAACCATTGCATACATCAGGCTACCCACTACACTTGCATATGGGACATGGGACATATCATCCTCTTCTTCTTGTGTCTTGGGACACTGTTCAACAGATAGATTTACACCTACAGGAATAGGAACATTCACTGGTTTACTATCCTACATATTGAACCTCTGCAAGATAGTCTCGACATACTTCCTATAGTTTAGTCAGAGCTTCCTCTTTGCCTGATCTCTCTTAATTTCCATGTGCAAAATATAGTTTGCAGCACCAAGATCCATCATTTCGAATTTGGAGAACAGTTGGGTCTTAAAATCTTGGATAATTTATCTGTCATTTCCAATCGACAACATATCATCCTCATACAATACCAAATAAATAACACGGTCACCAATTAATTTAAAATAAACACAGTGATCCTCCTTGCTTCTGGTGAAGCCAAGTCCCTGTATATAGGTTTCAAATTTATTATACCACATCCTTGGTGACTATTTTAACCCATAGAGAGACTTCCTCAACCTGTATACCAGTTCTTTCTTACCCTTCACCATAAAGCCTTCAGGTTGCTTCATGTATATCTCCTCTTCTAGATCCCCGTGAGGAAATGTTGTCTTCACATCCATCTGTTCTATCTCAAAATCAAATGCAGCAGCAATAGATAAAATTAATCTAGTAGAAGTAGCTTTGGCAACAGGAGAGAAAATATCACCAAAATAAATTCCCAGCACCTGGGAATAACCTTTTTCTACCAACCGAGCTTTGTATTTCTCCACCTTTCCTTCTACATTCATCTTCTTCTTAAACACCCATTTTCTCCCAGTGGACTTCCTTCCAGCCGGAAACTCCACCAAATCCCATGCCTCATTTTTGTGCAAGGATGCCATTTCATCAACCATGGCCTCCTTCTAGAGTTTTCCATCCTCTGAATCTACTGCCTCCCTGACAGTTCTAGGATCATCATCAGTTATAGTTAAGGCAAAACCTGAACAAAAAGCAGATGGACTATACCTTTCTGGTTGCCTTATTTCCTGAACTGATCTTCTAATAGCTAGAGTTTGTGGCTCTTCATCTTCTGAGTCTTCTTCTATTATAGATTTTGATTCATCCTCCTTTAGCTAAAACTCTATCTTCTTAGGTTCCTTTGGTAGGACTTCATGTTTAACAACGTCTTTCACTTCTCTAAACACCATATCTCGGCTGTAGAAAACCTTCCTTTTTTTTGGGTTCCAAAGCTTGTAGCCCTTTCAACCATCCTTATACCCAATAAAGATGCACCTTTCAGATTTATTATCCAACTTGGTCCTTTTCTGCTTTGGAACATGTACATATGCATCACATCCAAATACCCTTACATGTGAAAGAGAGGGTTTCTTTCCAATCCATACCTCATGTGGAGTCTTATCCTCCAACACTGATGAAGGTGATCTATTAACCAGATGGCATGTAGTCTCTACTACCTCTGCCCAGAATTCCTTTCCTAACCCAGTACCACTGAGCATGGTTATTTCCTTTTCCATCAGTTTTCTTTTCATTCTTTCTACAACTCTATTTTGCTGAGGTGTGTATGGAGTAGTATTCTGCATGCTATACCACAATTCTTACAGAACTCTTCAAATTCCTTCTTGCAGAACTCCCCACCATTATCTGTCCTCAGTGCCTTTATCTTATTCTCTGTCTGGTTTTCCACTAGATCCTTAAATTCTTTAAATCTGTCAAAAGCTTCATATTTCTTCCTCAAGAAATATATCCATGTATTCCTTGAGAAGTCATCTATGAATGAAACATAGTACACAGACTTTCCTAGTGATGGAACTGAGACAGGTCTAAACACATCACTGTGCACAAGTTCTAATATCTTGTTCACCCTCTTAGCACTGGAAGGAAAACTCACCCGATTCTGCTTCCCATATACAAAATTTTCACAAAAATCGAAATCCAGAGAGAAATTAGACATACTTCTATCATACCATTTGTATGCAGTATCTGAAGGTCCTTCTCTGCAATATTTCCAAGCCTTTAATGCCACATCATGGTCTTTTCTCCAAATATAGCCAAGCTTTCCGCTCCACTTTCAGGAACCACAGAACTATTACACCCATCAATAACAATGCTACCTTGTAGCTTGTACAGAGTTCCAGTTCGAACTCCTCGCATTAATACCAGTGTTCCCCGAACCATCTTGCAGGCATCTTTCTTGAACACTGTTTTTACACCTGCAACATCCATCTTGCTTACAGAAATCAGATTTTTAGCCAATGTAGGAATATGCAGAACACTAGGAAGTGTTCTAATCCTTCCACCTTGCAGCTTCAACTTGACCTTTGTACGTCCGACGATTTTTTCCTTCCTATGATCCCCTAGGAAGACATCACCACCATCATATTTCTAATACTCGTAGAACCACTCCCTATGGGGAGTGAAGTGAAAGGATGCACTTGAGTCAATCAACCATCACTCATGATCTACATGTGTATTTGAAGAAGAAGCAAAATACACATCCCCACCTTCATCCGAGGTGGTTTTTTCCTCTATAGAAGGAGCATCATCATATCCCTTTCCTTTCTCATGAGCTTTAGATTTGCACTCCCTTTTGTAGTGCCCTTCCTTTCCGCATTTCCATCATACCTTCACAAACTTTCCAGGAGATTTAGATCTCCCTCTAGATTTGGATATCCCACTCGAAACCTTTTTCTTGTTTTTGTTTTGGGACCTTCCCCGTACAAATAATGCATCTCCATTCTGGCCCTCCATATTTCTCTGTCTCATTTCCTCCGAAAGTAAGGCTGAGACAATGTCATCAAAATTCAAGGTAGTTATATTTATACCTATTGCAATAACCAGACAGTCCCATGAATCTGGTAGAGAACACAACAAACTGATGCACTTATCTTCATCTGAGATTTTAATATCAATAGATGAAAGTTGACTTACCACAGTATTGAAGGCATTCAGATCCTCTGTCATCGAGTCTCCATCCTTCATCCTCAAGTTATACAGTTTTTTCCATAGGAACAACTTATTCACCAGAGACATAGATTTGTACAAAGTCCCAAGTTTTTCCCACAAATTCTTCACTGTAGCTTCCCCAGATACATTCAACAATACTGAATCCAAGACACACAATCGTATTGTGCTCTTAGCCTTCTGATCCAGTTTCTTCCAGTCTTCATCTGACATTAACATTGGTTTAGTCCCTCGATCTACAACAATCCACTGATCTTTATCCACCAGCAGATCCTCCATATTGAGCTTCCATAACTCAAAAATCTGTCCATTAAATTTCTTGATCTCTATTTTTCCACCACTTGCCATCTTCTTTCACCACAAGAATCGATCCCACAGATCTCCCACTGAACAGGATCTACCTCAGGCTTGAGAAAAAAATCCCTCAGCAGCAAAGGCGTCCCCTTAAAGCCAAAACTGCTCTGATAGCAAATGTAGGTTTTAACCCTGAATATAAATTATCCACACATGAATCTTATAACATAAAATAAACAATAGCGAGAGCATAAAACATAAAATAGATAAACAAAGAGATTTTCCCCTAGATCCCAAATCGGGATGACCATCTTGATATTTCATTATATTCCTTTTAGTGTTACAACACATATATATACATGCTGAAGCATACATGAACCCTAATCAATTAACCCTGGATTAGAACATAACCATAGTTCCCTTGACTGGATCTACAAAAATACCAGGAGCCAAAAACCATTATACCCCGAAATCGCATATGTCATGTCCATCTACATTGTTCCTTGTAACTTAGCTCCCCAAGATCTTGATAACAACATACCATATTTTGGGGGTACATCAGCCACAACAATATCCATTACTAACCATTTGACTGGAATTTGTGCTAAGTTAACACAGAGGTATTTGATTAAACCTAAACATTTCACTCTTCTTGAGTCAAAGGAGTAAAGGTCTTTGTAAGGTCGAGTGATCTCAAGGCCTAGGCTCTCCATTACATCTTTGGGCATTAAATTATGAGAGGCCCCTGAGTCATGCATGGAGTTGTGAATTTTTTTTTCATGAATTTTTAAACTAACATAATAAGGAGGAACTGGTCCCTCTTGATGTCTACCCTTAATCTTAGGACTGAATATGAGCTCTGGCTGGTCATCGTTAAGATTGACAGTGTCATTATTTTCCTCTCTGTTTAAAGGCTTCAAAATTTGGGATCTGTACACATTTTGGGCAGCCAATTTAGTGAGAGGAACAGAGATTTTGATTCTGGCAATTTCCTGCTCCAAACTAAAAGGAATCTGATTCTTTGAAGTGCTTGTGTCAACCTTATTAACTGCCACTCTATCAGCAAAATTAGTTTGTTGATTTCCTCTATTTACATTTGTCAAAATTGTTTTAATAGGAGCACTAGCCGAGGTGCTAATGCTACTAAGGTCTGCACTCTATTTTTCAGTACTTTGAGTGCTTTTCTCTTTACCTTTATCATAATTTACAACCATTGTTTTGTCTTTCTGCTTTATGACTTTGGGTTTGTTTACAGTGCTGTTTGGTGCAAATTTTTTAGAGTTTTTACTTTTGGGAGTTTCTTGATTGCTTTTACTCCTAAGGTCATATTCCTTGGTGGATTTTATGATGATATTTTCCATTTCCTTATAGTAATATTCATCTTCTGCTCTCTTGTTAGTATATGGTGTGTATAGACCTTGTTTCCTATTGTAATGAACTTCAAATTCATCATTATCTACTCCCAACATGTTTATATCATCACCCTCTATTTGTTCTAATGTTTCTTCAACCTCACTCACATAGTTTTGATGAAAAGGAGGAGTGGAAAAGATGGGGGGTTTAGAAGTGGTGGGTTGACAAGAGGGAAAGAGGGCTAAAGTGGAGTATTTTGGACAATGGGTGGATGGGTAGCAGAAGTGGATTGACCAGGAATAGATTGTTGAGTTAATCTTGGATGAGAGACACCTAAATTGTGAAGGAAATGTAAATCAGGTGGTGTGGTTTCTCTACTACCAGGATGTTCACTTCTTTCTGGGGATGAAAGTGAAGACTCTGAATCTAGATGATCTAAATCATCAAGTGACCTAGTTCTAAATGGATTTCTTAAGTCAACTTGTGATTCTTGTAGAGCTGCAATGTTTTCAGGAATAGAATTAGCTGTAAAGGGTGATCTGAAAACAATTGAAGATTTAACCTCAAGAGACTTCCTAAGGATTCTTTCAGGGTTGTCAACTATCTCAAGAGGGTTTGGGTCAGGATAGGCTCTAGTATAAATATTTCTAGGAGCCACTATGATTTGTTTTTCAGACCCATGTAAACAAGAAAAGTTTAACTAAATATGAAAATCTTTAAGAGGCTAACTGATCTTTTAAACAAGAAAAATTTAATCATAAAGTTCTCTAACTGAGTTCATATGATGCTATGATGATAATTGGTCTTCCCAGTGAAGTCTTAAGGTCTGTTTAGGATTGTAGAGTCACCAGGTGGAAATTTTTAGCTCTTTTGGAGGTAAAAGGTTTTATGGTCCACCACCATGTTTATTTGAATACCAATCTGAAATATTTCTGGGTTCTCTGAGTTTTTTCAGTCCTATGGGTTCTAAGAGTGTCCTAAATCTATTTCAACACTTAGCTACGGTGATGAGAAAGAGAAAGTATACTCTTAAGGCTAAGCTAGTTGATCCTTCAAGGTTTGATAAGCTCTTATGAGAATCCTAAGGTTTTCTTAGTTTGTCACTGATTCAAACAAGTTTATCATAATTACCATTTGATTGGTAGTGCTTGAAGAAGGCTACTTATACTCACGAGGTCTTTATGAAGTCTTAAGGGAACCTAAGATGAAATTTGACTCAGTCCTAGTATGGTCACCAGAAATGTTAGGAGTTTGTAATTTGAAAGAATGGAAAATACAAACTACAGAGACAACACTTGAACCACTTTAGGATTCTAGGATCTAGCCCTCCTGAATCTAGATAGGGATCTCTCTATAAGTGTAAAGATTTATTTATCTTTAAGGCTTGAAATGTGATATTAGGCTAGTTATGAAGAATGAGGTTTTGTTTGTGTTGATTAGGCAAAGATAAATGAAGGCGAAGGAATTATAAATGAAGGTGAAGGTGAAAGAAAGTGAAAATTTATTAAGCTAAGAAGATAGGAAAGAAACCGCTTCAATCCATTGGGCTATGGAGTCATAGTAGGATTTAATAGAAACAACAAGGTTCAAGAGTGGTCCATGGGGCAAGTCATCTATGTCTAGGGATCTCTTTAAAGTTGATTTTATGGAATGGAATGTAACAATAAGAAGGGGAAATTAACAAATGAAGAAAAAAGAGCAGCCTAAGATCAAGTAAGTACTTTGAAACTATCCTGCTTTGGGCATAAACTTAAGAAAGACATAAAAGTAATCTAAGATCTGGTAAGTACATCGAAACTAGCCAGCTTTTGATGCACTTTCAATAGAAAACATTTAAAACATGAAAAATAACAGCTTAAGATCAAGTAAGGACTTTTAACCTATCCTACTTTCAGCATATTCTAAGGGAAACTTTTCAAAGCAATTGTTGGAGAAGAAACTAGAGGATAGGGCTCACCATAAACTTCCCTAGCTCATCTTTACTTAGTAAAATTTCAAGACAAACACATAAGATAACAAAGAGTAGTCTAAGATTAGGTAAGGAATTTGAACCTAGCTTGCTTTCAACATACTCTTAGGAAAACTTTCAGACAAATGTTGGAGATAAAACTAGAGGAAAAGGCTCACCATAGACTCCCTAGTTCAACTTGATTTAGCAGACACTAAAAATAACAGTCAAGAACAATGTTTAGTTTAGACAGTAGGAAGAGGGAACGACAACATTCCTAACTTCTTGGATTGTATTGAATCATTCTTAAATACAAATTTTTGGAAGAAAACATGTAGATAAAGCTTATCAGTAAGAGCAGGGTAGCTTTGACAGCAAATCCTAACTTTATAATTGTTGTTCTTTATCAGAGAATATGGACAGAATGGAAACAGAAATAAAATAACATTTTACAATAATAAAAACATCACCATTGACATAGACCAGGATCCAATAAATCAGCTTGTAATGATGCTTCAAACCAGTTACAATCTTCAAGTCCAGTGGGCCTCTATAGCTTCAAACTTCTCATCTCAAACTTAGGTATCTTCAATTACAAATAGAGCTTACAATAGCTTTAGTAAACTATTTACATGCAACAAATATGCAGTGACCAACATTATCTCATCTTCTACAGAAGTATTTATAATAGAAAGGAGGAGGTGGCATGGGATAAAATATCTTCTAAGTTCAATTAATACAGTTTAATGCTTATCGACCTTTGAGGGGCTCATTGGAGAAACTCTCTGATATTTCCTCTGTATTAATTGGTTTACATTAAGTATTTAAGCTTGCTGGGAAGATTTTGTTGACTTTAAGGCTCTTCGTTATCCTTGTAATAACTCTGCTGACAGTTTACAATAAGTTCCTTTGGTTGAATTAATTGTTTAGCTGTATTGATGAGAATATATTCTTCTCTGGTAATAACTATGGCCTCTTTTAAATGCTTTGAGGCTGTAGGTGGCTTTTGGTAGCTATTATGATTCAATTCGCCTCTGATGTGGCAGTGGAGGCTTTCTCATACTGATAGATATTATTGTTTTTCTTTAAACACTGTTAATTTTCCTTAATTCTGTGTGTTAGGCTTAATCAGGCCTAATTTCTGTCTCTTTTCTTTAGACTGTGTTTAATTGAGTGGATTAGGCTTTTAAATAATCGATTTAGGCCATAATCCCTCGAAAATGTGTAAACAGTATTTAATTCTTCATCTCTACTGTGGTTGGATCCTTTCACACTGATACTCTCTACTTGATAAAATTTTGTTGTGTCTTGTTGATGTGCAAGTGCACAGAGGGATTTGAAATGGTATCAATGCTCATGAGGCACTGAATGAAACGTGATATGGAACTCTGGAAGAATGATCTTTGTGATGTATAAATGCCTAGGGGATCGTCATCCCTAGCCTTCAATCTTCTTTTACAATAATTGAAAAACTAATAAAACCTGCACAATCAAAGAAAAATTAGAAAAAACCTACGAGGAAGGTTAAAATTGCTTTAGAGGTTTAGGTTTGGATCGTTACCATTGAATGAAAGCATCCAACAGTGGAGATTGCTCGTGGGGGGTCAAATAGGAGGCAGTTGGTTTTAAACGGTGGAGAGATTAAGTTAGGGTCGTTGATCTTGCAAAGATCAACGGTCGAGAGCGATCGAGGAAATATAATGTAGAAGGGCCACTTTATCATGAAATGGAAGAAAATGCAAAGAAAATAAGTGAAAAACCTTTGGCGGAGGCTAAAAGGATTAAAATTGAAATTGGGGTTTCGGAAATATCTTGGGTCGTCGGATGAGATCAGCCACAAAGATCAACGGTTGTGAATGACTTAAGAAATCCCATGGAGGATGGCAGAGAGCGATGAACTAAGGGAAAAATTAAACTGGGACCGTTGATATGCAGAGATCAATGGTAGAGAATGAAAACAATGAAATGCAATACAAATGGGGAAAAGTGGTTTCGGCTATAGAAACCACCCATATTGCGTAACTTTGGATCATTAATATTCGAGCTAAAAATCACGCAAAACTACGCGTCGGTCGTCAGATCAGGGGTCTTAGATCAGACGGCTGTGGAGAGAGCGCGATAAAGAACAGATGCTCAGGCGATAACAGGTGGGGTAGGGGAAAGCGATTTCAATATTGACCGTCCAATCAGGGATGGACAGCTAAGATTGGATCTGGAGAAAGATAAGACCCAAAGAAGTGGGCCTATCAGGTTTATTAGGGACCGTTGGATGAAACAGATCAATGGCGGAGATTTAATATTGGTTCTCGTGAAATAATAAATGAGGTAAAGATGGGTAGAGAAAGGGCCAATGAGGGTCATTAATCTGCAGAGATCAATGGCGGGGATCTGTTTAAAACTTTATACAGCGGGGTTTATGATTTTTAACAAAGGGGCGAGGATTTATTTGGACCGTCTGATCTTAATGTATGGACGACCCAGATGCAATTGAAAGATTGTGATCGGTGGAGGAGAGAGGAAAGGTGCACAGAAAATCTCTTATGTGATTGAACGAGGGCCATTGATCTGAGGATTAGATCGACGACAGAGATTTATTTAGGAATGCCGAATGTGGAAGGATGGGCTTTGGGGAAGAACAATGTGGGCCGTCAGATCTGGGTCTGGCGGTGGAGATCAAGTGCAGATAATTCATCGGGAGGTTTCCAATCAGGAGGGGGTAATAAAATATTTAAACGTGCCCAATGAAATCTCTGATGCGAGATTTCGCAGATCGTTGATTGGTTTAAGATCAACGGTAGAGGTTCGCCCAACCAATGAACCGTCGGGACTCTTTATAACATGAAAAAATGGGTATTTTATGAAATACAAAGGGAAATTCGCATCGGGGAGGGTTTTATATGGTGTTTTGCGCCCGATTACGGGCTCCAGGTTTTTCAAAGGAAACAAGGGATCAGGAGTTATGACAAAGGGGCCAATCGCATCGTGGAATTTTAACGCAACAAACGGAATGCAATCGTTGAAAGTTCTGATTATGATAAGTGCTTCGAGACTTTAAATCTTGGTCCTCGGTGTGGGTATATGGTGGGGAAGTGGTTTGGGAGCTTAGCTGAAGGGGGCTAAGGCCTATAGTTAAAAACATTGTCTTTTATGATTTTTCAAGGATTTTCAAAGGGATTGAAGGCTTCGGATAAGGCAAAAAAAGGAGTTTTAAACCTTATCAAAGGGGTTTTTATGAAGGGAAGAAAGGAAATGAGAAAAAATAGAGGAATTTTATGGGGAAAAAGGGGATAAAATGGAGGTTAATTATGAGTGAAAAGAGGGGTAAAATGAGGGGAAAAAATGGAGTTTTTACAGCAATATTTTCTTCACCAAAACAATAGATTTTCAGGATTGAGAGGGAAACAACAGTGAAGATTAACTCAAGGATAAGTCATCTTCACAAGACTTCAAGAATTAACAATTTTGGTAATAAAACTTGTTTCTTGAAGGCTTAAAAAATGATTTAGCTGCCATTTGATATGAAAATTTTTATGGGTGGCTAACAAGATGAAATGAGGATCAGATTAATTCTGGGTCGTTGATCTGTGTTGATCAACAACTGAGATCAATCGGGGATTTTATAATGCGGAGGGGGAAGAGTTATAACGAAATGGAAGAAAATGTTATGAAAAGGGGAAAAACCTTTGGCGGAAGAAAAAAGGAGGTTGAAAGAAGTTTGGAGTCATAGAATGATCTGGGTCGTTGGATGAAAATGATGGATGGCCGAGATCAAAAGGGGAAAAAGTTAATGTGGTGGGGAATTTAGTGGTTTAGCGGGAAACCAGAACGGTTTTTGCATGGATCTGAGGTGGTTTTGAAAATTTTCAAAAAACACGCGATATCACAAACTTGCTGACACGTGTCCCCCACAAAACCACTTTTATCGCGTGATTTTTTGGTGTCAAACTTCATGCGCAGAAAAAATGCGAAAATGGATTCTGCCCGTCAGATGAAGGGGTGCAGATCGCACGCGACGAAGGAAAAGATGCACGGGTAGAACATATGAGTGGGGCCAATGGCAGTTTAGATCTTAGCCGTTGGATCTAAATGAACGAATGATTGTGATTTGCTGTCGAGGCAGAGGCATATTGGGTCATCGGGTTTATTTCAACTGTTGAATCTTCATGAATGGATGGTCAGGATCTGAAGTTGAGGTAGAAGGTTTTATAAATGGAAAACGTTATGTGGTGTGCAAAATAAATCCTGGTCGTCGGATGTAAGAAATGGAAGGCGGGGATTTGATCTAGGCGTGGTGAAAAAAATGAAATTTGGGGGATCAGGCGGATATCGGGCGCAATGTGGGCCGTTGATCTACAAAGATCAATGGTGGATCTTTATCAAGGAATTACACAGTCGGGTTTATGAAAAAAAACAACAGAGGAAATTTGGGTTAGATTTGGGCCGTAGGATCTATGAAATGGACGGTTTAGATTTAATCTGGGTGATCGCAAGTCAGAGGAGGAAAGGGAAAGAACAAAGGGAAAATTGCGATGCAATGTAATGATGTCCATCGGATCTAGGAGTCAGATTGACGGTTGAGACTTAATCAGAGGGGAAAAGAGAAAGAGTTATGGGCGGAGAGCGATGAGATCTTAGTTGTTGATTCTTGTGGATTCACCGGCTAATATTTAATTGGGAAGAATGGCATCAGAGGAGGCCAAGGGCAAAGAACAAATGGAATTTGTGATGGGATTGTGGATTGATTATCGGATCAGAGGGATGATCGACGGCTGAGGTTTGATTGCATCAGAATTTTTGGAGGACATGAAGAAAAGGGAGGAACCGAAGTGGACTTGCGATGCGATGAGCCTCTAGCCATTGATTAGTTTAGATATACGGCTAATATTTTCTACAACTTTGAACTGTCGAGTTTTATTTTAAACATAAGGAATGTCAGGTTTTATGAAATAACAAAGGAAAATAAGGTTTTTAACGGGGTTTGGAAAGGATTTTAGGCTCTTTAAGTGCCAGATTGTAGGGCTACGGTCTTATGAAGCAGCAGTCTGAAGGAAATAAGCCCTCAGGGGCTTAAGTCTTACATAACGTTTAAAGGGTGATTTTAGGCCAAAAAAAACAAAGTTTTTGAGCCAAAATTGGGGTTCGAGTAGAGGAAATAAGGCATTTTTAAACCAAATAATGGAGAAATATAAGGTTTAAAAGGAATTTGGAGTGATTTTGAAGGCTGGATGAGGCTTATGAAAGGATTTTTATGAAGAAACAGGCGATTAAAATGGGGTCATTTATGAGTGAGAGGAGGCGTAAAATGAAGGGAAAAGTGGGTTTTTTAAGCAGTCTTTCTCCTTGCAAACAATAGATTTTTCAGGATTATGAGGGAAACAGCAGTGAATATTAACTAAAGGCTTAGTTAACTTCATAAGACTTTAAGAACTCACAATTTGGCCACAACATTGTTTCTTGAAGTCTAAAAAGATCTAGCCACCATTTGATATGACAAATTTTTATAGGTGGCTAACAACTCACAATCCTTAATGATATACTAATAGGATCCATTTTAGCTAATAAATTCAATAAATCACTGTGTGAATGATAACTTGTGACATCCCTAGCCATTTTCTTTGATTATGGATCAGGTTACAAACTAATAACTTGTGAAATCCCTAGGCATTTTCTTTGATTGTCGATCAGGTTATAAACTAGAATACACACTCTCTTAAGAAGACTCTACAATATATATTGGATGGATGGAAATGTTATGATAAAACATGGACAAAAGACACTTTAGGGTTGTCTCGACTTACTCTATTACTAATCACATAGTGTCAATTTTGTAAAATTATAATCTACAGGATTGAGTGAGTTTTTTTCTTTTGTAACTTTTGTTTGGAATTGAAAAATAAAAAAATTCTAAAAGCTAAAATTATGTAGTGAAAAACTTTGTTTAAAATTTCAGAATAAAAACTTGAGTAAGTTTGACATCATATAATGTGAAACTAGTTTATGATTATAAAGTAATAAACATGTAAGTTTTTTAGCCAGAATTAGGCAATTAAAGATATGTATATAATTTTTTTTAGAAGAAGAAATTTGATATTCATTAACAAAAAAAAAATTCAAAAGAGTATGTATGTAGCTATAGATTATGTAGTTACAAACTATTACAATCAAGTAATTAAAGGTAAATTTAGTGTTAATTAAGAAATCATAATTATGAACATTCATCATTATTGCTCAAGGTAAATCATGTCGTGTAAAATAAATTGGAAATTAAAAAAAAATATCACATATTTTAAAAAAATTCATAATTAATTTAATTTTTTATATATTATGAAATACTACTCATGAATAATAAAATAATTGTAACATAAATAATATATAACAAAAAAAACCATGTATTTTTTGAATAATAAAATAGTTGTAACAAAAATAATATAGAAAAAGAAAAACTATGTATATTTGGATGTATGAAAATTTAGATACATTTTAATAACTAAAATTTTAAAAGAATAATGGTTATAAACATTTAAAAATAATTTTCTTAAATAGTTAGTTTAGATATTTATTATTTATAAGAGGGATCAATTCTCTTTTCACTCTAAAAGAGGTTTGCATATCAAGACATTTGATCGAGGCCATCTTAGTTTCCCCCTTTAATAAACTATATTCTACATGAATACCATGGGAAAATACCATGGGCTGTTTTTATAGTTTATTATTATTTTATTTTATTACCTAAATTCAATTTAACTTATTAAAAAGAAAAAAAAACATACTATAAAAAAACGTATATAAAACTATTTACATTTACATATAAAAATATAGCAAATTTTTAATAACAACATTTTAATTTAAAATTTACCAAAACCTAAATTCAATCTAAGCTAGTAAAAAGAAAAAAAAAACTAACATTATAAAAAATATATATATAACTATTTACTTGTGAATGTAATGGCCTAAAACATTTCAATCGTCTAACATTTGATCCAATGGCATAGACATGGACACAATGGTAGCTAGGGGAGTTGTTTTCAAATAGGAATGCCTTACGGCATAATTAATAACTTAATAAAACTAGATTTAACATAAATTAGCTTAATGAATCATTTTTTTTGTAAGATACATAAACATTAAATTTTTGGGTACATATGTATAAAATTTTTACAGACTTGACATAAATTAGTTTATTGAATAAAAAAAATTGTAAAATACATAAACATTAAATTTTTGGGTACATAAGCATAAATGTTTTATAGATTTAACATCAATTAGTTTAATGAATACAAAAATGTTGTAAAATACATAAACATTAAATTTTTTGGTAAATATGCATAAAATTTTTATTTATAATAAAATTTATATCATAAAATTAAACCCGACGAAAACCAATTAATTTATATTACATGGATAAAAAAAAATATAAAATAAGGGAAATAACTATTTATATATTTAAATATTACATTTTTGTGCTACTATGCTCTCCAACAAAGTATGATAGAAAGGTTGAAATGTCATGTTTAACTTTTTGACTATGTCAAATTACATAAAATTAAAAACAAAAGTAAATTAAATAAAAAGATTGACATAATGTAATGATCATTTTAACTAGGTCAAAATACAATAAAAAATAAAAAATAAAAAAATAAAATAATGATAAACTAATAAATACAGCCCATGGTATTAACCCATGGTATTCATGTGGAATGTAGTTTCTTTATAGAAGAAATATAAAAAATTTGTAAAATACATAAACATTAATTTTTTGGGTACATAAGCATACAATTTTTATTTATAATAAAATTTATATCATGAAATTAAACTCCACAAAAACCAATTAATTTATATTACATGGATAAAAAACAATATAAAAAAAGGAAAATAACTATATATATATATATTTAAATATTACATTTTTGTGCTACTATGCTCTCCAACAAAGGATGATAGAAATATTGTAATGCCACATTTTGACTATGTCAAATTACACAAAATTAAAAATTAAAGTAAATTAAATAAAAACATTGACATAATGTAATGAACATTTAACTAGGTCAAAATACAATAAAAAAATAATAATAAAAAAAATAATGATAAACTATAAATACAACCCATAGTATTTGTAGAAATTTGAATAACTGATATATTATTCACCGAGATTCTCCTGATCACACACTATTTTAGCTTCATACATAATACACAATCTCTTCTACCATTGATCATTAATTGCGGAAATAAAATCAATTGCATGCACACATTAAAACCAGAAAAAATCACACATATGAACATAGTATTTAATGAGAAATCTTAAAGCTGAAAACCCCAATTATCTGTATATTATATGTCATGGATATCATGTAACAATCATAGTTCAAAGCTCCTCAGAAGCTCTCAGCACAACCTTGAATTGCTACACACTATCAAGCTAGATCTAGCAAAACACATGATCCAATCTTTTGCCACTTGATAGCCAACCTCTATTGCATAATCACTGTTGTAGGATGGCTCATTAAATAACATAAACCACCTGGCTTGTACTACGCAATCCTCATGGGCTCTTCCAATCACTGGTAGTTGCAAATATGCAACAGTATAGTCACAACTGATAGTTAACCTGCTCTTTCACCTATCTTTGCACTGGTCTCCACTGAAATTGTCCATGCACTGAAGTTAACTGATGTATTCTTTAGTTGATTAATGAGTTTACAATTAGTGAATTAATTCACACCACTCTCTCTAATTGTATCAATTAGTTAAACTAGATACAAATAGCTCGACTATGTTTAGATTAGTTAAACTTAATATAACTCCACTAACTTCCTCAATCAACTCCACCAAACTTTGTCACATGAGTTCTAACTGAAGTATCCATGCAATAGCTCCACTTAACCCTAAGGAATAGTGTAATTCCTTCTGTTAGCTCCTGTGCCACATCTGTGCACTTAACTAAAGTGCTCTAAGAGAATAAGATAATGTTTAGAGTCCAAATATTATTAAGGGCTAATAATATTCGACATATCTATTTTTAGACTGGCAATCTAAAAATAGATTCCACCCAATATGTCTAAAAATAGAATTCCATCTATTTTTTCCAACTTGACCAACCATCCACAAATAACATCCTGCAACTCATAGAACATGATCCATATGTTAAAAAATAGACATAGTCTAAAAATAGACTTTGCACCAAAAATAGCCCGTGGCCCACTTAGTGAAGGTGACTTCTTTCCACTAAGCTCATCATCTTGTTGCAATCTCAACACTCCCTCTCAACAAGATAAGGATTATCTGCAACCCCTATCCTGCCCCTGTGGTATTCGAATTTTCTCCTGGTGAGCGCCTTCGTCAAGATATCAACATCCTGATCCTCCGTACGAATGTATGAAAGTAACATGATCTTCCACTGCACACAATCTCTGATATGATGATTACCGGATGTCAATGTGTTTAGATCTATCATGAAATACTGGATTAATCGAGAGTTTAATGCAACTCTGATTATCACAATAAATCACATTAGGATCCAAGTGTGAACCAAACAACCTGACCAGGATCTTCCTCATCCATATAGCCTTGCATGTAGCCAAACTTGCTTCCATATACTCGACCTCTGCTAAACTAACTGCCACGGATCTCTGATTCCTGTTGTACCAAGAAATTTTTGTCGACCTGATACTGAAAATCCCTCCAGATGTGCTCTTTCTGTCCATTGGGCTCCCTGCCCAATCTGCATCCGTGAAGCCACATAGCTTCACCTCATCTGACTATCTGTACCATAATCCATATCCCAATGTGCCTCTGATATATCTCAATACATGCTTGCCTACCTTCCAGAAGAGCTTGGTGGCTTAACCATAGCTTGTGAAAGCTGGTTAACTTCATAGCATATGTCGGGTCATGTATTGACCAGATACATAAGCAACCCCACCAACTATCGATAAATAGTGGCATCCACTACCTCCGCTCAAGTAGCATCCTCCTTCCTCCATCCACCAGGAAGAGGAGTATCAACAGGCTTGCAGCCATGCATGTCAAACTTCTCCAGTATCTCCCGGGAATACTTACCCTGAGAAACAAACATTCCAGCACTGTGCTGCCAAATTTCCAATCCCAGGAAATAATGAAGGAGGCCCAAGTCCTTCATCTCAAACTCCTTTGCAAGATCAGCCTTGAATGAGTGTATCAACAGTTCATCACCTGTCAAAATCAAATCATCTACATAAAGTACAATGATCAGCAACTTACCCTCCACCACAATTTGGTATAGGTTAGGATCCGACTCACTCTTGGAGAATCTAAGTCCAGTGAAATAACTATCTATCCGTGTGTACCAAGCACGAGGTGCTTGTTTCAACCCATACAACGCTCTCTTCAGCCTGCACACATGCGACTCGCTGCTGAAGATCTTGAAACCTTCGGGCCGCTCTATGTACATCTCCTCCTCAATCACCCCATTGAGGAATGAAGTCTTCACATCCATCTGATGAATGTGCCACCCCATCTGCGCTGAGAGAGTAAGAATCATCTGTATGGAAGAATACCTTGCGACAGGTGCAAAGGTTTCCTCATAATCGATCTCCTCAATCTGTGAAAAGCCTCGGGAAAAAAATATTTCCTTTTACTTCTCCACACTCCCATTAGTTGCTTGCTTCACTTTGTAGATCCATCTCGAACCCACCACCGATTTCCTCTCTAGCGTTGGGAGAATCTCCCATGCACTGTTTCTGACAATCGAATCATACTCTTCCACCATGGCATCTACCCATGCGGGGTCCTCCATAGCTTCCTCGAAAGAGGGTGGCTCTGTCACGATACACTTGCTCATAAGAGCCATGTATCCAGTATACTGGTCAGGTGACTGTCTTTGTCTGCGCTGTGATGTAGGTGCTCCTACAACCTTCTCTGCATCTTGAGCCAGTCGCTCAGCTTCTGTAGTGTGCTTCCGCCCTCTAATGGTTGATGCTGCTTGAGTGGTCTCTTCCACTCCATAAACCTCATCTTGTGGCTGATCCACATCCTGAGACTCATCCTTAGGAACTAATAGCTCCTCATCTGGATGCAAGTGTGGCTCCCTCTCAAGCGAACACTTCATGGCTTTCTCCTCATGAAATTTGATATCTCGTCGCATGTATCAGCTTCCTATGATCGTCCTGGAAAATACACATGAGAGTTGTGAGGTGTGTATCAAAGGAAAATTTCACAAATATCCTAACCGCAATGCGCTCTAGTTTCTCTCCGCATCCTTCATCACATGAATGTAAACAAAGGAACCAAAACTTTCAAATGGGAAATATCGTTTCTTACTGCATTTCTGGGTGTACTCATGCCAAGTATCTTGTGAGGACAACGGTTCTGCACATATACAACAGTATTGCATGCCTCCGCCCACAAGTGAATGGGTAGGCCCTGATCATGCAACATCACCCGTGCAGCACCCACGATCGTTCTGTTCTTCCACTCAGCAACCCCATTCTGTTGTGGTTTATGAGGTGCTATGAGCTCTCTTAGAATTCCTTCTGTGCTGCAAAATTCCTTGAATTCACCACCATTGTCGCTCCTAAGAGCCTTCACCTGCTTCCCTGATTCTTTCTCAACTAGTGCCTTGAACTCACAGAACTTTGAGTATGTCTTGCTCTTCTTCTGCATGAAGAAGATCCAACACTTACAAGAAAAATCATCAAAAAATATCACATAATACCTATGCTTTGCTATCGAAGCTACTGAGAAAGGTCCACACAGGTCTGTGTGAATTCTCTCAAGGATTGACGTGGCGTGACTATCCTTCTTGTGAAAGGTGGCTTTCACAAATTTTCCCAAGGTACATCCCTTGCACTAATCTGATTGCGAAAGAGTACCCTTAGGAAGCCCAGTAGAAATATTCTACAGTATCTTCAAAGCTCCATGGTGAAGGTGGCCCAATCTCCGGTGCCACAACTCACCATCATCCCGACTCACCACTCCTTCTACCTTGCCTGCCATTGCTACACAGCCATCTACCTGCAATTGATAAAGGTTCTTAACTCAAACCCCTATCCTCCGGGTCTCACCAGTTGCCTTACTACGTAGGAAAGCCTTTCCCTCACTAAAGACAACATCATATCCCTTGTCTTCTAACATTGCCACAGAGATAATATTCTTCTTCAATCCTGGAACATGCATCACTTCCTTCAATACAAAGGATTTACCAGAATCCCTCTCAAAGGAAATGGTACCAATACCGGTCACACTGTATCTACCATCATTGCCCATCTTGATGTGCACTGCAAGATCTTTCTCATCCAGATCAATAAACAAATCTCGATCTCCTGTAATGTGAAAAGATGCACCACTGTCAAGAAACCACACTGGACCCATCACACCTGAGACCAAGCATGCGATTAATGAAAAATCCAACTCAAACTGCGAGGCTAAGGCCTCTCCAGCTGCAGTCCCAGCAACCTACTTATTTTTCCTCTTCTGTGGACAATTAGTGGCGTAATGCCCGTGTTGGTGACAATGAAAGCACTTCACCTTGGACATGTCCTGCTTCTTGCATTTCGCACCGAAATGAGAAGCTTTCTTGCTCTTCCCATTATTTTCTTTGGAAGCCAAAGTGCAATTCTCTCCATCAGATTTCTTTGATGAAGATCCATCCCCGGTAATCTGCCTTATCTGCTCTTGCACAAGATCCGACCAAAGTCTCTCCCATCCTGGCAATTTCTCCCGACCATTGACAGAGTCCTGATAGGAATGCCAACTCTTCAGAAGCCCAAGGAGAGCCAATCTCACCAATTCCTAATCATCAACAGTCACCCCCACACTTCCCATCTCATCCCTGCATTGGATGAACTCCGTGAGGTACTTGGGCATACTTTCACTTTTCTCCATTTTTATGTTCCTGAGTTTATCCTTGAGCGCCAACTTCCTCTGGTTGCTCTTGCTTTGAAATAAATATGTCAAAGCTTTCCACATCAAGAATGGAGAAGCCTTACCATGAAGGCTGGACAGTATGTGATCCTTTACACCTTCCAACAGAATCCTTTGACACTTTGTTGTCTTCTTTTGCCATGCGTCAAGTACGGAAGCATCACTAGAAGTAGGCTTTGGAACTTGTGCATCTATGAACTCCTTCAACCCATTGTCATCTAGCACCGCCTCCATCCTATCCTTCCATGCAATATAATTTGAGTTGCCCTCAAGGGCATACTCCAATCACAATCTGTTGAAAGACATCTCAACTTCGACACCAAGAAAACACTACTGCAAATTCAAATTCCACCAGCTCAAAACTCAACCGCTTCAATTTTTTGCAATTGCTCCAATGATCAATATTTCTCTGATACCATGTAGAAATTTGAATAAATGATATATTATTCACCGAGATTCTCTTGATCACACACTATTTTAGCTTCATGCATAATACATAATCTCTTCTACCATTGATTATTAATTGCGGAAATAAAATCAATTGCATGCACACATTAAAACCGCAAACAATCACACATATGAGCACAATAATTAGTGGGAAATCTTAACGCTGAAAACCCCAACTATCTGTATATTATATGTCATGGATATCATGTAACAATCATAGTAAAAAGCTCCTCACAAGCTCTCAGCACAACCTTGAATTGCTACACACTATCAAGCTAGATCTAGCAAAACACATGCTCCAATCTTTTTCCACTTGATAGCTAGCCTCTATTGCGTAATCAATGTTGTAGGATGGCTCATTAAATAACATAAACCACCTGGCTTGTACTGCGCAATCCTCATGGGCTATTCCAATCACTAGTAGGTGCAAATATGCAACAATATAGTCACAACTTATAGTTAACCTACTCTTTCACCTATCTCTGCACTGGTCTCCACTGAAACTGTCCATGCACTGAAGTTAACTGATGTATTCTTTAGTTGATTAATGAGTTTATAATTATTGAATTAATTAATAATTAATTCACACCACTCTCACTAATTGTATCAATCAGTTAAACTAGATACAAATAGCTCAACTATGTTTAGATTAGTTAAACTGAATACAACTCCTCTAACTTCCTCAATCAACTCCACCAAACTCTGTCACATGAGTTCTAACCGAAGTATCCATGCAATAGCTCCACATAACCCTCAGGAATAGCGTAATTCCTTCTGTCAGCTCCTGTGCCACATCTGTGCACTTAACTGAAGTGCTCCAAGAGAATAAGATAATGTTTAGAGTCCAAATATTAATAAGAGCTAATAATATTCGACATATCTATTTTTAGACTAGCAATCTAAAAATAGATTCCGCCCAATATGTCTAAAAATAGAAGTCCATCTATTTTTTCCAACTTGATGAACCATCCACAAATAGCATCCTGCAACTCATAGAACATGATCCATATGTCTAAAAATAGACATAGTCTAAAAATAGACATTGTGCCAAAAATAGCCTGCGAGCCCACTTAGTGAAGGCAACTTCTTTCCACTAAGCTCATCATCTTATTGCAATCTAAACAGTATTGACCCATGGTATTCATGTGGAATGTAGTTTTTTTATAGGGGGGAACTAAGATGGCATAAATCAATCTTAACTCTCAATCTAAACTAATTCTTTAATAAAAATATTTTTAAATGTTTATAACCATTGTTCTTTTACAATTTTTACTTAATAAAATGTATCTAAATTTTCATGCATCCAAATATACATAGTTTTTCTTGTTTTGTATTATTTTCATTACAACTGTTTTATTATTTAAAAAATACATGACTTTTTTGTTATATATTATTTATGTTACAATTGTTTTATAATTCATGAGTATTATTTCTTAATATATAAAAAATTTAATTAATAATGAAATTTTTTAAAATATGTGATCCTTTTTAAATTTCCAAATTATTTCAGAGGACATGATTTATCTTGATCAATAATGATGAATGTTCATAATTCTCATTTCTTAAATAACACTAAATTTACCCTTAAACGGGTGCGTAACAATTGTTTGTATCAATGTCAAGGATACATATTAAAGGAGGCATGGTGAAGAGAAGCTTCCAACCTTACGATAAGACCTAAAAAGGCATAACTTTGAATGTATGGAATCCTTTTTCCCTCATACACATGAGAAGTGCAATCAAAAATCTTGGAATTTGGAAAATGTCACAAATCTTATCTTATGTTCCATTGATTTATATCTGAAGTATATGGAAGAAGAAAAGCATGACAATGGATACTTATCAAGAAACTATGATTCTTTAGAAGGAAACGACGTTAACAAGGCTATGGAGGACCAAATAGCAGAATTAAAATCAAAAGAGGACTCTTCAGAAAATGGGTTACTCAAGGATTTTGGAATCAAGATGAGCTACATTACCCCACTCATTCAAGAAAGTGCTAAAAAATAAATAGAAAATAGTGATATATAGACAATTTATTAATAAATAAGAGAAAGCTAGAATTATAACTTGAGATAGAGTTATGGGAAGAGAAACATTCCAATTGTAAGGAGGAGTCAAAGTTACATGAGTAGTAGTTCACTCAACATAATTCTCCACCACTTATTCTGGAGGATAAAGCTCCTACTACCTCATCATTGAAGAAGGCCCACATGAGAAAATCAGAAGAGATTCCTCATTGTTTTTTTCATTTGAAATTTAGTCACTCTACTCTTTTTTGTCTAGTAGTCTCTTTACATATGCCCGTAAATTCAATGACTTAGAATATACTAGACAAAATAAACTTACCTATTACAATCATTTGAAGAAAAAGGTACCTCTAAAGGCTCACTTCAGGAGGAATCGATTATTTAAAAGATCGGAAAAATAATTTCATTTCAAAACAAAAATGTAATATCACTAGGGAAGGGATTTATTACATTTAAAATTTGTTCTCATTATTGTCACTACAAAAATTGATTGTTGCTTTTTATTTCATGGGAAAATAAATGATCTTTAAAAGGCACTAAATTCTTCAATTATGATCCTTAAAGAAGTCTCTAGTTTCCTTGATTATGAGCTGATTTTTTCTTCTTATTCTTCATGGTGTTTGTTATTCTCACTCGAGTGAAAAGTTCCAAAGAAGTGGAATATTGGTAGTTCAAAGAGGAATTATGGAGATATGATTCTGATAATTTACTAATATACATTACATGAACTGAGATTAATTAATCACCCCCAAAGGTTAAAAACAGCCCAAATGTCTCTTATCCATAAAATTGACGATTAAGATATCTCTATGCTTTATGTTCAAATGATATGTGAAGGTGGACTTACCATACTTAAGCTTCTTAGTAGTCTCTTATGAAGTACAACATGTCATGGTGATAAGTTTTTATTCCATTAAATAATTCTAGCTATAGATTAGAGTGAGAGTTCTAGGAGTAGTATCAAAGAAATTCAACATTGTGAATGTGATAGAAGCAAATAATCTCGTGGAAGGGTGAAGTCTGCCCAACTTGGTCATAAACACCAAGTGCATCCTTCATGTAGAAAAATAAATAAACATGCAGATTTCGTCATATAGAGGTCTTGAGTACTTTGGCCAAAATGTCTCATCCATTATGAAAAAACACATCTTACATGCAATTAATAACAAAAAAATTGTTCCACTAAACATATTTCTCCACCCCTTATTCTGGAGGATCAGTTGGAGCCGAGAAAGTTCCTACTACCTCTTCTTTCTTATCTGTTATTCTTTCCTATACCACAACCTTACATCGTTTCCTTTGCAACATGTGGTGCAATTGCTAGTTTTATTATTTTGGTAAGAATTATGGGATATGTTCATAGAAATATAGCTAATTTATATTGATAAATATATTAGCAATTGCACTACATGTTGCAAAGGAAACCTTAGGCATAAATTTAATCCTGAGATATATAAGATCACTAAATATACAAATTAGTACAAAAATGTCATCAAAAGCTAAAATATCAAGAGACATCACTTAATAAAATTCCAAGTTTTAATAGAAAATATTTAATAAAAAAGGTGCTCTTGTTCAGTATTTAATTATCCCCTTTATCAAAATATTATAGCCTTTTACAACTTACTCTTAAGGTGACTTTCTTTTCCTTTGTTTTTCTTTGATTAAATTATTTTGGGCATTTCGTGGTTTGTCATAGAGGAGGTTTATATTCAAATATTTTTTTTTCAAGTAACAAATTCAAAATTTACCATTGGATGAACTACTTTTGGAAATTTGGATTGGTTTGTGATAGAAGTTTATATTCAAAGTTTTTTTTGAAAATGACCAATTCAAAATTTACTATTAGATGAACTAGTTTAAAGCATATCAATGAAATCGATAAAGCTAGATAAGCTAGTTACTAACATGACAACTTTACATTGTTTGATAAGAAAGAAATGGATCTTTTGTAAATCATTGATTAAATAAATATTTTAACAAGCATAACAAATTAAATTCACTATATAGAAATACCATACTGAACTCTTATGGTAACAAACTCTAATTAGTTTTGGGACTTCTCCTAATATCCTCTCACTTTACGAACTAGCGTTTTCGCTGTGATTTGTGCTTCGGGGGGGATGATTTGAGCTTTTGGAAACCTAACCTAAACACATAAATATTAAGTATTTATTTAAGTATTCTGAATTTTTAAGTTGGTATATGGAATCTTTATAAAAACTCTATGCAAAAATGTTTATTGTGTCGAGAGGCGCATTCTACAACCCAGTATGACCCCAATGTGTAAGTATGTCGGAAGCCAAAAAAATGTCTGCTTGAACAATAGCTTACATAAACATATAAATTAAAAATTAAAAATTTATTAAAAATAGATTTAAACGATATAAACTTAAAATATGAAGAGTTTACTAACACTAAAAAAAGAGATATGGTAAATAAATAAAACCTCTTTTTATATTACTCAGGAGGTATGGTAAATAAATAAAAATATAAATAAACTAGAGGTATAGTAAATAAAAAAAACCGATTTTTATATTTACTCAATAAACCACTTGATATTTACAAAAACTCAAAAACAGGTTTTATTTAGGTGAAGCCTATGGGACAAATTATTATTAATACCATGGGACAAATTATTAATAATACCATGGGCAAATATCATGGGCCAAATAATATATTTATAAAATAGGTATGGTAAATAAGTAAATATAAAAGAGGTATAAAGAGGTAAGGTAAATAAATAAAAATATATCAAATACGATTATAAATCAAGATCTAATTATATATGAAGTATAAGGGTCAAATACCATGGACCAAATTATTATTAATACAATGCCAAAAAAAAATTATTAACCCTAACATTAATATTAAAATATTAATATTATGAAATTTAATATGTTTAGATTAATAGAATATTAAATTTATTATATTGTAATATATATTAATATATCATGATATATGATAGAGGTGGGGAAATAGGGGGAGTGACAAGGGAGATATGGAGATAAATTGAAGGAGAAGGGAGAAGAGGAATGAAGAAAGAGAGAGTGAGAGAGGTAGAGAAGGGTAAGAGAGGGAGAGGGAGACATAAATATGGAGGTGGGAGAGAGATAAGGAGAAACTGAGGGAGAAGGAGAGAGGTTTGGAGGGTAAAGAGTGAGAGAGAGAGAAATAAGGGGGAAGGGAGAGGGAGGTAGGAGAGAAAGAGAGAGAGAGAGAGAAAGGATGAGAGGTGGAGGAGAGAAGGAGGGATAGAGAGATGGAGCTAGAAGCGGAGTGAGGAAAGGAAGAAGAAATACATAGAGAGGGAGTGACTAGGGAGAGATGGAGAGAGAGTGTCTATGCTTATGGGTGGGATAAAGATACATAGGAGAGATGGAGACAAGGGGGAGAGAAGGAGAAAGGAGGAGTGATGGATAAAAGGGGGGAGAGAAGGATAAAGGGATAGAAATAGTAAGATAGTTGGAGAATTAGATAGAGTGATGGGAGAAGAGAGAGGATTGGAGGACAGAGAAAGAGAGAAAGAAAGAGAGCTGGGGGGTCAAATAGAATGAGGTGAGAGAGGAATGATGAGAGAGAGGAAGAGAGGATTGTAGGAGAGAGAGAGAGAGAGATGGGGGAAGATAAAGGAAGGTAGGAGATAAAGGGAGAGAGAGGAAGGAAAAGGGAGGGGACATGAAAGAGACGAGGAGAGAGGGAGGGATAGAAATATGTATTTGGAGGGGGAGAGAGGGAGGGATTGAGAGATGGAGAGAGAGAGATGGGGGAAGAGAAAGGGAGAGAGAGGAAGGAAAGGAGAGGGAACTTGAAAGAGAGGAGGACAGAGGGAGGGATATAAATATGGATTTGGAGGGGGAGAGAGGGAGGGATTGAGAGATGGAGCTAGATGAGGAGAGAGGGAGGGAAGAATAAATAAATAGAGAGTGAGAAGTGGAGAGAGAGGGGGAGCGACATGGGAGAGATGAAGAGGGAGTGTGTATGTTTTGGGGTGATATAAAGAGACAAATAAGGAGATATGGAGAGAACGGGGGAGATAAGGAGAGAGAGAGGCATATGGTAATAAAGTTGGAAGGTGAAGATACAGAGAGAGGGGGGGGGGGAAGGAAGAGAGAGAGTTAAGAGAGGTGGGCAAAGAGATGTGAAGATGGAGAGGGAGAGAGGGGGAGGTAAGAATAAATACATAGTGGGTGAAAGGTGGAGAGAGAGAGAGAGGGAGTGATAAAGAAGATGGAGAGAGAGGGAGAAAGGGTAGCAGAAAGGAAGAGAGATAAAAGAGAGAGAGAGAGAGAGAGAGAGAGGAGGAGGAGGAGGAGGGAGTGATAGATAGATAGATAGATTGGAGAAAGGGAGTTTATGTTTTGGAGTTTATATATAGAGAGAGAGTGAGATATAGATATAGATGTAAGGTGAACAGAAAAAATGATAGATGGAGAGAAGGAGGGAGGGACAAGGAAATTGATAGATATGGAGTGAGAGAGAATGTGTATGGTGGGGTGAGATAAAGAGAAAAATAATGAGAGATGGATGGATATATAGATATATATGTGGGAGAGAGAGAAGAAGGTTTCGTGTAGTAGATGCATTGATTTCAGTGTAGATGGTGATTTCTAATCCTATTTGATTTCTCTCACTAGATGAATTGATTTTGGTGTAGATGCTGATTTCTAATGATATTTGATTACTTACACTAGATGGATTGATTTTAATGTAGATGATTTCTAATCCTATTTGATTTCTTGCACTAAATGCATTAATTATAGTGTAGATGATGATTTCTAATCCTATTTGATTGATTTCACTCGATGCATTAATTTTAAAGTAGATTTTGATTTTTGGTTATATTTTATTTGTTTCACTAGATGAATTGATTTCAATGTAGACAAGGGGGGAGAGAAGGATAAATGGATAGAAATAGTAAGATAGTTGGAGAGTTAGATAGAGTGGTGGGGGAAGAGAGAGGATTGGAGGACAGAGAAAGAGAGAAAGAAAGAGAGTTGGGGGGTCAAATAGAAGGAGGTGAGAGAGGAATGATGAGAGAGAGGAAGAGAGAGATGGGGGAAGAGAGGATTGTAGGAGAGAGAGAGAGAGAGAGAGAGAGATGGGGGAAGATAAAGGGAGGTAGGAGATAAAGGGAGAGAGAGGAAGGAAAAGGGAGGGGACTTGAAAGAGAAGAGGAGAGAGGGAGGGATAGAAATATGGATTTGGAGGGGGAGAGAGGAAAGGATTGAGAGATGGAGAGAGAGAGAGAGAGATGGGGGAAGAGAAAGGGAGAGAGAGGAAGGAAAGGAGAGGGAACTTGAAAGAGAGGAGGAGAGAGGGACGAATATAAATATGGATTTGGAGGGGGAGAGAGGGATGGATTGAGAGATGGAGCTGGATGAGGAGAGAGGGAGGGAAGAATAAATAAATAGAGAGTCAGTAGTGGAGAGAGAGGGGGAGTGACAAGGGAGAGATTAAGAGGGAGTGTGTATGTTTTGGGGTGAGATAAAGAGACAAATAAGGAGATATGGAGAGAACGGGGGAGAGAAGGAGAGAGAGAGGCATATGGTAATAAAGTTGGAAGGTGAAGATAGAGAGAGAGGGGGGGGAGAAAGGAAGAGAGAGAGTGAAGAGAGGTGGGGAAAGAGATGTGAAGATGGAGAGGGAGAGAGGGGGAGGTAAGAATAAATACATAGAGGGTGAAAGGTGGAGAGAGATAGAGAGGGAGAAAGGGTAGCAGAAAGGAAGAGAGATAGAAGCGAGAGAGAGAGAGAGAGGAGGAGGAGGAGGAGGAGGGAGTGATAGATAGATAGATAGATTGGAGAAAGGGATTTTATGTTTTGGAGTTTATATAGAGAGATAGAGTGAGATATAGATATAGATGAAGGTGAAGAGAAAAAATGATAAATGGAGAGGAGGGAGGGACAAGGAAATTGATAGATATAAAGTGAGAGAGAATGTGTATGGTGGGGTGAGATAAAGATAAAAAGAAGGAGAGATGGATGAATATATAGATATATATGTGGGAGAGAGAGAAGAAGGTTTCCTGTAGTAGATGCATTGATTTCAGTGTAGATGGTGATTTCTAATCCTATTTGATTTCTTGCACTAGATGAATTGATTTTTGTGTAGATGCTGATTTCTAATGATATTTGATTACTTACACTAGATGGATTGATTTTAATGTAGATGATTTCTAATCCTATTTGATTTCTTGAACTAAATGCATTAATTTTAGAGTAGATGATGATTTCTAATCCTATTTGATTGATTTCACTCGATGCATTAATTTTAAAGTAGATGTTGATTTTTGGTTATATTTTATTTCTTTCACTAGATGAATTGATTTCAATGTAGACAAGGGGGGAGAGAAGGATAAAGGGATAGAAATAGTAAGATAGTTGGAGAGTGAGATAGAGTGGTGGGGGAAGAGAGAGGATTGGAGGACAGAGAAAGAGAGAAAGAAAGAGAGCTGGGGGGTCAAATAGAAGGAAGTGATAGAGGAATGATGAGAGAGAGGAAGAGAGAGATGGGGGAAGAGAGGATTGTAGGAGAGAGAGAGAGAGAGAGAGATGGGGGAAGATAAAGGGAGGTAGGAGATAAAGGGAGAGAGAGGAAGGAAAAGGGAGGGGACTTGAAAGAGAAGAGGAGAGAGGGAGGGATAGAAATATGGATTTGGAGGGGGAGAGAGGGAGGGATTGAGAGATGGAGAGAGAGAGAGAGAGAGATGGGGGAAGAGAAAGGGAGAGAGAGGAAGGAAAGGAGAGGGAACTTGAAAGAGAGGAGGAGAGAGGGATGGATATAAATATGGATTTGGAGGGGAAGAGAGGGAGGGATTGAGAGATGGAGCTGGATGAGGAAAGAGGGAGGGAAGAATAAATAAATAGAGAGTGAGTAGTGGAGAGAGAGGGGGAGTGACAAGGGAGAGATGAAGAGGGAGTGTGTATGTTTTGGGGTGAGATAAAGAGACAAATAAGGAGATATGGAGAGAACAGGGGAGAGAAGGAGAGAGAGAGGCATATGGTAATAAAGTTGGAAGGTGAAGATAGAGAGAGGGGGGGGGGGAAGGAAGAGAGAGAGAGAGTGAAGAGAGGTGGGGAAAGAAATGTGAAGATGGAGAGGGGGAGGTAAGAATAAATACATAGAGGGTGAAAGGTGGAGAGAGAGAGAGAGGGAGTGATAAATAAGATGGAGAGAGAGGGAGAAAGGGTAGCAGAAAGAAAGAGAGATAGAAGCGAGAGAGAGAGAGAGGGAGGAGGAGGAGGGAGTGATGGATAGATAGATAGATTGGAGAAAGGGAGTTTATGTTTTGGAGTTGATATAGAGAGATAGAGTGAGATATAGATATAGATGTAAGGTGAAGAGAAAAAATGATAGATGGAGAGAAGGAGGGAGGGACAAGGAAATTGATAGGTATGGAGTGAGAGAGAATGTGTATGGTGGGGTGAGATAAAGAGAAAAAGAAGGAGATATGGATGGATATATAGATATATATGTGGGAGAGAGAGAAGAAGGTTTCCTGTAGTAGATGCATTGATTTCAGTGTAGATGGTCATTTCTAATCCTATTTGATTTCTTGCACTAGATGAATTGATTTTGGTGTAGATGCTGATTTCTAATGATATTTAATTACTTACACTAGATGGATTGATTTTAATGTAGATGATTTCTAATCCTGTTTTATTGCTTGCACTAAATGCATTAATTTTAGTGTAGATGATGATTTCTAATCCGATTTGATTGATTTCACTCGATACATTAATTTTTAAGTAGATTTTGATTTTTGGTTATATTTTATTTCTTTCACTAGATGAATTGATTTCAATGTAGATTATTTTTAATCCTATTTGATTGCTTGCACTGAATGGATTGATTTCAATGTAGATGGTGATTTCTAATCTTATTTGATTGCTTGCACTAGATGCATTAATTTCAATGTAGATGTTGATTTATAACTATATTTGATTGCTTGCACTAAATGCATTGATTTAAATGTAGATGATTTAACTAAATGCATTGATTTAAATGTAGATGATTTATAATCCTATTTCATTCCTTGTACTAAATGCATTTATTTCAGTGTAGATGGTGATTTCTAATCCTATTTTATTGCATGCACTAGATGCATTGATTTCAGTGTAAATGTTGGCTTTAAATCCTATTTTCCTACTTGCACTAGACTCATTTATTTCAGTGTAGATGTTGATTTCTAATCATATTTCATTCCTTGCATTAGATGCATTGATTTTAGTGTAGATGTTGTTTTCTACTATTATTTGATTTCTTCCATTAGTTGCATTGATTTCAATGTATATGTTGATTTCTAATTTGATGCAATTGGATGTATGATGGTACATTAATTTTAAAGTCATTGGATTAATAGTGTGTGTGCAATGATTTCAGTGTAAGCACAAAAAATTATTGACAATATACATTGATTTTTGTGTTATAGTAATTCAACTTATTAATATTGGAGAGCAAGAGAGACAAGGTATGATGTTTAGTACAACAAATCGAACTAAATATTTAAATGGTTTACGATTCCAACTGTCCTTTTCAAATAATCAATATGAAAATATGAAAAAACTAACATGGGTGAAAATAAGAATGGTAGAAGAAAATAGTTTGAAATCGATCACAATGAAGACTATAACATTCTTATTATTCACAGTTTCTATCATTCAATATTATTACATTGTCACTTTGCATTCAAAATTTTATTTCATCATTGAAGTTATTTTACAATATTTATCATCTCAACAAACTGAGGTAACTAACCAAATTTAAAATTAAAATGACTCAATAAATCTCAGACATATTTAACATATTTAAAATGGTTATGTTAATTTTAGATGTATTTACATATTATTGATAAAATTAAGCATATGTTCCTCATATTATCGATAGATTTTCCTTGGTCGCACACGACTGAAGCCTAAATCCATCTTAACTCCGGATCTATCAAGCGCCGAGAGGAATCAAATCTCTCGAGGTGAAAACCTTTCCTCAAGTTTTGCACTCAAAAAAGAGGTTTTCACCTCGAGAGATTTGATCCCTCTCGGCGCTTGATAGATCCATAGTTAAGATGGATCTAGGATGGTTGTAAAGAATTTATGAGATTGTATATGCAGTAGTACATGAAACTATACAAGGATTCTATTATATTGATAGTAATAGTTTATGGCAAGGAATTATTGTGAAAGACTCTGCCTTGTGACAAGATGACTAGGTTAAGAAATCTGTGTTTGCTCGATAATATGAGAAGTTGAGATATATGAACTAAATATATATGTAAATTTGTACATTGCACCTAGGCGGGTCTCGGTGATGGACCAGGTCAGGCTTACCCATTGAACACACAAATAATAATAAAAGAAGGTTGAAGATACAAATAATAATAATCAAATAACAGTGAAATTACTATCCGTTGTGAACTCTAAAGAATTATTAAAAATAAACTATCAATGTGATGTGGGTGTAGATACAGAAGGAGCAATAATTGTTGAGAAGGAGCAATAATCTGAAAATACTATAAAATCATATCAAAAAATTATTCTTGTACAAAATGGAGTAAGAATTCCATTTACAAATATCCACACCTGGTTATTTAACCAAGTGCATAAAAGACTTCAGATATTTACAAATAACATTCTACCTTGAAAAAAAACTTCCAGGATGAAAAGAAGGTACTTATTATGTAACAGAAGATTGTACAAAACCAAAAATTCAAACACTAGAAGAAGGTACTTTAACAATTTAATTTAATTAGCTAATTTCATTATGAAAGTTACGACACACAACCAAAAGGGAGTATCAAATAAAAAATTGTATACCTTACTGTCAAAATAATTCCACATAACCATGTTATAAAAAATACTTTATAAAACTCTCCACACGCATTATAAACACTTGAATGATTCAAATATTCTTCAAGACGGGAAAACTGCATTTTCGACTATGACATGATAAATTCAACGAGACTATAAATTTTCTTAAAAGCCCAACTCTCAAAAGTGAGGTGAACTGCCCCACGGGTTTCAGAAGATCTACAGAAAACCCTACAAGCCAAGGAAGTCAGAATAACAACTCGTGAAATCCCTCCCTAGCGCAGAAAACGCAAGTGCCATAAACAAACAAATGGACAAGGAATTCAAAGTGAACATGTAATTAAAAAAAGCAATTAATTAAAGTTAAAACCAACGTGCGTGAAAGTAAGACAAGATTTCATATATATATATATATATATATATATATATATATATATATATGCGAGTAACACTACCAAGACTATGTCTTCATATGGATTTGCGGCCCCATGCTGCAAAAAATAAAAAAATTTATTCATCAAAAACCTTGTAATTATTTATCAAAGTTCACTAGGGTGATCAATTATGTCTGAAAAAATGAGTTTTGTTAACACAATGACGTAGGTATTTAAATTCATTAGATCATGAAGACTACCCCTACTTGTCCATCTAGCGACTCTTATGGTCACATAGCAAGGGGTATAGAAAGAAAAGCAGAACAAGATAACTAGAACAATGTTTCAAATCAGAGAAAAAAGTTAAAATATGTAATTACCTGCAACATGTTAGACAAACAGTTAAGGGAATTAGTTGACTTAAGTCATAGATATATCTGGTGAGTGAGTTGGAGAGTCATTTAACTGAGTGATGATCAAGTTGATTTATGTGAGTGTGCATGTCAATTTAGGTTAAATACCTTTCATTGGGTTCATTGTATTCAGATTATGATTTAGAGTGATTGAGATTAATTGAACAGCCCCAACTCATTGTTTCATATGTAATATACTTGTGTTGTTTTATGTTTCTTATTTCTATCTTTCTAACAAATTGGTATCAGAACTGAGAAGTAAATCCTAAGAGCAGAGAGGTTGGATTTTTTTTTTTTTTTTTAATTTGCAACCACGGAGGTCCGCATGTTTGCTTGCGAAGGTCCGCAACCTCTCCTAAAAAAAACAGTGTGGAGATCTTAGAAAACTTGGATTTTCTAGAAATCAAGTTTAGTCTGCGATTTATTGTTTTCTAGATTAAAAAGCCAGCCTGCCGTGGTCAACGCAAGTTGGTGACTTGTATTGGTTAGGGTTAAATTTTTAAAAGAATTTTTTTTCAAAAGGATTACGAAAAGGGTATGTAAGCTTTTCCAAGGAGATTTTTGAAAGAGGTTTGATTTATTTTTAAAGTATTCCAAAGGATTTTCTAGGAAGGTTAAAAGATTTTTTTTAAGAATATTTTAAAAGGTACTTCATAAAGCATATGAAGAGGAGATTTGAGGAAGAATTTTTAAAGGGATTAAAAAAAAAAATGGCATGTGAGAGTTTAAGGGATTCTATCAAAAGTTTCTTTTTGAGAAGGATTTTATACGAGTTTTTTTAAGGGTTGCATAGGTGCATGATAAAAAGAAAAGAAAAAGCTATTTTTGTTTAAGTTATTTTTTTATTAAAAAAAAACAAGGTGCATATACAATATTTGGTGGTTATTATTGGCAACAGAATTTAGGGCTTTGAAAATTCCGATAGTCCACAAACAATATTTTGGTGTTTTTTCAAGCACGACAGGTTTTTTGGAGAAGATTGTGCCTTACGGGGCACATATTAAAAACCATATTTTTTTCAAGGGAGATATGGAAGATAGCCTCATGCAAGCATGCATGCAACTATGACGGAAGTCATGGGTCGCAAAGCACAACGAAAGAATAGTAAGAAAAATGATAAAAAAGAAGAGGCAAAGATAGTTACCGTGTTTAAGGAGGTTCAGGCCACAGCTAATGAACTAAGATGTCTAGCAGAAGACAAAGATTCCCTAGCTTTGAGTTTCATTCAACATGCAATGAATGAAACGATTATGGGAAAGGTAGAAAAAGATACAACTTCAAAAGAATCATGGAAGA
Source organism: Pinus albicaulis (assembly GCA_034641835.2). Taxonomy (NCBI): domain Eukaryota; kingdom Viridiplantae; phylum Streptophyta; class Pinopsida; order Pinales; family Pinaceae; genus Pinus; species Pinus albicaulis. The sequence continues at coordinate 191,996,013 of CM076578.1, read as the reverse complement.
TCCTCGAAGCATAATTTTATGTAGGGGGAGTGGCATGCAACATCAGGATATATCACATGAAAATAAGTCAGACACAGATCTGAGAGTAGATGAGCAAGAGTTTGGGAGGACAACAGAGCTTGCTAAAACCCATTATGCAGGCATGCATATGGATGAAGAAGATGCAAAAAACATTGCAAAGAGGGAAGTTGAAGCCTCTATATGTGAAACAGAGCTTGCTGAAACCCATTATGCATGCATGCATATGCATGAAGAAGATGCAACAAAGATTGCAAAGAGGGAAGTTGAAGCCTCTGTATGTGAAATAGATCTTGTTGAAACTCGTTAAAAATGCATGCATATGGATGAAGATGAAACCTCTGTATGCGAAACAGAGCTTGAGCATATCAATGCTCAATCACTCCACTGTAACGTGGATGGTGGAGAAGATGGTGAATCCCACTGTGATGAAATAGATGTGGATGATGAGTGCAAAGTGAAATGTGCATTGGTGAATCCAGTCAGAGCTGGTGAGTTTGGTAAAGATGAAATTGGTAATGAAATTAACAATGAGCACATGCATGCTCGGATATCCCACCATAGTGTGGATGAACATTATTTTGAAGTTATGTGTAGTTTCCTTTTTTAAACAAGGATTGATTATGGTAATATTGTAAACGTCATGTTTGATGAATCATTGAAGGTTGAAGCTGCCTTTATAGCAGGAAGATATGAAGCAGTTGGAGTTGCTCATAAAGAAGTGTGTGAACAAGCAGCATCTAAGTTTGGCTTAGATAAAGCTTTCAATAGAGAAGAAAGTTGTTTGGTGGATCCAAAAATTGGAATTGTTGAAGTTAAATTTGATGAAGAATCATTAACTGGTAATGAGTCGTTACACATGATGCAACAAAAATAACATATTGATACGTTGTTATTTGGTGAGAGAAACCCACTTGTGTTTGGAAGCCAAGTGGAAGACAACATGTTTGCAGTAGCAGCAGTTTGTAATATAGTTGAAAAGAAGGCAGAGAAGGAAGATGAAGAGGAAGAAGCTCTCACTAAAAAGCATAATAAAGATGTTTGTAACATTTTTTTTTAGTATGAAGGTACTCAAAATAGCATGGGAGCAGTGGATGAAAACAAGGTTGTTAATAAATTTGATGCAGATTTAAATTTCATTGAAGAATGGATTCAGAAGCCAATTGAACAAATTGATGTGAGTATTAAAGCAATAGCTAGAATAAAAGAACTGAAGAAAGCAATAGTACTTGATGATGCATGTGAAGAGAATGATATGGAAGTTTTTGAAAATAAGGAAGAATGCAACGAGATAAGATTATGCTATCAAGAAATATGGCAAAAATAATTTTAGGAATATGAAGCACAAGAAGCAGAGCAAAGAATACAATTTGAAGATCTAATCTTGTGGAAGCAGTCCATGTTTGAACAAATATTTGAAGAGGAAGGTGTAGAAGACAAGATGATATTATTTTTCAGTACAAATTTGAGACAAGTCAAAGAAAAATTGCAGTAGAAATAAGTGAAGAAAGCCTACAACAAGAAAATGCAACAGAGAATGAAGCAATTTCGAGGATATGGAATTTGGAAGTAGAGAAAAAGAAAATGAAATATTGCAAAAGTTTTGAGTCATTGTAAGCCTAGCTGAGACATAGACCAACAGGTATGTTTGAGTTGTCATAAGTTATGTTTTTGTTGTGAAACCAGCTCCAAAAAGAGAAGAAAAGAGATATCAACGCCTTAGAAATAAGCCACTTCAAGGGGCAACCTCCAATAAATTACATGAATGAACAATTATTGGATGATAAAAATTACAAAACCTCCTTTCTATATATAGGAGTCCATAGGGCCACAATGTAATCCTAGCCGACCTAACAATAATAATTTAAGGGCACAATAATAACAATATGGGGGTTACAAGGGTACAATAATAGCAATAAGGGGGTTACACTAACAAAAATAAGGGACTATACTAGTAATATAGGGACCTAACATGCCCCTCTCCTTCAAAAAAGTGTTGTCCTCAACACTTGAGTAGCTCTAGGTGCTTCTGTATAAAATTCTCATCCTCCCATGTAGAATCTTCAGTGGGTAAGTTCTTCCACTCGATGAGATACTCTGAAATTGATCGATTCCGTAGTTGTCGAGTTCTTGTTTCCATGACCGCTTCTGGTTCCAATATGATTTTTCCTTCCTCATCAAGTTCTGGCAATATTGTTTGAACTTGAAGATTTTCACCTATAACCTTCTTTAAGCATGAAACATGGAAAACTGGATGTACTCGCGAAGAAGCAGGAAGCTCCAATTTGTATGCCATAGTACCAATCTTTTGCAACACCTTGTAAGGACCATAGTACTTTGGCGATAATTTATTATCCTTCTTTGCTTGCTTGAGGGACATTTGTTTGTATTGTTGTAGCCGTAAAAATACCCAATCTCCTACATCAAAACTTCTCTCGCTGCGATGTTGATCTGCCTGTTGTTTCATTCGATTTTGTGCCAAATTCAGGTTATCCTTTAAGAGTTGGAGAACTTCTTGTTGATGCTCGATGTGATCTTCCACTGCTTGAACCTTCGAATTTTCCCTTAAAGATGATGTGATGGATGGTGGATGATATCTATAAAGTGCCATAAATGGGGTCATTTTTGCTGTAGTATGGAAGGAAGTGTTATACCACCATTCAGCTAGAGGTAACCACTTGACCCATTGTGTTTGTTTATCAGATACAAAACAACGAAGATATCCTTCCAAACATTTATTACTATCTCAGTTTGACCATCAGATTGAGGATGATAAGATGAGCTATGAGCTAATTGAGTACCCAAACAAGAAAATAACTCCATCCAAAAATTTCCAGTAAAAATGGGATCTCTGTCGCTCACAATAACCCTTGGGTTTCCATGTAGCTTTTGAATCGTGTCCATAAATGTAGTAGCAACTGTACTTGCTTTAAATGGATGAGATAATGCACAAAAGTGTGCATACTTGGTAAGTCTATCAACTACCACCATGATGACACTGTTTCCTTCGGACTTAGGTAAACCTGTGATAAAATCCATCGAAATCTCCTCCCAACGTTGAATTAGAATGGATAAAGGTTGTAGAAGTCTCGGGGTCTTAAATGTCTCAACTTTATTCTGCTGGCAAACCAAACATTCCGCCACAAACTTTTGAATATCAGATTTAAGGCCATCCCAAAAAAATTCTTTCTTCACCCCGTGGTAAGTTTTTAAAAATACTGAGTGTCCTCCTAAAGGAGAAGTGTGCAATTCCAAAAGAATATTTTGTTTTAGTTGGGAATTCTTACAAAGATATAAGCGATCTTTGTACCATAAGGAATCATTTTTCCAACTAAATGTATCAGATGTACTAGGATCTTACTGCAAATTTTGAATGAGTGTCCATACATATTTTTCCTTCTTCCATTCATCTCTTGCTTCGGTTATCCAATTTGGTTGGATAATAGAAATGGCACAAAGCAATGCTTCCACCTCTTCATTCTTTCTTGAGAGTGCATCTAAAACAACATTTAGCTTCCCTTTTTTGTAGATTATTTCAAAGTCATAACCCAACATCTTTGTGACCCATTTTTGCTGCTCTTCTGAAGATAGTATTTGTTCCAAAAAGTGTTTAAGACTATCATGATCAGTTTTTACCTTGAAGTGTCTTCCCATTAGGTAAGTTCTCCATTTTTTTAGTGCATGCAGTATTGCTAACATTTCCTTCTCATAAATAGGTTTCTGTAAATACTTTCCTTTGATTGGACGACTTTCAAAAGCAATGGGTCTTCCTTCCTACATTAAAACAACACCAATTCCATTTCCTGAGGCATCACATTACACAATAAAGGTTTTTGTGAAGTCTGGCGTAGCTAAGACTGGTGCTAGGCACATTGCCTCTTTAAGATGTTCAAAGGCCTTAGTTGCTTCAGGAGTCCATGAAAATGCATCTTTCTTCAATAATGTTATTAGAGGTGTTGCTATTCTCCCATAATTCTTAACAAACTTGCGATAATACCCTGTTAACCCGAGAAATCCTCGCAACTGCTTTATGGTTGTGGGGACTTTCCATTCCTTAATGGATCTAATTTTGTTAGGGTCTACTTTAACACCCTCGTGAGATACAATATGACCCAGATATTCCACCTCTTGTACTCCAAAGAAACATTTGGATTTTTTTGCATATAATTGTTTCTCCCGCAATAGTTTGAGCACCCTGTCAACATGTTCAACATGATCCTTCCAAGACCTGCTGTAGATTAGTATATCATCAAAAAATACTAGCACAAATTTTCTAAGGAAGGCTTTGAAAATGGAATTCATCAACCCTTGAAATGTAGAAGGTGCATTGGTAAGGCCAAAAGGCATGACCAAAAATTCATAATGACCCTCATGAGTTCGAAATGTTGTTTTTGGAATATCTTCAGTCTTCATTCTAATTTGATGATATCCTCAATGAAGATCCAACTTGGTAAAATAAATTGCTCCATGTAATTCATCCAATAATTCATCAATCACAAGAATGGGAAATTTATCTTTAATGGTGAGCTTATTGAACTCCCTATAATCGAGACACATGCGCCATGATCCATCCTTCTTGTGTACCAATACTACATGAGCAGAGAAAGAACTTTGACTAGGTTGAATTATACCAGCCTCTAACATTTCTGCAATGATACATTCAATTTCACTCTTTTGGACATAAGGATATCTGTAAGGTCGGATGTTTGGAGGAAAAATTCCTGGAATCAAATGAATAGCATGATCATGATCACGAATAGGTGGGAGTCCTTTGGGAGTATCAAACACATTGGAATGATTGTCCAAGACTCTTTGGAGATATGGAGAAATAGATGATTTTGATGTTGGAACTTCTAGTGAGCATAATTGTGCAATTATGCCTAGTTGTTCTTTCTTCAGAACCTTTGTCATGACATTAGAGCTCATTATCTATCCTGGATTCCCTTTTATACCCCACAATTTGATTTCCTTTCCTTCCCAAAAAAATTTGAAGAAAAGTTCTTGAAAATTAAAAGCTACCATCCCTGAATATTGTAACCATTATACACCTAGTATGACATCAGAACCTCCCTTTGGGATGGGAAGCATTGGAATATTCAATACATATAGCCCCTTGGATAGCTTGATATTACGATATTTTCTAGAGAAATTTATATTTCCTCCATTTGCAACCATCACTTGACATTCTGGTGCTGGGTATAGGAAAAAATTCAACTCCTTGGCTACCTTACAATGAATAAAATTATGGGTACTACCTGAATCAATCAACACTATTACCTTTTTATTCTTGATATGTCCATCTATCTTGAGAGTTTGAGGAGTGGTAATTCCTGCCAATGCATTACATGATATGGTCGGACTCATTTCTTCCTCTTCTAGGGTTAGTGCCTAGTGTATGTCCTCTTCCTATTCATTTTCTTCTTCCTCTTCACAATCTATGTAAAATAATTTCTTCTCGGCACACTTATGGCCTTTATTGTATTTTCTATCACAATTGTAGAAAAGCCCTTTTGATCCTTTTTCTTCCAATTTTTGTGGTGTCAACATTGTAGGTTGTTGAAATCTATGAGTAGTAACAATTCCCTCTTTATAGAAGTGAGTGGTAGGCTTCCTTGTCTCTATAATTTTACATTCAAATTTTCTTGCCAACCTGAATGCCTTTTCCAATGAATTAGGTTCCAAAACGCGAACTTCATGTTGGATGTTATCCTTTAAAGTACCTATGAAGACATCAATCCTATGTTTCTCTGTAATATCAGTTACCCTTATATTCAATTTTTGGAAGTCCTCAATGTGCTCCCCCACTAAACCCTTTTGTTTGAGATTTATCAATTGGCTAAAGAAGGTGTTGCTTTGTGTATCCTCATAATGTGCTATCATTTCCTCCGTAAAAATTGACCAAGTGACAGATTTTTTATGGGAGCAAAGTCATCGATACCATACAAATGTATTTTGTTTTAGATGTAATGTTGCAATGCATACCTTTTGTGTGTTTTTCACATTATTGAGATCAAAATATTGCTCCATCTGTAGTATCCATGTTACGAGATGATTTCCATGAAACTTCATCATATCCATGTTTGGAATATGGTGGTTCTTACTGCCAATATTAGAGATTATGAAATCAAGATCATCATTTATTTTGTTCTCATCATTAGTTTCCTCTACTATCTTTTCACCATTAGGAAACATTTTTTGTATCAACTTTGCCAAACCTTCCATGTCTCCTTTTAGATGATTCTTCATGTTTTCCATTTAGCTTCCATGTCATCCAGCTTAGCTTCCATACCAACTTCCATGCCATCCATCTTATTTCCAAACCATTCATCTTAGCTTCCACGTCTTTCTTCAAACCATCTATCTTAGTTTCCACTCCTTTCTTCACAACTTTCATTTCATTTTTTGTTGCTCTTTGCGATAGCGAAATTTGGTGCACTTGCTCATGGACTTTTGATATCTCATGTTGCATTTCTTTGTCTTCATGAGTCATAGTACAGCCTTATGAAGGCTTAATAGGTGTTGTATTCTTTTTAGGAGGCATTTTAGAACCCAATAATGATAGATATGCTCAATAGGCCTTTGGAATCAACTAGAACTGATATTTCAAACAATATTTATGCAATTTGAAAAAAAAAATACACACCTTTTTCTTGATTTTGAGGAAATCAATATTTAAACTGAATTATCTTTGTGATTCTAGATCTTCAATATCTGAAATTTTGCCTTGAAGTCACCCTCTAAATCTTTTTTTGAATGCCATAGGTCTGACTTGATTTGGATTCTTCAAGTCAAATTTATGTCCAATCTCCCACAATGACCCAATTATGGATTGGTTTAGTATAGCACACTTCTAGGACTTGCCACGTGTCACTGTTTTCTACATTGGCTTTGAAATTGATAGAAAATAGACTACAGTCTGTGTACTTGCAGCCACTTTTTACAGCATTCCAATTCGATGTTGAAAGAGAGAGTTATGAAGGTTTTCCCATGATAACCTCTTTCAAATGAAATTTGGGAGCTTGAAAAGGACCTAACTTCCACAGATCATATCTCCAAAAATATTGCGAACCAAGCTCTGACATTTTGCAACGATGTTCCTCGGGATTTCAGCTTCGCTCTCTAAAAATTTAAGCTTTTGAACCTTCGTAGAAAAAAATTTATAGTGGAAATTCTGCGATAACTTGTTTAAGTGAAATTCAGGAGCCTTCAAAAATCCCTACCTTCCACATATCATATCTCCGAAAATATTTCGAATGAATCTCTAAAATTTTGTGATGATGTTCCTCAGGATCTTGGCTTTGCACCCTAAAAATTTCAGCTTCTGAACCTTTGTCGAAAAACTTTATAGCAAAAATTCCACAATGACAGGTTTACAGTAGCGAAACCCTATAATCCAAAGCTCTGATACCAAATGTTGTGAAACCAGCTCCAAAAAGAGAAGAAAAGAGATGTCAATACCTTTAAAATAGGCCACTTTGGGGGCGAAACCTCCAATACATTACATGAATGACCAATTCTTGGCCGATACAAATTAAAAAACCTCCTTTCTATATATATGAGTCCATAGGGCCACAATGTAATCCTAGTAGGGCCATAATGTAATCCTAGCCGACCTAACAATAATAATTAAGGGCACAATAATAACAATATGGGAGTTACAAGGGTACAATAATAAAAATAAGGGGGTTACACTAACAACAATAAGGGACTATACTAGTAATATAGGGACCTAATAGTGTTAGTTTAGGGGTCGTAATTAAGGGAGAGTGTTAAAATATGTAATTACCTCCCGCATGAAATGTTAGAAAAAAAATTAAGTGAATCAGTTGAGTTGAGTGATAGATATATTTGGTGAGTGAGTTAGAGAGTGAGTTAAGTGAGTGATGATCAAGTTGATTTATGTGAGAGTTTGTGCATGTCAATTTAGGTTAAATACCCTTAACCGGGTTCATTGTATTCAGCTTGTGATTTACAGTGATTGAGATTAATTGAAGAGCCGCAACTCATTGTTTCATGTGTAATATACTTGTGTTGTTTTTTGTTTCTTCTCTCTTCCTTTCAAACATATTGGTATCAGAGCTGAGGAAGGATCAGAAGATCCATGGGTGAGTAGATCCAGAGCAGGCCAAGAGCAGAAAGGCCGACAATTTTTTTAATTTTTATTTTTATTTTTAATTTTGCAACCGCAGAGGTCCGCACGTTTGCAGTGCAGAACGTATAGAGGTCCACATCCTTTCCTAAGAAAAACTACGGATATTTCAAGAATCTTAGATTCTCTAGAAATCAAGTTTAGTCCACGATTTATTGGTTTTGGGGGTGCAGAATCGGTTTTCCGGGTTAAAAATCCAGCCTGTAGTGGTCAACACAAGTTGGTAACTTGTATTGGTTAGCGTTAAATTTTTAAAAGAAAATTTTCTCAAAAGGAGTACGAAAAGGGTATGTAAGATTTTCCAAGAAGATTTTTTAAAGAGGTTTGATTTATTTTTAAAGTATTCCAAAGGAGCTTTTCTACGAAGGTTAAAGGATTTTGTTTTAAGAATATTTTAAAAGGTACTTCATAAATCATATGAAGAGGAGATTTGAGGAATAATTTTAAAGGGATTTTTTTTTTAAATTCTGCACCTGAGAGTTTAAGGGATTTTATCAAAATTTTCTTTTTGAGAATGATTTTATAAGAGGTTTTTTAAGGGTTGCAAAGGTGCATGATATATATATATATATATTGAATTTTTTTTTTATTAAAAAAAAAACAAGGTGCATATACAATATTTGGTGGTTATTATTGGCAAGAGAAATTAGGGCTTTGCAAAGTCTAATAGTACACAAACAATATTTTTGTGTTTTGTCAAGCATGACAGGTTTTTTGGAGAAGATTGTGCCTTACGGGGGCACATATTAAAAACCATATTTTTTTTCGGGTGTGATATGGAAGATAGCCTCATGCAAGCATGCATGCAACTATGAAGAAATTCATGGGTCGGAAAGCACGACTAAAGAAGATTAAGAAAAAGGATAAAAAAGAAGAGGCAAAGATAGTTTTCATATTTAAGGAGGTTTGGGCTGCAACCAATGAACTAAGATGTCTAGCATAAGACAAAGATTCCCTAGCTTTGAGTTTCATTCAACATGCAATGGATGAAATGGTTATGGGCAAGGTAGCAAAAGTTACAACTTAGGAATCATGGGAGATGCTGGAAGTAGAATTATGTGCAAGGGGGGGTGACATGCAGCAGCAGGATATGTTACATGCAAAGAATTCAAACGTAAATCTGAGAGTAGATGAGCAAGACTTTGGGAGGACAACATATATGTATGAAGAAGATGTAATAGAGATTGTAAAGAGTGAAGATGAAGCATCTATATGTGAAACATTTAGGTTTCAACCCTATACAAAAATTATTCACAAACGTATCTTAAAACATAAAATAAACAATAGCGAGAGCATAAAACATAAAATAGATAAACACAGAGATTTTCCCATGGATCCCAAATCAGGACAACTAGCTTGTTTTATAATTATATTCCTTTTAGTGTTACAACACATATATATACATGTCGAAGCATACATAAACCCCAATCCATTAACCCTGGATTAGAACATAACTGTAGTTCCCTTGACTGGATCTACAAAATACCAGGGGATGAAAACCATCATCCCCCAAAACCATGTGAAAACTCATGCACAAAACCATGGGTGGGTTTTCCTATGAGTGGGTCCACACACCAAAATAAATTTTGCTAGGGCGCTCCCATAGAGCCTGACAGGGGTGCAACCGCCCCCCTTGTGACCCCTTTGCTGCGCCCAGTGCAGCATTCAACGCATGGAACTAGTCGTGGAAAGAATATAACACATACTCAACATTCTTCCACTTGTTGTTTTATTTCCACAAGGAGGCCATAAGAGAGCTTAGTCATTATCTCATCTCTACAACACCCATTTTTTCTCTACACCAAGAGAAATTCTGAGTGCTCACAGACGTCATCAATGTATCTGCAACATTCTTCAAAGTGTCCACCTTTACCAGCAACACCATTTTATCCTCAACCATATCTCTCACAAAGTGATATTGAACATCAATGTGATTTGTCTTTGAATGATAAGCAAGGTTATTAGCTAAGAAAATTGCGCTTTGGCTATTATAGTCTATCCTTATAGCTCGCTGCACCAACCCCATACTTGAACACAATATTTGCAACCAAACTACTTCCTTTCTTTCATGAGTGGCTGCCATGTATTTTGCCTCTATAGTTGAAAGACCCACTACAAACTGTCTTTTACTCATCCAACTAATTGCACCTCCAAATAGGTTAAACACATACCCACTTGTAGATCTTCTTTGGTCCAAATCTCTAGTCCAATCTACATCAACAGGCCATGAATTTCCAGCATTATTTCCAATCCTGGTCTTCCCTGGTAGCACAAGCCATAATCACTAGTGCCACGCAATTATCTGAAAAGCCGCTTCACTGCAGTCCAATGCTCCTTCCCCGAGTTTGACATAAACCTGTTCAATACTCCCACTGCATGTGAAATTTCTGGTCTAGTATAGGCCATTGCATACATCAGGCTACCCATTGTAGTTACATATAGTACACAGGACATATCATCCTCTTCTTCTTATGTCATGGGACAATGTTCAACAGACAGCTTTACACCTACAGGAATTGGAACATTCACCGGTTTACTATCCTTCATATTTAAACTCTGCAATATAGTCTCGACATACTTCCTCTGGTTTAACCAGAGCTTACTCTTTGCCCGATATCTCTTAATTTCCATGCCCAAAATATAGTTTACAGCACCAATATCCTTCATGTCGAATTTGGAGAACAGTTGGGTCTTCAAATCTTGGATAATTTCTTTGTAATTTCCAATCAACAACATATCATCCACCTACAAGACCAAATAAATCACACTATCACCAATTAATTGAAAATAAGAATAGTGATCCTCCTTGCATCTGGTGAAGCCAAGTCCCCGTATATAGGTATCAAATTTCTGATACCACATCCTTGGTGATTATTTTAACCCATACTAAGAAATCTTTAACTTGCATACCAGTTATTTCTTCTCCTTCACCATAAAGCCTTTAGGTTGTTTCATGTATATTTATTCTTCTAGATCCTCGTGAAGAAATGTTGTCTTCACATCCATCTGTTCTATCTCAAAATCAAATGCAACAGCAATAGATAAAAGTAATCTGATAGAAGTAACTTTGGCAACAGAAGAAAAATATCACCAAAATCAATTCCCGGCACTTGGGAATAACCTTTTTCTACCAACTAAGCTTTTTATTTCTCCACCTTGCCTTCTACATTCATCTTCTTCTTAACCACCCATTTTCTCCCGATGGGCTTCCTTCCGGCCGGCAACTCCACCAAATCCCATGCCTTATTTTTGTGCAAGGATGCCATTTCATCAACCATGACCTCATTCTAGAGTTTTCCATCCTCTGAATGTACTGCTTCCCTGACAATTCTAGGATCATCATGAGTTATAGTTAAGGAAAAACTTGAACAGAAAGCAGATGGACTATACCTTTTTGGTTTCCTTCTTTCCCGAACTGATCTTCTTATGGCTAGAGTTTGTGGCTCTTCCTCTTCTGAGTCTTCTTACGTTGTAGAGTTTGATTCATCCTTCTTTAGCTCAAACTCTATCTTCTCAGGTTCCTTTGGTAGGACTTCATGTTTAACAACATCTTCCACCTCTCTAAGCACCACATCTCTGTTGTACACAACCTTCCTTGTTTCCGGGTTCCAAAGCCTGCAACCCTTTAAACAATCCTTATACCCAATAAACATGCACTTTTCAGATTTATTATCCAACTTGGACCTTTTCTCCTTTGTAACATGTACATATGCATCACATCCAAATAACCTCAAATGTGAAAGAGAGGGTTTCTTACAAGTCCTTAGCCCATGTGGAGTCTTATCTTCTAAGGAGGCCTTGTTCATATTTCTAAAGTTAATGCAAAGCCTAATCTCCCCAGTATTTTTCCTAACTGACACAAGGTTGGAAACCCACTCTAAGTATCGAAGGGAAACTATGATGTCGGCATAATACATCTTTTTTGTCTCTTTCTCAACTAAATATAATCGAATAGAGTTTATTCTTCTCAGCTTTTGTTTGAAAGGTTTTTTATTCTCTTTAAGAGGAATTTTATGTTGAATAATTCTTGTGTCATATGATTTTAAATCTTCATACCCCCCTACAAAAACATCTCTAAATTCTTGAAAATTTTCAATATATCTCTGTTTTATGTGAGGAGGAAGAGTTTTGGAGAGTTTGATCATTTTAGGTTCCTTTAGGGTGCCAATGTTACACTCCTCTACATCATTTTCTGTGGATTCCATTTTTTCTTTCTTAGCTACATCATTAAAGTCAAAAAGATCTTCTAATGGTGCAAGGCCTCTTGGTAATGTATCATCTTTACACTCTAGAAACTCAAGGTCCCTTTTGTCTAGATCCTCAAACATTTCTGCCTCATAAGGATGTGTAAGTAGGTTTATATCATAAAAATGTGGTAGCTCTGTTTCTAAGGTCTTTTCTTCTATAGAAACATCTTCCTCGTGCCCTAAACTTGGTTTTGTCAATGTAAATTCATTCCTAGACTGCAAAAAATCATCAATTTGTTCATCACTCTCAAACACGTTCCAATAGTCAATGTTTTCCAGCACTGTAGGCCATTTTTTGACTTTGAAAGTGTATTATTCACTTGCAAATGGTATTTGACAGTTGCTGGCAGCAAAGGAAAGCTCATTTGCAAGACTATTTTGGGCTCTAGGAATGTAAGCCAACTCATATTTCTCAAAGGTTTTGAGGAAATCTAAGGCTATATTTCTGGACTCTCTCAATCTTGGATTCTCAGCTGAATACTCACCTCTGATTTGTTTAATGATTAGTTCATAATCTTCTTGAGAAGAGATTTTCTTAGCTCCTAAGTCTTTGAGCAGGTGTAAGCCAAGGAGGAGAGCCTCATACTCTACAATGTTATTATAGCACTAAAAGTCTAGTTTGTAAGAATGTCCTTCATTTTGTACTCTCTCAATCTTTGATTCTCAGCTGAATACTCACCTCTGATTTGTTTAATGATTAGTTCATAATCTCCCTGAGAAGAGATTTTCTTAGCTCCTAAGTCTTTGAGCAGGTGTAAGCCAAGGAGGAGAGCCTCATACTCTACAATGTTATTATAGCACTAAAAGTCTAGTTTGTAAGAATGTCCTTCATTTTTGTTATGTATCCAGACACAAGCCCATGATCCAACATTTCCACAAGAACCATCAAAGGTTATGTTACATAGTGTTTCTATTTCATGTTCACCACTTTGTTATTGTTCGGGGCTGCTAGATTTTGGGATGATATGTTCTTCAGTTGAGGATATGTTTGGTTGTTCTAGTAGCACTAGATCTTTTTCATTTTCACTCACTTGTTCCCCAACATCATTTTAATTATACAAGATGAATGAATGTAAGTTCGAATGAATGGAATAGACAGGGGTGTTGTTTTGCCTATCCAGGTTACTCACCATATACTTCATGTGTGACTCTTGGTAATGTTTTATTTTCTAGTTGAAAACAAGGATAGTAGCATAAGACATATCTAGTTGAGGTTTCCCTGAAGTTTGGCTCCCCAAGATCTGGATAAAAGCATGCCATACTTAGGGGGAATGCCTGCCACTACTATGTCCATGACAAGACATTTAGCAGGAATCTGCACTAGATTGACACAAAGATCTTTTATTAGGCCCAACCAATTGACCCTACTCGAATCGAATGAGTACAAGTCTTTATAATGTTTAGTTATTTCTAGGCCTAAGCTTTCCATCACAACTTTAGGCATGAGGTTGTGTGAGGCTCCAGAGTCCAGCATAGTATTCTATAATATCTTGTCATGTATTTTTAGACTGATATAGAAAGGAGGGACAACTCCTTCTTGATAATTTCCTTCAACCTTAGGTCCAAATAACAATTTAGGACAGTCATCAGTTAAATTTAGTGTGTCAGTATCATTTCTTAAGTTCAAGACCTTCAGCACTTGGGGTTTATACACTCCTTGAGTTACTAGTTTAGTGAGAGGCATGGTTACCTTAATTTTAGCCATCTCCCCCTAAAAGTTGAAAGCTATTTGGGTCTTAGACATATTTTCATCAGTTTTATTAGCCACATCCTTCTCCATAAATTTGGTTTTCTTATTTTTATCAGGGATTTTATACAGGAGAATTATTTCAGGGCCACCGATAGAGGTACTAGGGCATCTTGTGGCACCACTTTTCTGCCTGATTTTTTCTCTGCCTGGGTCAATTTTCTTACCCATGTTATTTACATTGTTTGTTGTCCTCTTATGATTTTTTTCTAGAGCTCTCCTACCAGCAGTATTAATTTGGTGTTTCTTAGAGGGTTCTTGGTTTTTTTTGCTACTAAGGTCATATTGCCTATGGACCTCCATGATGCAATTTTCAAGTCCTAATTGGTAATCTTCAAAGTCTTCACAATCTGTTTGAGTCTAATCAAAGGCAAAAATTCCTTGTTCTTCTTCTGTGAGAAAAACTTCATTTTCATTATCAGATATTATTAGTTTTACATTGTTCTCTTCAGTTTCTTCATCCTCCCCTCTCCATTTACATAATTATCTTGGAAAGGTGGCCTAGTGTTTTGATCATTGTCTCTTGGCTAGTTTTGGGGAGGGTCTCTTCTGAAGTTCTGATCTCTATTTTTGTTTTGGGATTAGCTTGGTTTTCCCTAGGAGGTGTCCTTTCATTTAAGTTTATCCTTTCTATCATTCTCTCCATGGTTCTCATTAGGCTATCCATTTTGGTATCAGATGAGGAGGTTGAAGGCATTTTTTCATCTTTGTAGGTCACTCTCTTTTCTGATATCAACCTATCTCTTTTTTCAATTAAGTTTACCTTTTCACTAATAGCTGCCCTTTGCATTTATTCTAAGGTTTCAGGGTCTCTTTCTCTCAATTGGAAAGTCATGTCAGGGTCAAAACCTTCAAGAAATTTTACTAGTGCTAGGCCTTGTGGAGGTTTCATATGAGGTGGGAGGGCATTGTAGACACTGTTAAACTTGGTACAATAATCTTGTACACTTTCCCCTACATTCCTCTTAAGATTGTTGTATTCAGATAGGATTTTGAGGGGATTTTCTCGACTTCCCACTTGTTTATGAAAGTTTGATAAAGGGAAGGGAGATCATGTATTTTGTTAGGGGTTAATGCTTTGAATGATTTTTTGGCCTCTCCTCCTAAACTTTGTGCAAAAATCCTCATTTTAATAGTTTCTTATTGTATCTCGATGTGATAAAAAGCATCATTGATCCTATATACATGTTTAGCCCCTGTGAAATGAGGGATCTTGGACTGATAGTCATTTGGAAGAGGCACTAGAGGCCGAGGTAAAACAAAGGGGGCATACCAAGCTGCCATGATGGGAGCTAATGGGGGATTTACAAGAGGAGGGTTAGTGAATGGAGGTGTAGGATGAAGTGGTGTGGTTTGCACAATGGTGGTATGGATGGGTGTGGTGGAAGTACTTGGACCAAAAAACTGATTTTGAGTAGATTTGGTATGGAAAGAGTTGAAGTGATGGAGAAGCTAAAAGTTAGGTGGTGTGGAAGGAGAGGCTTCTCTACTAGAACTCTATTGTAAATCTAAGGGTTCAAGTTCATTTTGGTCAATATCATTTTGAGACTTGTTTTTGAAGAGGTTCCTTGTATAGTGCAAGTCAAACTGGGGATCTTGCAAAGTTGTAATATGTTCAGGTACAAAGCTTGCTCTGTGAATGGTCCTAACATTGTTTTAGTTTCCAGATCTAGAAGTTTTCCGCAAAATCCTTTCTCGGTCATTAACTATGTCGAGAGGGTTTGGGTTGAGATGAGATCTGGTAGTGAACCTATGTGAAGCCAGATTTCAAACTTCAAAATTCAGAGAGGCTGAAAGTTTTAAGACTGTCTTCCGAAGGTTGTCCTCTCCTAATGCTTGGTAAACTCTCACACTATATAAGTGGGCTCATAAACTTCTTAGGGTTGGTTTGAAACAAATCTAGGAAGTCAAATGAGTGCTAATGAAGTAATAGGCCTACCTGAGGCTAGTGGAGTCGTCAGGTGGATATTTTTTTATTTTATTTTTAAGAATGTATGTTTATGGTCCACCACCCATAACTGACAAGAAACTAATCTAAGGTTGTTGTTGGGTTTTCTGAGTTCCTATATGTAGCACTAAGGTTTGTGTGAGCGTCCTATAGCTGAGTCATCATTTTGCTAGGATGGTGAAACAAATAGAATCTACTCTTTGGCTATCAGTCAATTTTGTAACCTTAACTGAAGGTTTAAATATTTCTATAGGAGTTTGCTAGGTTACTATGTACTCGGTCTCACAGTTATAGCCATTATGTTAGTGTCCTGTGATTTGGTAGGCTGGTAAGACAAATGACAGTAACATCAGACCAGTCTTTGGAGTCCTAGGACATAGCCTTCCTGGACTCAGAGAGAGCTCTCTCTAATGGATGCAAAGGATGTGTTATTTTTTCTTTTAGGGTTTTTGATTTGAGGCTAGTTGTTAAGTGTATGGTTTTTTTATTGTTTTGGTTGGGTGAGATGGACTGGTAGAATAGGTGGAGTGAGAGGTCTTCAAATCATTGGGCTATGGAGTCAATAAAAGTCATTGGTGTCTCAATAATGAATCAAAGTGTAGTGCAAGGCTAATATAGCAAGGTTAATGGATCCTTAAGGTTATGAGTGAAGTGTTAGGAACATCAAGTTTGTGAATAAGGTAAGGCAAAGGGAAATCAGGAATCCTTTGTCAAATACCTATGAACAAGGATGTCTTAAATATGATTAGCACAAGATACTAAGCATGAGCTAGGGAAAACCATTTACTGTATGATAGTATTTTAAACCAATAAATATCCAAGATAAACATGTAAGTGAAACATAGAAAGCATAAGAGCTTCTAACTTTAGTAAATTCACCTCCAGAATTTGGGAAAACATACAAGATCACAAATAACTCAATCTATGAAGAGGGAACTTCTAAACATCATACATCAAGCTATAAATAACTATGAAACAAGTTGGTAGGCATGGAAAAAGGGAAATATCGAACGAGACCTCTTTGACTTAACCTAGCAAACAATATTCCAAAGAGAGGTTTCAAGAAAGAGTTTGGAAAACTTCAAATAAGCAGGACATACCGTGAATCATACTTGTAAACTAGCATACTAATCCATACATGAAACAAAACAAGCATAAGGAGGCTTGAACAATAGCTAATAATTCTTCAAATACAACTAGTAAAGGAAAACATTAACGCTATAACAAACAGGAAGACTAAGGTGCCTCAAGGAGCATTTCTCAACCTATACTTTTCTGATTTATAGCAATCAAGAAGGATAGGACATAATGACAACAAGAAGACATAAAAAAGTTAAGAGTAACTCACCATTAATCAAGCTAAGGAATCCTACAAAGAAGCTTCTCCATCATCAAACCAACAAGCCATTCATCAACTCCAGAACACCAATTTCTTCTCCAAGCTCAGAAAAACCATGTATTGCTCTCAAAGCTCATCAAATGCCAAAATCTACAATGGAGCCCGCATGCTCTATTTATCTTAGTAAGAGAGGGAAAAAACCCTAAGTATGGTAGGAAAATGTCAAATTCACCCATAAATGCCATTTATGGCCAAGAGACCATGCAAGGCCCAAGGAACATAATATCCTAAGAAATAAATGCCAAAATAATTCTTGCACCTAATTCTAGAGTGTTTTGCCTCAAAAAACTCAAAAATATCATTTTGCAATAAATGAGTGTGTTTTGTTGACTTTTGGTGCAAAACACACTTAGACAGTCCATTTGCGCAGCACCACTTCAATATAAAATAAGGTGTTTTGTAACCAGGTTTTGAACCTCTTCCTGATGTTGGATTTGGCTCTGTGACGGCTTTTTGGAAAGCTTGATGAGTTTACTTTCCAAAAATTATTGTATTTTCTAGATCCTGCTCCTTTATCCTAGTTACAAAGTCAAAAATACCCAGACTATCATTTGCGCAGCGCCAGGCCCAAAACAGTGGCAGAAAGGTGAAAAAAGTGAGGTTTTTTAACCTTTTGAGGGGTCAAAACTGCTCCAAATCTTATGAAATTTGGTGAGCATGATGTGCAGGTTGAGAGAAATAAAAAAATTTCAAGTTCTCCTCTTGGGTATGCTCCATGTGTTTGAGTAGCGCCAGTGGCACTACGCAAATGAGGCTCAAAAATCTCAAAAAACAAAAATTTCTCCAAATCCTCTCAAGGTAGGTGGAGACCTTCCTTAAGTGGTTTTGGATAACGGCTAAGAAGATTCAGCCAAAACTCCAAAGTTTTCATGCTCTTTTGCATCCCTTAGGGTTGGACTTCATGGAGGGCTTCCTTCAGTTTGGCACAAACAAGCTTGTGTTTCTTTGCATAATGATTTTTCATCTTCTCTCATAGGTTCAAACCATCATTTTCCTTCTTCAACTTGGTCTCTAGGTGTATGTTTTCCCTCTCAAGCCATGTCTCCCTATCAAACTCTATGTCTCTATCAAGTAGCTCATTGATATGATTCTACTCAGCTAGGGCAGATTCTTCCTCCCTTTCTTTGGCCAAGGCTTTTCTCAGCCCAATGGTCTTTGGCCTCCTTCTAGCTTCTTCTTCTTCTTCTTCTTCACTCTTTGGATGAGTCATCTTTTACTCTTCTAATTGCACCTCTGCCCTTATGGCTTGTATCCGGGCCCTAAGTGCCATTACCTTATAAATTGTCATGTGTGCACTCCTTTTCCAGTTCTCCTTATCTAAGACATCATATTTGTACTTGACCCTTTCCAAATATGCTTGAAAATCTCTTATTTGGGAATTCTTATTTTGGAGGAGAAAACTGGAGATTTTTTATTCTTCCTCACTACCAACATGTATAAGTTCAAATTCCCTTTCTTCACCATTTTGATCCTCAACATCTTCATTCATTTTTTCCTTACTTTTGTCCAATGGTTTGATAGGTGGAGAAGAGATGGCCCCTTGCCTTTTTGAGGCAGCAAACACATCCCTCTTCCCCCTATGGTATGAGAAATCAAAATGTCTAATGATTTTTACTCTAGGGTCCTTGTCATGAATGTTATCATCTGTTGGAAAGCCTTCTTTCTCACCTTTTGGACTGTTGTGCGTAGCTCCCTCTTCCATCTCACCCTCATTTCTAGGTCTCCCTTCACTTTCTGCATCATCATCTTTCTCATCGGGAGATCTGTGAGCCTCACTGTTGCCTTCAACACTCTCATCATTATTACCCCCCTTGATGTCTTCAGTGTTGTTACCTTGGTCTTGGATTTGATCATCAACCTCTGCATCTTCTTCACTTTTGCCCTGTTCATCACTAGGGTCCTTTTCCTCATCATCCTCTGCACTGTGTTCACTTTTATCATCATTAGAAGGATGATCTGTGTCATGACTATCATGACTCTTGTCATGACTATCATGAATTTCTCCTTTGGTATCTTTCTCATCACTTCTTGTGCTATTAGTGGCATTTTCTTTATCATCGTCTTCTTCATCAAATCTTATTTGTGCCTCACTGGTTTCCTCTTATGGACTGTCAGTATCCTATTCATCATGGCCATGCTCACTGCTTTGTTTTTCATCATTATTTCCTCCATCAGTTTCCATGTCCTCTACCTCTTTCTCATTTGTTGCTGGCTCATCCTCATATTCATCATTTGTGTTCATGTACTCTGTCTCATCATGACCCTCACCAATTTCACCTTGGTCATTACTTTGCTGATCATTTGCATTATTATTTTCTTCATTTTGGGCTGAATCATTGGTATTATTACCATCATTGCCTTCCTCCAAGTGCTCATTTTTTTTATCTTCACCATGGTTGTGTTCATTTCCTTCTTCCTCATCAACATTATCCTCATGCTCTTCTTCATTAATCTTTGTCTCTGCCCCATTTTTTTCATCATCTCCGCCATCATCTTCTTTTTCATCATTACTACTATCACCCCCTTGTCCATCATTACCATTGTCATCATCTTCATTTGATGCATAAATAGAAGGGGAAAGAGGGAGATTTTCTTGGAGTGAGGGAACTTGTGTAGATGAGGAAGGAAAATTTTATTGATGAAGAGGTTGTGGTTTTGTAAAGGATTCATGGTTTATGAAATATTCCAAAGGTATACCATGCTGCTCCAACTAATGTAAGACCACCATCTTGATGAGCGAATGTGTAATATTCCTAGTTTAGCTCATAGCTAAATGGAATATTAAAATTTTTCTTTTGTCACCTAGCAGCTAAATAAATGGGTAAGGAGGCCCATGCTCATGGAAAACATAAATAAAATCCCCCATCATGTGGAATGGATCATCATAGTAGCTTTATTTTGCACCCTCAAGTGCAAAAAGGGGAAAATCCATAAAGACAGGGTCATGTTTGACCAAGTAAACAACGTTTCCATAGGAGGAGTGGATCACTTTATGAGACCGTGCAGTGTGAATGAGGAAGAGGATATTTGGTGAAGGAAACCCTAATGGATGGGGCCCATGGAGAGAGAAATTTTACTTGTTTAAAAGGAGGGTAAGGCAGCCATTGTTACTCATGCTTTGTATTATTCATCTCATTGTCTATTCAGACAATTGTGCATTCTTTGCTATTTAGCAAGAGTTTCTAGGGGAATTCTTGTTTAAGATTCCTTACCCTTTTTGAGAGGCCTCTTGAGGGATTGCACTAATTTTCCTCACATCTAGGTTTGAGGCCAAGCATCCTCCATCAAGATAGCATTATTTCTACAACAGAATAATTTTTTTGTTGCTAGGTGTTGCAGTGAGGGTTCACTACACCACCTCCATTAGCTATTTTCAGAGGAGGAGTCTTTCCTCCCTTTGGGAGATCATATTAGAGGAATTCCAAAGCTTATTGCAGACTTTCGTATCAATGCCAACTCATTCCCTAGCCCTACATCGCAGTTTCATCGAGTGACTGCATTATTTTAGTGGATCATATGCAGTGGGGCCTTGCAGATATATTTGGAGGGTGAGATCTTAGGTGAGAGGATGAGCCTTTCAATTTAGAGATCCATTGGAGGAGGCATTTTCATTGGATGCAGCATCTTCATCCTTCTCCACTTATTTTTAGTTCTTGAGTTGTTGTTGCTACTAGCAACTTCGACATTTATGCAGATTTTCCATTTTGTACTTATTTCAGCCAATCCTTTCAAGGATTGTGTATTGTAATTTCCAAGGGTTGAGATCTTGCTGCCCCTTCTTTATTTGAGCTTTATATTGTTATATATGTGTATTGATACTATTTTGCAGCAGTTCTCCTTTATATATTGCGTAGTCATAGCCTTGGGCATTCTTGTGTAACAGTGCTTTGTCATATTTTATGTACTTGTTTCATTGAGGTTGCATTGCCTAGCTTGAGAGATCATTTCCTCAAGATATTGTACACATTGTTGCTACTATGATCTAATGTAATGGTTATGTAGATCTTCTGTAATTCTTGGTATTAATGTATTCACTGCTATTTTCCAGCTCATCTTTATGTATTGTTGATCTCCACATTGGTAATATCTTGAGATATTCCCAATAGTGTAGCTATTCATAATTTGGAATATTACTATGGTATCAGAGCATGATCTCTGGCTCAAAATGTAAGTTTTATCCAAAAAAGATCAATATAATGAATAATATGAGTTTACTCCCATCTATTTTCAGATCCAGAGGAAACCTCTCCAAGGAGGTCGAGAAGATTGAATAAGGAGAAGAGGAAGGACCATGCACTTCCTAATCTCACAAAGAAGAATACCAAAAGCATGAATAACACTTGGAATTCGAAATTCTAAGTGAGTACCTTGCTGAACGCCGAGAAAAACCTAGAGCCTTCCAAGAGACTCTAGATTTTCCATAATTTATTCAGCAGAAATAAGTGAGAATACCCCACAGCAATGGGATGATGAGAGGCAATAGATTTCTATTGTACACATTTGATGGATCACTCACATGTGCAGCAGAGGTTTGGGTGAAGAAACTAGAGGCTTTCTTCCTACTACATCCTATAGTAGACAAAGAGGTTGTAGAAGTTGCAACGCTGCACCTTGAAGGTGAAGCAAAGAATTGGTGGATTAGCCATCTAAGCCATACAAGGGTTTCTACTCTTGTTGAGTTTTCTCAAAGAATGATGAAGAGGTTTGGAAAAAAGAGGGAGGATCCCTCACCATCAGTTGATGAGGCATGTACCAGCACTATTAAGACCATGGAGGAGCAACCTTCATCTTCAACAGTTTGGGAGGCCAACACTTATGAGGAGGAAATTCTTGCAACCTTGCAAGAAGCTTCCAACTATCACTAAGGAATGATTGAAAATCCACCTCTTGTAATTTCAGCAAACACTTTGGTTGGGTCTAAATAATTGCATGCAGTTAACCTAGAGAAGCAAATTAGCACTGCATTATACAAACAAAGTGATGAGTAGGAGATGAAACATTCCTCATGGAAGCATTCAAATGGTAGCTTCCTTTAGGAAGCCAAGAGAGGAGTAGAAAGAAGGAGTAGACATCTAGAGATAAGAAAATCTTTCTCCTCTCTAGATGAAACTCTCTCTATGAGCATGCCACAGCTCAAAGAGAGACTTCTACTTGTAGCAGATCCATGACCTCTTGGGTTTTGGAAGACCATGCATGAGGAGGAGATCTCATAGAGAGATTTAAATGGAGGTGCACTCTCGCACAGCATGGAGTGAAAGATTCTTCAACAGTTTGAGGAGGTTCTTCCCTTCTCACAGGAACAGATAGAAGATGGAGGACATCTTTGGATGGATAACATCTCTCATCACTGTGTTGGACATTCCTTGAGCCATGCACATCATGATGGGAGGTTTTTTCCTACCACATATTTGGATCCTCATAGAGTCAAATTGATCATTGGGAAGATGGCATTTCAAGGTCCCATGAAAAGCAGAAATCTGATTTGGGATGATGGTAGCCCTTATGGGAGGAGTACCAAGATGGAGGGTGGAAGAAGACATCCACAATTGGTTGAGTGGATTGTGAGCAAGGAGCTCATGAGCTACTTGCAGATTTATGATATCGAGCAGTAGGAGGCTTGGCTATGCTAGTTACTCTTGAAGGAGTTTGACCATCACTTGGCATACACTCTTTCCAAGGGTATGAGGATGAATAAGACGTGGCAAAATGCTAGCATCATGGAGTAGAAAAGAATATGGGCGCATAGTGATGATGAAACATTCATGTCATTCACTATCTCTTCATCACATATCTTGCATGATGAGAGGAAGAGGGAGCAACAAAAACAATTGTTGTTGGGGTCATTATTTGGAGAGCAAGGGAAAAATTGCTCTCATTTATTGTATGATGTTGCTGGAGTAGGAGATGGCACTATCATGGTACAAAGGGGATACTACTTGACCTTTGATGATCAGGAATTACTTCCACCTTGGGAGGGATTCCATGTTTGCAGTAGCATTATTGTAGGGTTGCCCATATATATTGAGGAAGCTGAGGGAAACAGCATTGTGTCATCTAGAGATTATCTAGTGCCTCATGCAGAGGAATGAGGAGCTCTTGCTCAAAGTAGAGGGATTCTTGCATCCTTGCAAGGGATTCCCCAGGATCTCATGTATGGAGATCAAGGCACAACCCATATTCTACATGTGCCATTATTGAGGAGGTGTGGAACCATGGAAACACAAGGAGGAGATAGGGAGGATGAACATCATGATGTGATGAGGAGCACACATCCCTGTCTATTATATGAGGTTGATGCACCTAAGAAGGTGATTGGATTGCACAGTGGAAGCATGGACAGAATTGTTCATTCATATATTCAGTCATCTCTTGTTGAGGATGTCTCATTGCATGGAGACATTTTGCCAGGGAGACCACTGGACCAAGAGAGGAGAAGGGATGCTTCACATTTTGGGGCACCACTCATTGATTTCAGAGGAGTGGAGTTCTCCCAGGATCATCTTGCTTGCATGATATTGATAGATCAACATATGAGGAGATCCATAGATCATGTCCAGATGGAGGAGTTAGAGCAGCCACCTCTTTTCTCTTTGAGGATGGGAGGAGACTCATTTTTGAGCCACTCCATTTGCATACACAGGATGTATGGTAAGGGTATTGTTTATTTTCATGATGATTTGTATATTCATCCCTTAACCATATATGTACAGGATGTTGCTCCAAGGAGGAGCATTCTTCTTTCTAGACCCCATGGTCTACTTGAGGCCATGAGCACTATTGGTGACCACTCCCTAGGAGGACTTGGGGAGGAAATGTATTTTGGAGGACATACTCACCTTGCACCATGCATCATTTACTTTCTCCATACATTTGAGGAGAGTAGGATAGCAAGCAAGTGGTTGAGAGGCCACACTTTTCGTCATACTCTTTTTCAGTTGAGGGTCAAACTGCATTGGTTACAATTGAGTGACCATTGTCCTTCTCCCTTGCCACACATGAAAACAAGCATGGTTCTCATTATGGTTCGTTATTTTGTTGTTTTCTTGGTATTTATTGATAGCATGATTGGGGGAATGGAACATTGGTTGGATGTGTCCCTTGGGGGAGAGATATCCCACATTATTTTCATTGCATGTTCTAATGGGAGCATGAGATGAAATGTGGCCACTACAACAAAAATTTTGTTTCCATTTGAGGTGATCCCTATGATTGATTGGATGCCATATGATGGTGACTTCCAACTCATAACATATGAGGTGATTTGGGACAATATGTTTCATAATGTTGGGGAAGAGATCCTTGGAGGTCTAGTCTTCATCTTGCCATTGAAGGGAAACTTTATTGCAGCCCAAGATCAACATCTAATATACACCTATCCTAATAGGAGAGAAGGACAACATGGGGTAGGCTATTTTGTCTACCAAGATCAGACTTTTAGCCCACCTATATTGCAGGAGCAAAAGGTGCAAGATGATTGTGAGGAGTTGCCATGTTTGGAGGTAACTCACTTTGTATGGATGATTTCTTGGTGGATGGAGGATATACATGAGGAAGATGTTTCTCAACATACTTCAGAATCCATGCCTTGGGTGGATATTCTTCAGTTCTATCCTTGTAGTTTCTTGAGGACAAGCAACATTTGGGAGGGGAGGACTGTAATATTCCCATTTTAGCTCATAGCTAAATGGAATATTAAAATTTTTCTTTTGTCACCTAGCAGCTAAATAAATGGGTAAGGAGGACCATGCTCATGGAGAAAATAAATAAAATGCCTCATCATGTGGAAGGGGTCATTAGAGTAGCTTTATTTTGCACCCTCAAGTGTGAAAGGGGAAAATGCATGAAGATAAGGTCATGTTTGACCAAGTCAACAACGCTGCCATGGGAGGAGTGGATCACTTTATGAGACATCGTAGTGTGAATGACGAAGAGGAAAATTTGGTGGAGGAAACCCTAATGGATGGGACCCATGGAGAGAGAGCTTTTAGTTTTTTAAAGAGAGGGAAAGGCAGCCATTGTTACTCATGCTTTGTATTATTCATCTCATTGTCTATTCAGAAAATTGTGCATTCTTTGTTGTTTAGCAAGAGTTACCGGTGGAATTCCTATTTAGGATTCCTTCTCCTTCTTAAGAGGCCTCTTGAGGGATTGCACTAATTTTCCTCACATCCAGGCTTGAGGCCATCCTCCATAAAGAAAACGTTATTTCTGTTGCAGAATAATGTTGTGTTGCTGGGTGTTGTAGTGAGGGTTCACTACACCACCTCCATTAGCTATTTTCAAAGGAGGAGTCTCTCCTCCCTTTGGGAGATCAGATTGGAGGAATTCCGAAGCTTATTGTAGACTTTGGCATCAAGGCCAAATCATTCCCTAGCCCTACAATGCAGTTTCATCTAGTGACTGTCTTATTTTAGTAGAGCATATGCAGTGGGGCCTTGCAGATATCTTTGGAGGGTGAGATCTTAGATGAAAGGACCAACCTTTCATTCTAGAGATCCATTGGAGGAGGCATTTTCATTGGATGCAACATCTTTAGCCTTCTCCACTTATTTTCATTTCTTGAGTTGATGCTGCTACCCAAAAACTTCGACATTTCTACAAATTTGCCATTTTGTACTTATTTCAGCCAATCCTTTCAAGGATTGTGTATTGTAGCTTCTAGGGGTTGAGATCTTGATCCCTCTTCTTTATTTGAGCTATATATTGTCATATATGTGTATTGACATTGTTTTTCAACAATTCTCGTTTATAGACTGTGTAGTCATAGCCTTGGGCATTCTTGTGTAGAAGTGCTTTGTCATATTTTATGTACTTGTTTCATTGAGGCTGCATTGCCTAGCTTGAGAGATCATTTCCTCAAGATCTTGTACACATTGTTGTTGCTATGATCTAATGTAATGGTTATGTAGATCTTCCGGTATTCTTGGTATTAATGTATTCATTGCTATTTTCAAGTTCATGTTTATGTATTGTTGATCTCCACATTGGTAATATCTTGAGATATTCCCAATAGTGTAGCTATTCCTAATTTGGAATATTACAGAATGGTGGAATAAGCTATACATTTGTCGTGTGGGATTCCTCCTTCGGACAACAGAAGACATTTTCTCCATGCTCCTATAAATATAGTAAGGAAAATTTAGCACCTTAAGCCCTATGAAATGCATGAGGATTCTCACATGATAGGTATCGAGCCTAGAGTACCTACCCTCATAGGTGAAGTACTTCATGATAAGCAACATCAAAGAGGCATATCTAGGCTTGAGGTGTGAGAATGGGAAAATTGTCTTGCTGCCTCCTCTATACCTTGTTTTGATGAAGGGCTCAAAGAAATCTTTGTCTAACTTTCCCTTTTTAAACCACTTTTCACCCACAGCTGAGATACTTGTAGCCTCAGAGATGGCACCTACTGAAATCTCAAAATCCACTCCTGTAAGGCTTGAGTGCTTGTTGTGCAAGTTGAGAATGAGGAGCCTTGTAAGCTCAGGATGACTCTTCACCTATTTGACCTTCTCACAAAACTGAAGACATCGTGTATTCTGGAAGCATGACAAGATTCTAGGACAGGAGGTGATGGACACAGTGCTTTGAGGTTCCAACCTATCCACTATCTCTCTCTTGTTCTTTGTTCTTAAATGCTTTTGACCACCTTCACTGCTAGTTTTTTTTTCAGCCTCTGACATGGTGATGGGGACATTAGTTTGCAAATTGGGGGTTTGATGAAACAAGGTGAAAAATGATGGATTCAAGATTTGGTGAATAAGGGGTATGGAGGTTATGGTTCTTATGGTTTTAGTGGATTTGGCGCTTTTATGGAGGCACTTCTCAACTTTGTTTGGAGACACTTCAACTCACCCACCCTTAAATTACTTTAAACTGGCTGCAAGAAGTCTTTGATTAGGGCACAAAGGCTTCACTGTGGGAGAAATACCATAGCACGTGAGTTCATATTGGGGGATATATTATGAGGAAAAAATGACATAATATATTGGGGGATATATAGGTGGTAAACGGTTTTTATATTGGCATGTATAAAAAATGGAGTTCAAAGGGGTATAAAAAATGTTAATGAAAAAATGGATACCTACAATATATAGTGAAATTAGGGGATTTTTAAATTGGGAAGGTGTATTGGGTTTATATTGGTAGGGGCTTAAATAATGTGATTTTAAGAGGTATTTTCCCATATGTACTCAAATTAAGGGTATTGTTTAATATGTTATGATCACATGTGATATGCTATAGGCTCATTGAGTGAAGCCCCTGTGGAATAGGGGCTCCTTTGTGTATATGACCTAGGGTTTATTATATTAGGGTTTTTAGTTCAAACACCATTAAAAACTAAAATTGATTTGAAAACTTGTTTGGATATTAGGAGAATATACCACTTACAAATTTCTTGGACCTTATTCAACCTTGGAGGCACCTCAGAGGATCAAATTTGGCATTAGGACAAGGGTCTTTTAACTTTTCATGTTCTGGTATTTGTGCAACGCCTCTTCCCGTGCTTGTCGGTTCGGGTTGTTTGCGCAACATCAACAGCTCCTACACGGTAGTTAGCGCAATGCCGGTGAGATAGGCATCTCCTGTATGGTAGTTAGCACAACACTGGTGAGATAGGAAGCTTCTAAACGCCTTCTAGGTGAGTCGGGTAGTCAATTCACATAGGGCCCGTGTGTTTCGTGTAAAAAATTTGGGTGAAGTGTCGGGCCTGTGTGTCGTGGGCGAGTCGGGAAATTAGTTTGTGTAGCTCATAAGGTTAGCACAGCGGTCGTTTGATATTTGTGCAACGTCGTTCAAACTTGAATGGATGGAGGGTCGGTTTACGCAATTTCGCCAAGTATTTGTGCAGCGCCTGGAAAACTTGACCAAAAATGACCAGAAGACCTCTATTATTCTTCTTTGTGCATTTTTCCTCTCTTCTAAGGGCTAAAATGAATTTGAAGTGGAACAAAAAAGCACCTTTATACTATTTGAGAGAAAATAATCAAATTTATAAACCCACTTTTCTAATTTCTGTTTCCTTTCTTTCTTTTTCACTGACTTTTTGGTCTTTTTGTCCTGTAGTTGGCAGAACTCTCACAAAAATGGTTTTTTTCCTTTGCTGGAGCATCTTGATGTTTCCCTTGGATTGACAAACTTTTTAACGAGCTTAAACTTTGCCTCTTACCCAGATTTTGGAAACATGAACCAGTTCTTGAAAAGAAAAAGGTCATTTTGACAATTTTTTGAGGAAAAAGGCATACAGTAACATTAGTGCTCTTTTTTGAAGGTTTTTTCTCCACTTTATCCTTTTCATGAATTTCAACACTTTTAAATAGTAAAATTGTGATTATTTTGGTAGTTTCACCTTGGAATCTTCAACCCTGCATCTTTTATGCCTTTAACTGCTTGGTGGATGAGACTGAAGACAAAAATTTTGACCTTCTTTCAACTGAAATTTTATCATGTTTTCAATTTGATGCAGTGAAATCCTCTTGGTGTGAAAACTCTAGCAATTGGTATCAACATTTCCTTTAGTCTTTATATGTGCCACCATCATGAGATACATCAGGCTTGTTTGATATTATCAATCTTCATGTAGGTAGCCATTTTTGACAGTCGTGCAGAAGTGTCACTCGTGGCTAGTTATCTTTTTCAGAATATAATTTTGATAAGGAATCCCTTGGATATCTTTTGAATTCCATCTTCTTTTAAGAAGGAGGCCTTATCATCTGCTTTCGACCTGTTCTGTCTATTTTTCGAAAATCCTAGGTTTTTGGGCTATTTGGAGAAAATTAAATAGTGTTCTATTCTAAGTTCTCTATAGCCTTTCAAAATTCATCTATTATTTATGAAAATTTTCAGTGTGTACTTGGTGGTGTTGAGGTGACTTCTGCCCTTGGGGTCCTTGTACTGGCTTCTTGCTTTGGCAACACTGTTTTTCCAATTAGTCACAAAACCCTCATTCTCTTTAAACACAATCCTACTGTCTTTCTCTTTTTTGAAGATTATCTTCTTCTAGTGATTTCCCCCTATTACCTTACCTCTTTTTAGGCATGATGGCCATCTTGATAATTTTGCAGAAATGTGAGCAAGGGTAGTTGTCCCTTGCAGAATTTGTGCACTAGGCCAAGAAGAACTTTATTGAATGGCCCTTTGATCAATTTTGGACAAAGTTACTTGTCCCTCTTCTTCTTTGAAAGCAGTCTTTTTACACAGGAAAAACAAAGATTTTTAGGATACCAAATCCACCCTATGACATGTGAAACCCTAGGTGACCTAGTGGAAGGATCCTTGGACTTGGATTTTGGACTGAAAACTTAGTTTTTGGGGTCATCAAGTGTAAAACAGAGTTTATGATAAACTAATGTATTGAATATCCAAAATCCAATTTACTTGATTTATCTAAATAGCCTACAAAGACAATTCTGATATCATCAATGCTTGGGGTATTTTTGGGAGACACAATAGAGCTGTTTGATTGGTGGCCTTAGGTAGCAGTGGAGGGTTTAGGCAAAACAAAACAAAGTATTTCAGCCAAAGGTGACAAAATATAAACAAAATTTATGACATGAGCCCCTAATGGATTTTTTGGGATTAGTAAGCAGAGCTTGACATGATGGAATGATGAAATAGTGAAAAATTATCCGAAGGATAATGAAGGCAGTGAGATTTCTAGAACTGACAATGTTTATAAACTTTGTTTCTAGAAATCTTAGGATAAGAATTTAGTCATCTACAAAGGTAAAAATTACTGATGACTGACATTTTCTACATATTCTAGGAAATTCCAGCAAGATGGTATCTGCAATAGCAACTCAAGGTCTCAAAAATCAGGGGAAATCATCAGTTTTCATGAAAAGCTCAAAATGTCACACTTAAGAAAATTTCAGTGGATCGAGACTCGAAGGGTGAGGGAGATGAACCCTCATCTATTTTTTGATGGATAAAGAGATTTTGGGTGTGCAAAATATTCCGATGGGGAGGAATGATCCAGTGGATCAATTATATGCTCAAATTTAAAATTTGTCGAAATGGTATGAAACCTACATGATCACATATATCTCATCATTCTTAATCTAGTGCAACTAGTTTCGCAAAAAAACAATGTTGTGTGTTCTTGCAATCACATTATGTTTTTTTCTCGAAACAATAAAAACATGTTTTTTCAGTTTGTAGGGTTGCATACTCAGTAGTTCGTACTACTGACTAGACCCTGATTCTACATGTTGACTGTGATTTTCTATCCAATCCTTGTTCTCCACTTGTTAGGGTTCTATTGGCTATGAAATGGCTAGTTTTCATTAGTTTAGGAGGTTAGTGAAGTGGTCCAACCAGGAGGGACCACATGGGCTAACCAAAGGCTACTAGGTGGCCTCTTGGTGGCCACCAAATTTGGTAAGGCTGAGAAACAACCCAAGGATTCGAACTGAAGACGTTAGTTAGAAAAACTATGCCTCCAACTGCTTGTGCTACACATTGGTTCTTAACCTATAAAGTTTTAACCCGTATTTAAAGTTTATTCAAATGTTATTCAGGGGTTGGGACCGGGGTTAACCCACGACCCATTCCACAGAAAAGGGTTAGAGGCTAACCCCGTCACATAATGTATTAAAGTCTTATAAACCAAATTGTGTGTTAATTTATGTTTAGAGAACCATATGTTTAACGTTAACACATATCCAAAGTTCCAAACCCAAAGTGATGATGATTATGTGACGGAGTATTAAACCGTCATTTAGGCGGATATTAGAGTATTGTTCACATGACATATTTTATGAAAAAGATTACATTTGATGTTGCGGGTGGATAACCATAAGTCGGATAGATAAGTCTCGGTCAAGAGCGTTTATATGGTCAAGTCGAAACACTTTATTCCACCGACGCTAAACTATAGGAGGGTAGGGGGACTTGTTGGGAGCAAGGTTATACTAACCCAACCCATTTCTAACCACATGTCACCGTGGGAACCACGGTCATGTCAAAATCCTAGCAAGAAACATCTAAATCAATGGTGAAGAAGGCGTAACATGACGCGAATTATATCATGGGTAATTTCTAAATTAGAAAAAGATGATGGTGATGTTAGAAATGAGCTTTGGGCTCATTATTGAAAGAAGAAATTTTTTTCACCCAATCTCCCTAATTTACCAAAGGAGAGATTTGGACATACCATAGCACCAATCAAGGATGGGAGATAGTGACCTTATATTTTAGTCAAAATATAACTTTTTACTAGTGTCATGGATTGTTATGGCTAGAAAATTAAGTTTGATTAAGGAAGAGATTCAAAATATCATAGTGAACCATCAATTTGTTTGGTCACAATGATATATGTGGATCTCAATGCATGGAAGCTTTCACATGTATTTTGTATTGTATAATTTTCTTCAAACAACTAGAACATGAACACTGTCACTAGACCTCCATTTGAGCAATAACCAAGTTTAATAATGAGAAAATTTGTTGAAGATTAATATATAGATAAAATATAACTAAAGTGAAAATGAAAATGTGTATGAAGTGGAGGTGAGGTCAATGTGAGTTCTATTTTAGAAGCACTTTCACCTCCACCCCAAAGTCAAGCATTGCACACATTCATTTTCATCTCTACATTGAAAATGTACATATTAAAGGGTGAGATAAATATGTATTGATTATTATTATTAGTTAAATTATGTATAGTCCTTAGTTAAATTTAGTGAAAATTTGTAACTTGAATTTAATCACAAAATAATGAGGAATTAAGTTGGAGAGTGGAAGTATACCTTTTCAAATGGGTAAATGGGTATAGGTAAAGAGGAAATGGATCAAATGTATTTTGAAGTGGACATAAATTCAAATTTGTAACTAAAATTTAATCATAAAATATTTATTTTAAAAGAATGAGGATTTAGGTTGGAGGGTGAAAATATGCATTTTAAAGTAGATATAGGTAAAAAGTAACCAAATCAAGTGCATTTTGAAATGGCTGTAAATTCAAATTTGTAACCTGAATTTAATAATAATGTATGTGTAAAAAAAGAAGAAGAATTATATTGGAGAGTGAAAGTATGCATTTTAAAATGAATATAGATATTGAGAAATGGAATCAGGTGTATTTGGAAGTGGATGTGAAGTCAAATTTGTAACTTGTATTTGGAAGTGGATGTGAATTCAAATTTGTAACTTGAATTTAGTTATAATGTATTTTAAAAGAAAGAGAAATTAGATTGGAGAGTGAAACATCTTTTTAGTATCTTGGGTATGGTGGATCAATAGGGGAATCTCCTTTATCTCGGCCATTGATGTGTTACACTTCCCTATGAGAGGCGACTTCTCTTTTGGGTATTCTGTGATGTTGAACTTCTCCCTCTCGGGTACGGTGAATGGAGTATTTTTAGTATGGCGCGTGCTGTTCGGTATAGGTAAAGAGGAACGGGATCAGGTTCATTTTGGAGTGAATGCAAGTGGAGAGGAATAAATAGGGTTTCAAAGTGTAAATGTGCATTTTAAAGTGGATGTAGGTGACATGACTCTAGGGTGAAAGTGTATGGTCACTGTCTATATGTTATAAAACGAATATGAGTAGGGACCAGTTGAATATGTAGAATATGAAAATTGAGGTGTAAGTGAGGTAAACGTCAAATATGTTATAAATAATGCAGGTAGGGATGAGTTGAAAATGTGGAATATAAAAGCTGAGATGGAAGTGGGGTAGAGGTCGAAGTTTAGATGGGGTAGAAGTGTGCAATTTAAAGAGTAAAATAAAGCAGCGCTGAGCATGCACATGGAGGTGGCAATATGCAGTTTAAAGTGTCAGCATTATTTTCTGTTCAACCGCAACGATACAGATTTCATTCTTCAATCTTCACGTTTATCAATAGTTTGCTTCTTCTTCTTATCAGGGAAAACCAATAGTTTGCATTATAAACAATTGAATGTTGAAATTCAAATATTTTTCAAGAAGGGAAAACTGTATTTTCGATTATGACATAATAAATTCAACAGGACTATAACTTTCTTTAAAAACCCAACTCTCAAAAGAGAAGTGAACTGGCCGAAGGGTGTGAGAACATCTACAGAAAACCCTACAAGGCAAGGAAGTCAGAATAAAAACTTTGTGAAATCCCTGGCCGAGTAAACCCTAGCGCAGAAAACGCAAGTGCAATAAACTAACAGATGGACAAAGAATTCAAAGTGAACTTGTAATTAAAAACAAGCAATTAATTAAAGTTAAAATCAGCGTGCTTGAAGGTAAGACAAACTTTTTATATATACGTCTTCATATGGGTTTGCGGCCTCATGCTGCAGTAAAGCAAAACCCTGTAATTATTTATCAGAGTTCCCCAGGGGTAATCAATTATGTCAGAAAAATTGAGTTTTTTGAACAGAACGATGTGGGGATTTTAATTTATCGATACTACAGATCATGAAGACTACCCCTGCTTGTCTATCTCGCGCTGTGTTCTATTATGAACCCGTTGTTTTGACTGTTGCTAGCATTTCCTAGAAATTAATCAATATCAATCCTGTTATTCAGGAAATACCAGGAATGAATAATTTGGGTCATCCAATCATTCAAGCAAGCAAATGAGTAAAAGTTATATAAAGTAAATTTTTAATATACATCTAAAAAACTAGTTGTTTCCGAACATGTAGTTGTTTTCCGAACAATTTAATTGTATAAACATGAAATTAATAAACTAATTCTTTGGGCTTACTCTTCAAAGAACTATGTTCGCAGTACTGCCTTCTATTTTAAGATGAATTATAAAATTCTACTTCAATGTGAATTACGCATATATACCTGTATCTGGCATAAAATCACAAACAAAGGTATGATAGATAATCATATTAATCCTATAAAATATCAAACTTAAACCTATTGTAAAGTCAGCAACTTATTTATGTATTTATTTTATTATATTTAGGCTTTAATGGGTCATTATTTGAAAACAATTTCTCTAGCTTCTACTGTGTTTCATTAGATCAAATGTTAGACTATTGAAGTATTTTAGGCCATTAAATCAAGTAAATATTTTTATATATGTTTTCTATAATATTTTTTTTTTATAGTTAAAATGTTGTTATTAAAATTTTATTAGATTTTAACAAAAACAATATAAAAAAGGGAAAATAAATATTTATATATTTAAATATTACATTTTTGTGCTACTATGCTCTCCAACAATGTATGATAGAAACGTTGTAATGTCATGTTGAACATAATAGTAGTTCACTCAACATAATTTTCCATGGCTTATTCTGTAAGAGAAAGTTCCTAGTACATCATCAATTGAAGAAGGCCTACATGAGAAAATCAAAAGAGATTCCTCAATGTTATTTTCATTTGACATTCAGTCACTCTGCTCTTTTTTGTCTAGTAGTCTCTTTACCCCCGCCCTTAAATTCAATGACTCGGAAAATTCTAGACAAAAAACACTTACCTATTGCAATTATTTGAAAAAAAGGTATCTCTAAAGGGAAAGGATTTAGTTGAAAGATCGCGAAAATAATTTCATTTCAAAACAAAAATGTACTATCACTAGGGAAAGGATTTATTACATTTAAAATGTGTTTCCATTCTTGTCAGTACAAAATTTTATTGTTGTTTTTTATTTGATGGGAAAATAAATGATCTTTAAAAGGCACTAAAGTCTTGAATTATGATCCTTAAAGAAGTCGCTAGATTCCATGATTATGAGTTGATTTTTTCTTCTTACTTTTGGGTCTTCATGATGTTTGTTATTTTGACTCAAGTGAAAAGTTCCAAAAAATTGGAATATTGGTTGTTCAAACAGGAATTATGGAAATTGATTGTAGATAATTTATTAATATAAATTATATGAACTAAGATTAATTAATCATCCCCAAGGGTTAAAAAGGGCCCAAACGTCACTTATCCATAAAATTGAAGATTAAGATAACTCTATGCTTTATGTTCAAATGGCAGGTGAAGGTGGATTTACCATACTTAAGCTTCTTAGTAGTCCCTTATGAAATACAACATGTCATAGAACTTGATAAGTTTTTATTCCATTAAATAATTCTAGTGTAGAGGAGAGTCAAAGTTGTGGGAGTAGTATCACACGAATTCAACATTGCGAATGTGATAGAAGAAAATAATTTGATGGAAGGGTGAAGATAAACATGTAGATTTAGCCATATATAGGTCTTGAGTACTTTGCCCAAAATGTCTCATCCATTATGAAAAAGCACGTCTTACATGCAATTAATAGCAAAGAAGTTGTTCCACATCAATTACCTAATATGGATATTTTGATTTGAGGTCTAGTAAACATAATTTTCCACCCCTTATAAACCAGGATCACTTGGAGCCAAGAAAGTTCCTACTACCTCTTCTTTCTAATATGCTATTATTTCCTATACCACAACCTTACCGTGCTTCCTTCACAACATGTGGCGCAATTGCTAGTTACCTCGTAAGACGTTCTTATTTGAAAACAACTTCCCTAGCTGCCACTGTGTCCATGTCTAAGCCATTGGATCAAATGTTAGATGATTGAAATGTTTTGGGCCATTATATACACAAGTAAATAATTTTATATATGTTTTTTGTAATGCTAATATTTATTTTTTTTAATAAGTTTTTTTGTGTCACCATGCTCTCCAACAAAGTATGATAGAAATGTTGTAATGTCATATTTAACATTTTGACTGTCAAATTACACAAAATTAAAAATAAAAGTAAAATAAATAAAGAGATTGACATAATGTAATGAACATTTTAACAAGGTTAAAATACAACAAAAATTAAAAATACTAAAATAAAATAATAATAAAATATAAAAATAGCCCATGATATTCATCTGGAAGGTAGAGGCCATGGTAATTAATGTGATTCTTTGTTCTATTTTTATTTAAAATAATAATTGGTATTTCTATTTTTTTGAATGAATATTGTTAAATGTGTTGTAACATTTTTATTTCAAATAGTAATTTGTATTTTTACTTTTTTGAATGAATATTGTTAAATGTGTAATTGAATTAAATTGATATTCTAAATTTTAAGATATTTATTTCAAAAATTCAAAGTATGGTGAATTTTCTTTTATTAAGCTTTACTCTAGATGTGCAAAAATGAATCTATCTCAAGTCCCAAACAAGATTCTTCTTTCTCTTCTTATTCTAGCTTGCACCTTGACACTTCTACTCTCCTCCTCCTTGCAAAATTAAACTATGAGGCATAAGGTAGTTGTTTCATATATGAACATTTAGATATGATAAGAAAGATGTGATACTTTATTGTAATTTTATCTACAAATGTTATGGAAAGTGTGCCCTAAATGATGCCAATTTCATGGTTAATGTAGTATAAGCTACATGAAACTTTATAGCCTTGTATACAATATCAAGAAAGCTATGGATGTATAAGCTACATGAAACTTTATAGCCTTGTATACAATATCAAGAAAGCTATGCCTAATATCCAACACCGTAGAGTAAGACATGTTCATCAATTCAAAATTTGCTTCAAAATCTCTCAATAAATTCTCAATAAACTTGTTTTTACTGCTCTTGAACTATGAATTAATGAAATTCATCGTTGTTGCATATAGGATCATTTAGCTTTGATAAAAAAAAATTCAATATTGTATTATAATTTTCTCTACAAATGTGTTGGAGTTGTTTTCTCAATAAACTTGTTTTTTTCAGCTTTTGCTTATGAAATACATTGTTGTTTCATATAGGAGCATTTAGCTCTGATAAGAAAAGTGTGATATTGCGTTATAATTTTCTCTACAAATGTGTTGGGGCTTTTTTCGCAATAAACTTGTTTTTACTGCTCTTAAGTGATGAAATCCATCGTTGTTTCATATATAGGAACATTTAGCTCTGATAAGAAAAGTGTGATACTCTTTTATAGTTTTCTCGTGATGGAAAGTCTGCCATGAATGTCAGAAAATTAATGGTTAATGTAATATAAGCTAAATACAAATTAATTTCTTCTACACAAGATCAAGAAAACTATGTTGAGTAGCCAACACCATAGAACAAGACATGTTCACTAGTTCCATAAATGATACCTAATCTCTCTCGGTGTTGGAGTTGTTTTCTTAATAGCCTTATTTTTACTACACTTGAAGTGATGAAAGCCAACATGGCAGACACATGAGAGACTTCACTTGTTTTATTTGGACTTGTTGCAAGCTGAAATTTACTGCTATAAAATTTGTGCATCAAATTATTATGTAAAAATTGTGCCAAGAAGTTTTAAATTATTTCTCTTCAGCTATATCTTATCATTTAGTATGTTTTCAAACAAGAAGAGGCTTTAGAGTTTAAGAAATGTATCTTTCTGGTCGATAAATCTTATCATCAATATCTTTGAAGCCTCCATGACATGCTTCTGTGGAAGCAAAAGTTCCCCTTCATTCCTTCATGATGTCTCCTTCTCTGCAACATCTTATTTCTTTTAGGCTACTCTTTCATATGCTATTGCCTTACAAGGTTTCTTTTGCAACATGTGGTGCAATTGCTAGTTTAAATTATTTTAATTTTAAAATATTTTTAATATAATGTTATGAAAAGAGTATTTCTTCATACTGAATTATAAATATTTTCACCCCATAAGGTGTCACTATTTGAAAACAAATCCCCTAGCTGCCATAGAAAGTGTCTATGTTTGAGCCATTGGATCAAATGTTAGATGATTGAAATGTTTTAGGCCATTAGATCAAGTAAATATTTTTATATATGTTTTTTATAATGCTAGTTTTTTTTTCTTTTTAATAACTTATATTGAATTTAGGTTTTGATGATTTT
Organism: Pinus albicaulis; assembly: GCA_034641835.2. Taxonomy (NCBI): domain Eukaryota; kingdom Viridiplantae; phylum Streptophyta; class Pinopsida; order Pinales; family Pinaceae; genus Pinus; species Pinus albicaulis. The sequence goes on along the minus strand of CM076578.1, from coordinate 191,957,754 downwards.
TAAGTTAAAATGTTGTTATTAAAAAATTGTTAGATTTTAACCTCATTTTTTTAATAAAATTTAAATTAATAACTTAATAAAACTAGATTTAACATAAATTAGTTTAATGAATATGAAAAAGTTGTAAAATACATAAACATTAAATTTTTACTTACACTATTTGAAAACAAGTGCCCTAGTTCCCACTATGTCCTTGTTTGAGCCATTGGATCAAATGTTCAATGATTGAAAAATTTTAGGCCATTAGATCAAGTAAATATTTTTATATATGTTTTTTATAATGTTAGTTTTTTTCTTTTTAATAAGTTAGATTGAATTTAGGTTTTGGTGACTTTTAAGTTAAAATGTTGTTATTAAAAATTTGTTAGATTTTAACCTCAATTTTTTTAATAAAATTTAAATTAATAACTTAATAAAACTAGATTTAACATAAATTAGTTTAATGAATACAAAATTTTGTAAAATACATGAACATTATTTTAGTACATAAGCATAAAATTTATATCAGAAATTAAACTCCAAAAAACCAATTAATTTATATTACATGGATAAAAAAAATATAAAATAAGGAAATAACTATTTATATATTTAAATATTACATTTTTGTGCTACTATGCTCTCCAACAAAGTATAATAGAAAGGTTGTAATGTCATGTTTAACATTTTGACTATGTCAATTTACATAAAATTAAAAAACAAAATTAAATTAAATAAAAATATTGACATAACGTAGTGAACATTCTAACTAGGTCAAAATACAATAAAAAAATATAAAATAAAATAATAAAATAATGATAAAATAATAAATACAGCCCATGGTATTGACCCATGGTATTCATGTGGAATGTAGTTTCTTTATAGGGGGAATAATTTTTTTTTGTAAAATACATAAACATTAATTTTTTGGGTACATACGCATACAATTTTTATTTACAATAAAATTTATATCATAAAATTAAACTCCACAAAAACCAATTAATTTATATTACATGGATAAAAAACAATATAAAAAAAAGGAAAATAACTATTTATATATTTAAATATTACATTTTTGTGCTACTATGCTCTCCAACAAAGTATGATAGAAAGGTTGTAATGCCACATTTTGACTATGTCAAATTAAACAAAATTAAAAATTAAAGTAAATTAAATAAAAAGATTGACATAATGTAATGAACATTTAACTAGGTCAAATACAATAACAAATAAAAAATAATAAAATAAAATAATGATAAACTATAAATACAGCGGATAGTGTTGACCTATGGTATTCATGTGGAATGTAGTTTCTTTATAGGGGAACTAAGATGGCATAAATCAATCTTAACCCTCATCTAAACTAATTACTTAATAAAATTATTTTTAAATGTTTATAACCATTATTCTTTTAAAAATTTTACTTAATAAAATGTATCTAAATTTTCATGCATCCAAATATACATAGTTTTTCTTGTTCTATATTATTTTCATTACAACTATTTTATTATTTCAAAAATACATGGTTTTTTTGTTATATATTATTTATGTTACAATTGTTTTATAATTCATGAGTATTATTTCTTAATATATAAAAAATTAAATTAATAATGATTTTTTTTAAAATATGTGATCTTTTTTAAATTTCCAAATTATTTCAAAGGACAAGATATATTTTGATCAATAATGATGAATGTTCATAATTCTCATATCTTAAATAACACTAAATTTACCCATAAAGGGGTGCGTAACAATTGTTTGTATCAAAGTTGAGGATACATAATAAAGGAGGCATGGTGGAGAGAAGCTTCCAACCTTACAACAAGCCCTAAAAAGGCATAACTTTGAATGTGTGGAATCATTTTTCCCTTATACACATGAGAAGTGCAATAAAAAATATTGGAATTTGGAAAATGTCACGAAGCTTATCTCATGTTCCATTCATTTATATCTGAAGTATATGGAAGAATAAAAGCATGAAAATGGATACTTATCAAGAATGTATGATTCTTTAGAAGGAAATGACGTTAAAACAGCTATGGAGGACCAAATACCAGAATTAAAATCAAAAGAGGACTCTTCAGAAAATGTGTTACTCAAAGATTTTGGAATCAAGATGAGTTACATTATCCCACTCATTCAAGCAAGCACTCAAAAATAGATAGACAATAGTGATATATAGACAATTTATTCATAAACTTTGAGAAAGCTAGAATTATAACATGAGATAGAGTCATGGGAAGAGAAACATTCCAATTGTAAGGAGGAGTCAAAGTTGCATGAGTAGTAGTTCACTCAACCTAGTTCTCCACCACTTATTCTAGAGGATAAAGCTCCTACTACCTCATCAATTGAGGAAGGCCCGCATGAGAAAATCTGAAGAGATTCCTCATTATTATTTTCATTTGAAATTTAGTCACTCTGCTCTTTTTTGTCTAGTAGTCTCTTTACCTCTGCACTTAAATTCAATGACTCAGAATATACTAGAAAAAATACACTTACATATTGCAATCAGTTGAAAAAAGAGGTATCTCTAAAGGGTCACTTGGGGAGGAATCTATTATTTAAAAGATCGGAAAAATAATTTCATTCCAAAACAAAAATGTACTATCACTAGTGAAGGGATTTATTACATTTAAATTTTGTTCCCATTCTTGTCACTACAAAATTTGATTGTTGCTTTTTATTTTATTGGAAAATAAATGATCCTTAAAAGTCACTAAAGTCTTGAATTATGATCCTTAAAGAAGTCTCTAGATTCCGTGATTATGAGTTGATTTTTTCTTCTTATTCTTCATGATGTTTGTTATTCTGACTCGGGTGAAAAGTTCCAAAGAAGTGGAATATTGGTCGTTCAAAGAGGAATTCTGGAAATATGATTGTGATAATTTACTAATATATATTACGTGAACTAAGATTAATTAATCATCCCCAAGGGTGAAAAAGTGCCCAAATGTCTCTTATCCATAAAATTGACCATTAAGATAACTCTATGCTCTATGTTCAAATGGTGGATTTACCATACTTAAGCTTCTTAGTAGTCTCTTATGAAGTACAACATGTCATGGTGATAAGTTTTTATTCCATTAAATAATTGTAGCTATAGAGCAGATTGAGAATTCTAGGAGTAGTATCAAAGAAATTCAACATTGTGAATGTGATAGAAGAAAATAATTTCATGGAAGGGTTTTGCGCAATTTGGTCATAAACACCAAGTGCATCCTTCATGTAGAAAAATAAATAAACATGCAAATTTTGTCATATATAGGTCTTGAGTACTTTGGCCAAAATGTCTCATCCATCATGAAAAACACATCTTACATGCAATAAATAACAAAAAATTGTTCCACATCAATTACTCAATATGGATATTTTGATTTGAGGTCCACTAAACATATGTCTCCACCCCTTGTTCTCGAAGATCAGTTGGAGCTGAGAAAGTTCCTACTACCTCTTCTTTCTTATATGTTAACCTTTCCTATACCACAACCTTACAGCGTTTCATTTGCAACATGTGGTGTAATTTCTAGTTTTATTATTTTGGTAAGAATTATGGGATATGTTCATATAAATATAGCTAATTTCTATTGATAAATATATTAGCAATTGGACTACATGTTGCAAAGGAAACCCGAGTCATAAATTTAATCTCGAGATATATAATAGAAAATATTTAATAAAAAGGTGCTCTTTTTCAGTATTTAATTATCCCCTTTATCAAAATATTATAGCCTTTTACAGATTACTCTTAAGGTGATTTGGTTTTCCTTTGGTTTTCTTTGATTAACTTATTTTGGGCGTTTGTTGGTTTGTGATAGAGGAAGTTTATAATCAAATATTTTTTTTCAAGTGACAAATTCAAAATTTACCATTGGATGAACTACTTTTGGCAATTTGGACTAGTTTGTGATAGAATAAGTTTATATTCAAAGTTTTTTTGAAAATGACCAATTCAAAATTTACTATTAGATGAACTAGTTTAAAGCCTATCAATGAAATCCATAATGCTAGATAAGCTAGTTACTAACATGACAACTTTACATTGTTTGATAAGAAGGAAATAGATCTTTTGTAAAACATTGATTAAATAAATATTTTAACTAAAATAACAAATTAAATTCACTATGTAGAAATACATTAGTGAACTCTTATGGTAACAAAGTCTAATTCCTTTTGGGACTTCCCCTAATATCCTCTCACTTTATGAACTAGCGTTTTCGCAGTGATTTGTGCTTTGGTGGGGATGATTTGAGCTTTTGGCAACCTAACGTAAACAGATAAATATTAAGTATTTATTTAAGTATACTGAATTGTTAAGTTGGTATATGGAATCTTTATAAAAACTCTATGCAAATTTTTTTATTGTAAAGAATTGATGAGACTCTTGTATACCCGGTAGTACATGAAACTATACAAGGATTCTATTATATTGATAGTAATAGTTTATGGTAAGGAATTATTGTGAAAGAATCTTCCTTGTGACAAGATGACTAGGTTAAGAAATTTGTGTATGCTGGATAATATGAGAAGTTGAGATATATGAACTAAATATATATGTAAATCTGTACATTGCACCTCGGCTGGTCTCAGTGATGCAACAGGTCAGGCTTACCTATTGAACACACAAATAATAATAAAAGAAGGTTGAAGATACAAATAATAATAATCAAATCACAGTGAAATTACTATCGGTTGTGAACTCTAAAGAATTATTAAAATAAACTATCAATGTGATGTGGGTGTAGATACAAAATGAGCAATAATTGTTGAGGAGCAATAATCTGAAAATACTATAAAATCATATCAAAGAATTATTCTTGTACAAAATGGAGTAAGAATTCCATTTACAAATATCCATACCGGGTTATTTAACCAACTGCATAAAAGAATTCAGATATTTACAAATAACATTCTACCTTGAAAAAAACTTCCAGAATGAAAAGAATGTACTTATTATGTAGCAGAAGATTGTACAAAACCAAAAATTCAAACACTAGAAGAAGGTACTGAAACAATTTAATTTAATTAGCTATTTTCATTATGAAAGTTACGACACACAACCAGAAGGGAGTATCAAATAAAAAATTGTATACATAGTGTCAAAATAATTCCACATAACCATGTTATAAAAGAAACTTTATAAAACTCTCCACAGGCAGTATAAACACTTGAATGTTGAAATTCAAATATTCTTCAAGACGGGAAAACTGTATTTTCGACTATGACATGATAAATTCAACAAGACTATACCTTTCCTTAAAAACCCAACTCTCAAAAGTGAGGTGAACTGCCCCACGGGTGTCAGAACATCTACAGAAAACCCTACAAGGCAAGGAAGTCGGAATAAAAACTCGTGAAATCCCACCCTAGCGCAGAAAACGCAAGTGCCATAAACAAACAGATGGACAAGGAATTCAAGGTGAACATGTAATTAAAAAAAGCAATTAATTAAAGTTAAAAACAACATGCGTGAAAGTAAGACAAGATTATATATATATATATATATATATATATATATATATGCGTGTACCACGACCAAGACTAGGTCTTCATATGGATTCGCGGCCCCATGCTGCAATAAATAAAAAAAATTATTTATAAAAAACCATTTAATTATTTATCAAAGTTCCCCAAGGGTAATCAATTATGTCAAGAAAAAATGAGTTTTGTTAACACAATGACGTAGGTATTTAAATTTATCCAGACTACAGATCATGAAGACTACCCTTCCTTGTCCATCTAGCGACTCTTATGATCACATAGCAAGGAGTATTGAAAGAAAAGTGGGACAAGATAATTAGAACAACGTTTCAAGTCAGAAAAAAAAGTTAAAATATGTAATTACCTGTCATATGTTACACAAACAGTTACGTGAATTAGTTGATTTAATTGATAGATATATTTGGTAAGTGAGTTGGAGAGTCATTTAAGTGAGTGATGATGAAGTTGATTTATGTGAGAGTGTGTGCATGTGAATTTAGGTTAAAACCCTTCGCTAAGTTCATTGTATTAAGATTGTGATTTAGAGTAATTCACATTAATTTAACAGTCGCACCTTATTGTTTCATATGAAATATATTTGTGTTGTTTTGTGTTTCTTCTTTCTACCTTTCCAACAAATTGGTATCAGAGCTCAGAAAGAATCAGAAAATCCGTGGGTGAGCAGATTCATAATAAGACAAGAGTAGAGAAGTAAGATTTTTTTTTTTTTTTTAAGCGTGGAGGTATGCATGTTTGCAGTGCAACACCTGCGAAGGTCGACAACATCTCCTAAAAAAACTTCGAAGATTTCAGCAAACTTGGATTTTCTAGAAATCTAGTTTAGTCCGTGATTTATTGTTTTCCGGATTAAAAAGCCAGCTTGCCGTGGTCAGCGTAAGTTGGTAACTTGTATTGGTTAGGGTTAAATTTTTAAAAGAAATTTTTTTCAAAAGGACTACGAAAAGGGTATGTAAGCTTTTGCAAGGAGATTTTTGAAAGAGGTTTCATTTATTTTTAAAGTATTCCAAAGGAGATTTTCTAGGAAGGTTAAAGGATTTTTTTTAAGAATATTTTAAAAGGTACTTCATAAAGCATATGAAGAGGAGATCTGAGGAAGAATTTTTAAAGGGATTTTTTTTTTTTTAAGTTGCATGGGAGAGTTTAAGGGATTTTATTACAAGTTTCTTTTGAGAAGTATTTTATAAGAGTTTTTTTAAGGGTTGCAAAGGTGCATGATAAAAAGAAAAGAAAAAACTATTTTTTTTTAGTATTTTTTTATTAAAAAAAAAAAAGGTGCATATACAATATTTGGTGGTTATTATTGGCAAGAGAATTTAGGGCTTTGAAAATTCCAATAGTGGTGTTTTCTCAAGCATGATAGGTTTTTTGGAGAAGATTGTGCCTTACCGGGGCACATATTAAAAACCATATTTTTTTCGAGGGCGATATGTAAGATAGTCTCATGCAAGCATGCATGCAACTATGACAGAAGTCATGGGTCGCAAAGCGTGACTAAAGAAGAGTAAGAAAAAAAAAAGAGAGGCAAAGATAGTTGTTGTATTTAAGGAGGTTCAGGCCATAGTTGATGAACTAAGATGTCTAGAAGAAGACAAAGATTCCTTAGCTTTGAGTTTCATTCAACATGCAATGGATGAAACGGTTATGGACAAGGTAGCAAAAGCTACAACTTCCAAGGAATCATTGAAGATCCTGGAAGCAGAATTTTGTGCAAGAGAGAGTGACATGCAGTAGCAGGATATCTCACATGCAAAGAAGTCAGATGCAGATCTGAGAGTAGATGAGCAAGAATCTTGGAAGTCAATAGAGCTTGTTGAAACCCATTATGCGGACATGCATATGGATGAAGAAGATGTAACAAAGATTGCAAAGAGGGAATTTGAAGCCTCTATATGTGAAACAGAGCTTTTTGAAACCCATTACACACCCATGCATATGGATGAAGAAGATGCAACAAATATTGCAAAGAAGGAAGTTGAAGCCTTTGTATGTAAAACAGAGCTTGTTGAAACTCGTTACACAAGCATGCATATGGATGAAGATGAAACCTCTGTATGCAAAACAGAGCTTGAGCATATCAATGCTCAATCACTCCATTGTAACGTGGATGGTGGAGAATATGGTGAATCCCACAGTGATGAAACACATGTGGATAATGACTGCAAAGTGAAATGTGCATTTGTGAGCCCAGTTAGAGCTGGTGGGTTTGGTAAAGATGAAATTGGTAATGAAATTAACAATGAGCACATGCATGCTCGGATATCCCACCATAGTGTGGATGAACATTATTTTGATGTTATGTGTGGTTTCCTTTTTTAAACAAGGATTGATTATGGTAATATTGTAAAAGCCATGTTTGATGAATAATTGAAGATTGAAGCTACCTTTGTAGCAGCAAGATATGAAGCAGTTGGAGCTGCTCATAAAGTAGCGTGTGAACAAGCAGCAGCTAAGTTTGGCTTAGATAAAGCTTTCAACAGAGAAGAAAGTTGTTTGGTGGATCCAAAAATTGGAATTGTTGAATTTAAAGTTGATGAAGAGCCATTAACTGGTAATGAGTCATTGCACATGATGCAACAAAAAGAACCTATTGATATGTTTTTATTTGGTGAGAGAAAACCACTTGTGTTTAGAAGCCAAGTGGAAGACAACATGTTTGTAGTAGCAGTGGTTTGTAATATAGAAAAAAAGAAGGCAGAGAAGGAAGATGAAGAGGAAGAATCTCTAAGTGAAGAGCATAATAAAGATGTTTTAACATTGTTTTTTAATATGCAGGTACTCAAAATAGCATGGGAGCAGTAGATGAAAACAGGTTGTTAATAAATTTGATGCAAATTTAAAGTTCATTGAATAATGGATTCATAAGCCAATTGAAAAAATTGATGTGAGTATTAAAGCAATAGATGGAATAAAAGAACTAAAGAAAGCAACAGTACTTGATGATGCATGTGAAGAGAATGATATGGAAGTTTTTGAAAATAAGGAAGAATGCAGCGAGATAAGACACAATAATAACAATAAGGGGGTTACACTAAAAACAATAAGGGACTATACTAGTAATATAGGGACCTAACATGCCCCTCTTCTTCAAAAAAGTGTTCTCCTCAATGCTTGAGTAGCTCTAGGTGCTTCTGTATAAAATTCTCATCCTCCCATGTAGAATATTCAGTGGGTAAGTTCTTCCACTTGATGAGATACTATGAAATTGATCAATTTCGTAGCTGTCGAATTCTGGTTTCCATCATCGCTTCAAGTCCCAATATGATTTTTCCTTCCTCATCAAGTTCTGGCAATATTGTTTGAACTGGAAGATTTTCACCTATAACCTTCTTTAAGCATGAAACATGGAAAATTGGATGCACTCATGAAGAAGAAGGAAGCTCCAATTTGTATGCCATAGTAATACTCTTTTGCAACACCTTGTAAGGACCAGAGTACTTTGGCGATAATTTATTATCCTTCTTAGCTTGTTTGAGGGACATTTGTTTGTATGGTTGTATCCATAAAAATACCTAGTCTCCTACATCAAAACTTCTCTCACTGCGATGTTGATCTGCTTTTTGTTTCATTTGATTTTGTGCCAAATTTAGGTTGTCCTTTAAGAGTTGGAGAACTTCGTATTGATGCTCAATGTGATCTTATGCTACTTGAACCTTCAAATTTTCTCTTAAAGATGATGTGACGGATGGTGGATGATATCCATAAAGTGCCATAAATGGGGTCATTTTTGTTGCGATATGGAAGGAAGTGTTATACCACCATTCAACGAGAGGTAAACACTTGACCCATTGTGTTTGTTTATCAAATACAAAACAACGAAGATATCCTTCCAAACATTTATTTACTATCACAGTTTGGCCATCGGATTGAGGATGATAAGATGAGCTATGAGCTAATTGAGTACCCAGACAAGAAAATAACTCCGTCCAAAAATTTCCAGTAAAATTGGGATCTATGTCACTCATAATAACCCTTGGGTTTCCATGTATCTTTTGAATTGTGTCCATAAATGTAGTAGAAACTGTACTTGTCTTAAATGGATGAGATAATGCACAAAAATGTGCATACTTGGTAAGTCTATCAACTACCACCATGATGACACTCTTTCCTTTGGACTTAGGTAAACTTGTGATAAAATCCATTGAAATAACCTTCAAATGTTGACTTGGAATGGATAAATTTTGTAGAAGACCTGGGGTCTTAATTTTCTCAACTTTATTCTACTGAAAAACCAAACATTCTGCCACAAAATTTTGAATATCAGATTTAAGGCCATCCCAAAAAAAATATTTCTTCACCCTATGGTAAGTTTTTAAAAATCCTGAGCGTCCTCCTAAAGGAGAAGTGTGCAATTCCAAAATAATCTTTTGTTTTAGTTGGGAATTCCTACAAGGATATAAGAAATCTTCGTACAATAAGGAATCATTTTTCCAACTAAATGTATTAGATGTACTAGGATCTTGCTGCAAATTTTGAATAAGTGTCCACACTTCTTCATCCTTCTTCCATTTATCTCTTGCTTTGGTTATCCAATCTAGTTGGATAATAGAAATGGCACAAAGCAATTCTTCCACCTCTTCATTCTTTCTTGAGAGTGAATCTGCAACAATATTTAGCTTCCCTTTTTTGTAGATTGCTTCAAAGTCATAACCCAACATCTTGTGACCAATTTTTTCTGCTCTTCTGAAGATAGTCTTTGTTCCAAAAAGTGTTTAAGACTATCATGATCATTTTTTACCTTGAAGTGTATTCCCATTAGGTAAGTTCTCCATTTCTTTTGTGCATGCAGTATCGCTAACATTTCCTTCTCATAAATAGGTTTTTGTAAATACTTTCCTTTGAATGGATGACTTTCAAAAGAAATGGGTCTTCCTTCTTGCATTAAAATAGCACCAATTCCATTTCCTGAGGCATCACATTCCACAATAAAGGTTTTTGTGAAGTCTGGCATAGCTAAGACTCGTGCTAGGCACATTACCTCTTTAGGATGTTCAAAGGCCTTAGTTGCTTCAGGATTCCGTAAAAATGCATCTTTCTTCAATAATGTTGTTAGAGGTGCTGCTATTCTCCCATAATTCTTAACAAACTTGCGATAATACCCTGTTAACCCGAGAAATCCTCACAACAACTTTATTGTTGTGGGGACTTTCCATTCATTAATGACTTTAATCTTATTACGGTCTACCTTAACACCCTCGTGAGATACAATATGACCCAGATATTCCACCTCTTGTACTCCAAAGAAACATTTGGATGTTTTTGCATATAATTGTTTCTCCTATAATAGTTTGAGCAACCTGTCAAAATGTTGAACATGATCCTTCCAAGACCTACTATAGATTAGTATATCATCAAAAAATACTAGCACAATTTTTCTAAGGGTTTGAAAATGGAATTCATCAACCCTTGAAATGTAGAAGGTGCATTGGTCAGGCCAAAAGGCATGACCAAAAATTCATAATGACCCTCATGAGTTTGAAATGTTGTTTTCAGAATATCTTCAGTCTTAATTCTAATTTGATGATATCTTGAACGAAGATCCAACTTGGTAAAATAAATTGCTCCATGTAATTCACCCAATAATTCATCAATCACAGGAATGGAAAATTTATCTTTAATGGTGAGCTTATTGAGCTCCCTATAATTGGGACACATGCGCCATGATCCATCCTTCTTGTGTACCAATACTACATGAGCACAGAAAGAACTTTGACTAGGTTGAATTTTACCAGCCTCTAACATTTCTGCAATCATATGCTCAATTTCACTCTTTTGGACATAAGGATATCTGTAAGGGCGGATGTTTGGAGGAACACTTCCTGGATTCAAATGAATAGCATGATCATGATCACGAATAGGTGGGAGTCCTTTGGGATTATCGGCCACATTGGAATGATTGTCCAAGACTCTTTAGAGATCTAGATAAATAGATTATTTTGATGTTGGAACTTCTAGTGAGCATAATTGTGCAATTATGTCTCGTTGTTCTTTCTTAGAAAGCTTTGTCATGACATTAGAGCTTATTATCTTTCCTGGCTTTGTTGTGATACCCCGTAATTCGATTTCCTTTCCTTATGAAAAAAAATTCAAGAAAAATTCTTGAAAATTAAAATCTATCGTCCCCAAAGATTGTAACCATTATACTCCTAGTACAACATCAGCACCTCCCATTAGGATGGAAATCATTGGAATATTCAACACATATTCCCCCATGGATAGCTTGATAATATGGAATTTTCCAGCAAAATTTATATTTCCTCCATGTGCAACCATCACTTGACGTTATACTACTAGGTATAGGAAAAAATTCAATTCCTTGGCTACCTTACAATGAATAAAATTATGGGTACTACCTACATCAATAAACACTATTACCTTTTTCTTCTTGATATGTCCTTCTATCTTGAGAGTTTGAGGAGTGGTAATTGCTACCAATGCATTACATGATATGGTCGGACTCATTTCTTCCTCTTCTAGGGTTTGTTCCTGGTGTATATCGTCTTCCTGTTCATTTTCTTCTTCCTCTTTACAAACTATGTAAAATCATTTATTCTCATCACACTTATGACCTTTAGTGTATTTGCTATCACAACTGTAGCAAAGCCTTTTTGATATTTTTTCTTCCAATTGTTGTGATGTCAACCTTGTAGGTTGTTGAAATATAGGAGTAGCAACACTTCCCTCTTTATAGAAGTGAATGGTAGGCTTCCTTGTCGCCATAATTTTATATTCAATTTTTCTTGCCAACCTAAATGCCTTCTCCAATGAATCAGGTTCCAAAACACGAATTTCATGTTGGATGTTATCCTTTAAAGTACCTATGAAGAGATCAATCCTATGTTCCTTTATAATATCAGTTACCCTTATATTCAATTTTTGGAAGTCTTCAATATGCTCCCCCACTAAACCCTTTTGTTTGAGAATTATCAATTGGCTAAAGAATGTGTTGCTCTTTGTATCTTCATAATGTGCTATCATTTCCTCCGTAAAAATTGACCAAGTGACAATTTTTTTACGGCAGCAAAGCCATCGATACCATACAACTGTATTTTTTTCTAGATGTAAAGTTGCAATGCATATCTTTTGTGTGTTTTGCGCATTATTGAGATCAAAATATTGCTCCATCTGTAGTATCCATGTTACGAGATCCTTGCCATCAAACTTCCTCATATCCATATTTGGAATATGGTGGTTCTTCCTGCCAATATTAGAGTTTATGAAATCACGATCATCATTTATTTTGTTCTCATCATTAGTTTCCTCTTTTATATTTTCACCATTAGGAAACTTTTGTTGCATCAACTTTTTCAAACCTTCCATGTTTGCTTTTAGATCATTCTTCATGTTTTCCATTTTAGCTTCCATGTCATCCACCTTCGCTTCCATGCCAACTTCAATGCCATCCATATTAGCTTCCAAAACATTCATCTTAGCTTCCACGCCTTTCTTCATCATGGACTTTTGATATCTCATGTTGCATTTCTTCATCTTCATGAGTCATAGTAGAGCCTTTTGAAGGCTTAATGGGTGTTGAATTATTTTTAGGAGGAATTTTAGAACCCAATACTAATATCTATGCTGAACAGGACTTTGGAATCAACTGGAACTGATTTTTCAAACAACACTTATGCAATTTGAAAAAAAATACATACCAAGTTTTTCTTGATTTTGAGGAACTCGATATTGAAACTGAATTATCTCTGTGATTTTAGATCTTCAATATCTAAAATTTGGCCCTGAAGTCACCGTATGAATATTTTTTTGAATGCCACAGGTCTGAACTGGTTTGGATTCTTCAAGTCAAATTTGTGTCCAATCTCCCACAATGACCCAATTATGGACTGGTTCAGTATAGCGCACTTCTAGGACTTGCCACATGTCAGTGTTTTCTCCTTTGGCTCTGAAATTGATAGACAAGAAACTATAGTATGTGTACTTATGGCCACTTTTTAAAACATTCCAATCCGATGCTCAGAGAAAGAGTTATGAAGGTTTTCCCACGATAACCTTTTTGAGATGAAATTCGGGAGCCAGAAAAAGACCTAACTTCCACAGATCATATCTCCAAAAATATTGCAAACCAAGCTCTGAAATTTTTCCATGATGTTCCTCAGGATTTCAGCTTCACTCTCTAAAACTTTGAGCTTCTAAACCTTCGTAGAAAAAAATTTATAGTGAAAATTCCACGATGACCTATTTAAATGAAATTCAGGAGCCTGCAAAAACCCTACCTTCCATAGATCATATCTCTAGAAATATTGCGACCGAAGCTTTAAAATTTTGTGACAATGTGCCGTAGGATCTTGGCTTCACACCCTAAAAATTTCAACTTCTGAACCATCGTAGAAAAAAATTTATAGCGAAAATGACATGATGACCTTTTTGGAGCAGCGAAACCCTAGAATCCAAAACTCTGATACCAAATTTTGTGAAACCGGCTCCAAAAAGAGAATATTAGAGATATCAATGCCTTAGAAATAAGCCACTTCAAGGGGGCAACCTCCAATACATTACATGAATAAAAAATTCTTGGATGATACAAATTATGAAACCTCCTTTCTATATATAGGAGTCCATAGGGCACAATGTAATCCTAGTGGGGCCACAATGTAATCCTAGCCAACCTAACAATAATAATTTAAGGGCACAATAATAACAATATGGGGGTTACAAGGGTACAATAATCACAATAAAGGGGGTTAAACTAGCAATAATAAGGGACTATACTAGTAATATAGGGAACTAACTGTTTTAGTTTAGCAGTCGTAATTAAGGAGGAGTGTTAAAATGTGTAATTACCTCCTGAATGCATTTTTAGACAAACAATTAAGTGAATCAGTTGAGTTAAGTGATAGATATATTTGGTGAGTGAGTTAGACAGTTAGTTAAGTGAGTGATGATCAAGTTGATTTATGTGAGAGTGTCTGCATGTCAATTTAGGTTAAATACCCTTCACCGGGTTCATTGTATTCAGCTTGTGATTTACAGTGATTGAGATTAATTGAAGAGCTGCAACTCATTGTTTCATGTGTAATATACTTGTGTTGTTGTTTTTTTTCTTCTCTCTACCTCTCCAACAGATTGGTATCAGCACTCAAGAAGGAACAGAAGATCTGTGGATGAACAAATCCAGAGCAGGCCAAGAGCAGAAAGGCAGACAATTTTTTTAATTTTTATTTTAATTTTTAATTTTGAAACCACAGATGTTTGCACGTTTGCAGTGCAACACCTATAGAGGTCCGCAACCTTTCCTAAGAAAAATTGCGAAGATTTCGAGAAACTTAGATTTTCTAGAAATCAAGTTTAGTCCACAATTCATTGGTTTTGGGGGTGTGGAATTGGTTTTCTGGGTTAAAAATATAGCCTTTTGTGGTCAACACAAGTTGTTAACTTGTATTGGTTAGCGTTAAATTTTTAAAATAAAATTTTCTCAAAAGGAGTACGAAAAGGGTACGTAACCTTTTCCAAGGAGATTTTTTAAAGAGGTTTCATTTATTTTTAAAGTATTCCAAAGGAGATTTTCTATGAAGGATAAAGGATTTTGTTTTAAGAATATTTAAAAAGGTATTTCATAAAGCATATGAAGAGGATATTTGAGGAATAATTTTTAAAGGGATTCTTTTAAAAAATATTGCATGTGAGATTTTAAGGGTTTTTATCAAAAGTTTATTTTTGAGAAGGATTTTATAAGAGGTTTTTTAAGGGTTACAAAGGTGTATGATATATATATATATATATATATATATATATAATTTTTTTTTTAATTAAAAAAAAACAAGGTGCATATACAATATTTGGTGGTTATTATTGGCAAGAGAATTTAGGCCTTTCCAAAGTATGATAGTCCACAAACAATATTTTGGTGTTTTGTCAAGCATGACAGGTTTTTTGGAGAATATTGTGCCTTACGGGGACACATATTAAAAACCATATTTTTTTTCAGGTGCGATATGGAAGATAGCCTCATGGAAGCATGCATGCAACTATGACGGAAGTCATGGGTCACAAAGCGCGACTAAAGAAGAGTAAGAAAAAGGATAAAAAATAAGAGACAAAGATATTTTTCATGTTTAAGGAGGTTCAGGCCACAACCAATGAACTAAGATGTCTAGCAAAAGACAAAGATTCCCTAGCTTTGAGTTTCATGCAACATGCAATGGATAAAATGGTTATGGGCAAGGTACCAAAAGCTACAACTTCCAAGGAATCATGGAAGATCCTAGAAGAATAATTTTGTGCAAGGGAGAGTGACATGCAACAGCAGCATATGCCACATGCAAAGAAGTCAAATGCAGATCTGAGAGTAGATGAGAAAGACTCTCAGAGGAAAACAAAGCTTGCTGAAACCCATTATGCATGTATGCATATGGATGAAGAAGATGCAACAGAGATTGCAAAGAGGGGATTTGAAGCCTTTGTATGTAAAACAGAGCTTGTTGAACCCCATTATGCACGCATGGCTATGGATGAAGAAGATGCAACAGAGATTACAAAGAGGGAAGTTGAAGCCTATATATGTGAAACAGAGCTTTTTGAAACCCGTTATTTAAGCATGCATATGGATGAAGATGAATCCTCTGTGTGTGAAACAGAGCTTGAACATATCAATGCTCAATCACTCCACTGTAAGGTGGATGGTGAAGAAGATGGTGAATCCCACTATCATGAAACACATGTGGATGATGATTGCAAGTGAAATGTGCATTGGTGAATCCAGCCGAAGATGGTGATTTTGGTAAAGTTGAAATTGGTAATGAAATTAACAATGAGCACATGCATGCTCGGATATCCCACCATAGTGTGGATGAACATTATTTTGATGTTATGTGTGGTTTCATTTTTGAAACAACGATTGATTATGGTAATATTGTAAACGTCATGTTTGATGAATCATTGAAGGTTGAAGTTGCCTTTGTAGTAGCAAGATATGAAGCAGTGAAGCTACTCATGAAGCAGTGTGTGAAAAAGAAGTAGCAAAGTTTTGCTTAGATAAAGCTTTCAATAGAGAAGAAAGTTGTTTAGTGGATCCAACAAGTGGAATTGTTGAAGTTAAATTTGATGAAGAACCATTAACTAGTGATGAGTTGTTGCACATGATGCAACAAAAAGAACATATTGATATGTTGTTATTTGGTGAGAGAAGCCCACTTGCGTTTGGAAGCCAAGTGGAAGACAACATGTTTGCAGTAGAAACAGTTTGAAATATAGTCGAAAAGAAGGCAGAGAAGGAAGGTGAAGAGGAAGAAGCTCTCACTGAAGAGCATAATCAATATGTTTTTAACATTGTTTTTGAATATGCAGTTACTCAAAATAGCATGGGAGTAGAAGATGAAAACAAGGTTGTTAATAAATTTAATGCAGATTTAAAGTTCATTGAAGAATGGATTCACAAGGCAATTGAACAAATTTATGTGTGTATTAAAGCAACAGTTGGTATAAAAGAATTGAAGAAAGAAACAGTACTTGATGACGCATGTGAAGAGAATACTATGGAAGTTTCCAAAAATAAGGAAGAATGTAACGAGATAAGATTGTTCTATCAAGAAATACGGTAGAAATAAATTTAGGAATATGAAGCGCAAGAAGAAGAGCAAAGAAGACAATTTGAAGATGTAATGTTGTGGCAACAATCCATGTTTGAACAAATATTTGAAGAGGAAGGCATAGAAGACAAGATCAAATTATTTGTTAGCACAAATTTGAGACAAGTCAAAGAAAAATGTAGCAGCAACAAGTAAAGAAAGCCTACAACAAGAAAACGCAACAGAGAATGAAGCAATTTCGAGGATATAGAATTTGGAAGCACATAAAAAAAAATGAAAGATTGCAAAAATTTTGAGTCATTGTAAGCCTAGATTGTTTGAGTTGTTATAAGTTATGTTTTAGTTTAGTGGTCGTAATTAAGGGGGAGTGTTAAAATATGTAATTACCTCCCACATGCATTGTTAGACAAATACTTAAGTGAATAAGTTGAGTTGAGTGGTAGATATATTTGGTGAGTGAGTTAGAGAGTCAGGTAAGTGAGTGATGATCAAGTTGATTTATGTGAGAGTGTGTGCATGTCAATTTAGGTCAAATACCATTCAGTGGGTTCATTGTATTCACATTGTGAAATATCTATAGATAACTATAAATTTTTGAAATATGAATTGTTATATAATATAAAGCAATTATTTTTTTCTTTAAAAAAGTCACAAACAAAAAAAAATTGCTAATCCATATCTACCCTTAGATAAATGTCTTTTGCAAGTTATTGGGAAGTTTAGATTATCATCTTTGTAAACGCTATATATTCAATAAGGTGCACCTGAACCTAACCAACCAGGCTAGATCCATCTTAACTCCAGATCTATCAAGCGCTGAGAGGGATCAAATCTCTAGAGGTGCAAATTACTTTTTTGAGTGCAAAACTTCAGGAAATTTTTGCACCTAGAGAGATTGGATTCCTCTTGACACTTCATAGATTCGGATTTAAGATGGATCTAGGCTAGTTTAAGTCATGTGCGACCTATCGCTAATATGAGGAACATATGATTAATTTTATCAATAATCTGAAATACATATAATATTAATATAACCATTTTAAATATGCTAAATATGTTTGAGATTTATCGAGTCATTTTAATTTTAAATTTTCTTAGTTACCTCACTTTGTTGAGATGGAAAATATTGTAAAACAACTTTAATAATGAAAAATGATGAAATACAAATTTTGAATGCAAAGTGACAATGTAATAATATTGAATAATAGAAAATGTAAATAATAAGAATGTTTTAAATTACAAATAACCTTCATTTTTATCAATCTCAAACTATTTTCTTCTATTATTCGTATTGTCACCTTGTTAGTTTTTTGATCGTTTCATATCGATTATATGAAAAAGACAGTTGACATCATAGACCATTTAGTTGTTGTGGTAAACATCATACCTTGTCTCTGTTGCTCTCCAATTGTCTCTGTTGCTCTCCAATATTATTTGTGCTTACACTGAAATCAAATTTAAATTAATAACTTAATAAAACTATATTTAACATAAATTAGTTTAATGACTACAAAAAATTGTAAAATACATAAACATTAAATTTTTTCTTACACTATTTGAAAAAAAGTGCCCTAGTTGCTACTGTGTCCTTGTTTGAGCCATTGGATCAAATGTTTAGGCCATTAAATCAAGCAAATGTTTTTTTATATGTTTTTTTATAATGTTAGTTTTTTTCTTTTTAATAAGTTAGATTGAATTTAGGTTTTGGTGTCTTTTAAGTTAAAATGTTGTTATTAAAAATTGTTAGATTTTATCCTCAATTTTTCTAATAAAATTTAAATTAATAAGTTAATAAAACTAGATTTAACATAAATTAGTTTAATGAATAAAAAAATTTGTAAAATACATAAACATTAAATTTTTGGGTACATAAGCATAAAATTTTTATAGATTTAACAAAAATTAGTTTAATGAATAGAAAAAATTGTAAAATACATAAACATTAAATTTTTGGGTACATAAGCATAAATGTTTTATAGATTTAACATAAATTAGTTTAATGAATACAAAAATTTTGTAAAATACTTAAACATTAAATTTTTTGGTACATAAACATAAAATTTTTATTTATAATAAAATTTATATCATAAAATTAAACTCCACAAAACCAATTAATTTATATTAAACGGATAAAAAAAATATAAAATAAGGGAAATAACTATTTATATATTTAAATATTATATTTTTATGCTACTATGCTCTCCAACAAAGGATGATAGAAAGGTTGTAATGTCATGTTTAACATTTTGACTATGTCAAATTACAAAAAATTAAAAACAAAAGTAAATTAAATAAAAAGATTGACATGATGTAATGAACATTTTAACTAGGTCAAAATACAATAAAAAATAATAAAATAATAAAATAAAATCATGATAAATTAATAAATACAACCCATGGTATTCATGTGGAATGTAGTTTCTTTATAGGGGAAATAAAAAACTTTGTAAAATACATAAATATTATTTTTTTGGTACATAAGCATACAAATTTTATTTATAATAAAATTTATATCATAAAATTAGACTCCACAAAAACCAATTAATTTATATTACATGGATAAAAAACAATATAAAAATAAAATAAAATAACTATTTATATATTAAAATATTACATTTTTGTGCTACTGTGCTCTCCAACAAAGTATGACAGAAATGTTGTAATGCCACATTTTGACTATGTCAAATTAAACAAAACTAAAAATTAAAGTAAATTAAATAAAAAGATTTATATAATGTAATGAACATTTAACTAGGTCAAAATACAATAAAAAATAAAAATAATAAAATAAAATAATGATAAACTATAAATACATCCCATAGTATGGACCCATGTGGAATGTAGTTTCTTTTTAGGGGGAACTAAGATGGCATAAATCAGTCTTAAACCTCCATTTAAACTAATTATTTAATAAAAATATTTTTAAATGTTTATAACCATAATTCTTTTAAAAATTTTACTTAACAAAATGTATCTAAATTTTCATGCATCCAAATATACATAGTTTTTCTTGTTCTGTATTATTTTCATTACAACTATTTTATTATTTCAAAAATTCATGGTTTTTTTGTTAGATATTATTTATGTTACAATTGTTTTATAATTCATTAGTATTATTTCTTAATATATAAAAAATTAAATTAATATTGAAATTTTTTAAAATATGTGATCTTTTTTAAATTTCCAAATTATTTGAGAGGGCATGATTTATCTTGATCAATAATGATGAATGTTCATAATTATCATTTCTTAAATAACACTAAATTTACCCTTAAAGGGGTGCATAACAATTGTTTGTATCAAAGTCAAGGATACATATTAAAGGAGGCATGTTGAAGAGAAGCCTCCAACCTTACAACAAGCCCTAAAAAGGCATAACTTTGAATGTATGGAATCCTTTTTCCGTGATACACATGAGAAGTGCAATAAAAAATATTGGAATTTGGAAAATGTCACGAAGCTTATCTCATGTTCCATTCATTTATATCTAAAGTATATGGAAGAAGAAAAGCATGAAAATGGATACTTATCAAAAATGTATGATTCTTTAGAAGGAAATGACATTAACAAGGCTATGGAGGACAAAATAGCAGAATTAAAATAAAACGAGGACTCTTCAAAAAATGGGTTACTCAAGGATTTTGGAATCAAGATG
The DNA here is from genome assembly GCA_034641835.2 of Pinus albicaulis. Taxonomy (NCBI): domain Eukaryota; kingdom Viridiplantae; phylum Streptophyta; class Pinopsida; order Pinales; family Pinaceae; genus Pinus; species Pinus albicaulis. Next base: position 191,937,081 of record CM076578.1, on the reverse strand, counting down.
AGCTACATTATCCCACTCATTCAAGCAAGTGCTCAAAAATAGATAGACAATAGGGATATATAGACAATTTATTCATAAACAAGAGAAATATAGAATTATAACCTGAGATAGAGTTATGGGAAGAGAAACATTCCAACTGTAAGGAGGAGTCAAAGTTACATGAGTAGTAGTTCACTCAACATAATTCTCCAACACTTATTCTAGAGGATAAATCTCCTACTACCTCATCAATTGAAGAAGGCCCACCTGAGAAAATTAGAAGAGATTCATCATTGTTATTTTCATTTGACATTCAGTCACTCTACTCTTTTTTGTCATGTAGTCTCTTTACCTCTGCCCTTAAATTCAACGACTTAGAATATACTAGACAAAATACACTTACCTATTGCAATCAGTGGAAATAAAAGGTACCTCTAAAGGGTCACTTGGGGAGGAACCTATTATTTAAAATATAGGGAAAATAATTTCATTTCAAAAAAAAAATGTAATATCACTAGGGAAGGGAGTTATTACATTTAAAATTTGTTCCCATTATTGTCACTACAAAATTTGATTGTTGTTTTTTATTTGATGGGAAAATAAATGATCTTTAAAAGACACTAAAGTATTGAATTATGATCCTTAAAGAAGTCTCTAGATTCCTTGATTATGAGTTGATTTTTTCTTCTTATTCTTCATGACATTTGGTATTTTACTCAGGTGAAAAGTTCCAAAGAAGTGGAATATTGGTCGTTCAAAGAGGAATTATGGAAATATGATTGTGATAATTTACTAATATACATTACGTGAACTGAGATTTATTAATCATCCCCAAGGGCTAAAAAGGGCCCAAATGTCGCTTATCCATAAAATTAATGATTAATGTAACTCTATGCTCTATGTTCAAATGATAGGTGAAGGTGAATTTACCATACTTAAGCTTCGTAGTAGTCTCTTACGAAGTACAACTTGTCATGGTGATAAGTTTTTATTCCATTAAATAATTGTAGCTATAGAGTTCTAGGAGTAGTATCAAAGCAATTCAACGTTGTGAATGTGATAGAAGCAAATGATTTCATGAAAGGGTGAAGTCTATCCAAGTTGGTCATAAACACCAAGTGCATCCTTGATGTAGAAAAATAAATAAACATGCAGATTTCGTCATATAGAGGTCTTGAGTACTTTGGCCGAAATGTCTCATCCATTATGAAAAAACACATCTTACATGCAATTATTAACAAAAAAATTGTTAGACATCAACTACCCAATACGGATATTTTGATTTGAGGTCCACTAAACATATTTTTCCACCCCTTATTCTGGAGGATCAGTTAGAGCTCAGAAAGTTCCACTACCTCTTCTTTCTTATATGTTATTCTTTCCTATACCATAACCTTACGGTGTTTCCTTTGCAACATGTGGTGCAATTGCTAGTTTTATTATTTTGGTAAGAATTATGGGATATGTTCATAGAAATATAGCTAATAGCTATTCATAAATATATTAGCAATTGCACTACATGTTGCAAAGGAAACCCTAGGCATGAATTTAATCCTGAGATATATAAGATCACTAAATATAAAAATTAGTACAGAAAATGTCATCAAAAGTTAAAATATCAAGAGACATCACTTAATCAAATTCCAAGTTCTAATAGAAAATATTTAATAAAAAAGGTGTTCTTTCCCTTTTCTCAAAATATTATAGCCTTTTACAACTTACTCTTAAGGTGATTTGGTTTTCCTTTGGTTTTTTTTTATTAACTTATTTTGGGCATTCAGTGATTTCTCATAGAGGAGGTTTATATTCAAATATTTTTTTTTCAAGTGACAAATTCAAAATTTACCATTGGATGAACTACTTCTCGCAATTTGGACTAGTTTGTGATAGAAGAAGTTTATATTCAAAGTTTTTTTTGAAAATGACCAATTCAAAATTTACTATTAGATGAACTAGTTTAAAGCATATCAATGAAATTGATAAAGCTAGATAAGCTAGTTACTAACATGACAACTTTACATTGTTTGATAAGAGAGAAATAGATCTTTCATAAAGCATTGATTAAATAAATATTTTAGTTAACCTAACAAATTAAATTCACTATATAGAAATACCATAGTGAACTCTTATGGTAACAAAGTCTAATTCCTTTTGGAACTTCTCCTAATATCCTCTCACTTTATGAACTAGCCGTGATTTGTGCTTTGGTGGGGATGATTTGAGCTTTTGGCAACCTAACCTAAACAGATAAAGATTAAGTACTTACTTGGTATATGGAATCTTTATAAAAACTCTATGCAAAATTTTTTATTGTAAAGAATTGATGAGACTCTTGTATACCCGGTAGTACATGAAACTATACAAGGATTCTATTATATTGATAGTAATAGTTTATGGTAAGGAATTATTTTGAAAGAATCTGCCTTGTGACGAGATGACTAGGTTAAGAAATCTGTGTATGCTGGATAATATGAGAAGTTAAGATATATGAACTAAATATATATGTAAATTTGTACATTGCACCTCGGCGAGTCTCGGTGATGGACCAGGTCAGACTTACCCATTGGACACACAAATAATAATAAAAGAAGGTTGAAGATACAAATATTAATAATCAAATCACAGTGAAATTACTATCTGCTGTGAACTCTAAAGAATTATAAAAATAAACTATCAATGTGATGTGGGCATAGATACGGAAGAAGCAATAATTGTTGACAAGGAGCTATAATTTGAAAATACTATAAAATAATAAGTAAGAATTCCATTTACAAATATCCATACTTGGTTATTTAACCAAGTGCATAAAAGAATTCAGATATTTACAAATAAAATTCTACCTTGAAAAAAACTTCCAGAATGAAAAGAAGGTACTTATTATGTAACAGAAGATTGTACAAAACCAAAAATTGAAACACTAGAAGAAGGTTCTGTAACAAATCAATTTAATTAGCTAATCTCATTATGAAAGTTACGACACACAACCAGAAGGGAGTATCAAATAAAAATTTGTATAATATGTCAAATAATTCCACATAACCATGTTATAACAAAAACTTTATAAAACTCTCCACACGCGTTATAGACACTTGAATGTTGAAATTCAAAGGTTCTTCAAGACGGGAAAACTGTATTTTCGACTATGACATGATAAATTCAACAAGACTATAACTTTCTTTAAAAACCCAACTCTCAAAAGTGAGGTGAACTGCCCCACGGGTGTCAGAAAATCTACAGAAAACCCTACAAGGCAAGGAAGTCAGAATTAAAACTCGTGAAATCCCTCCCTAGCGCAGAAAAAGCAAGTACCATAAACAAACAGATGGACAAGGAATTCAATTAAAAAAAGCAATTACAACCTGAGTGAAAGTAAGACAAGATTTCATATATATATATATATATATATATATATATATATATATATGCGAGTACCACTACCAGCACTAGGTCTTCATATGGATTTGCGGCCCCATGCTGAAATAAATAAATAAAACTATTTATCAAAAACCTTTTAATTATTTATTAAAGCTCACCAGGGTAATCAATTATGTCAGAAAAAATGAGTTTTGTTAACACAACGACATAGGTATTTAAATTTATCAGATCATGAATACTACCCCTACTTGTCCATCTAGCGACTCACATAGCAAGGAGTATAGAAAGAAAATTGGAACAAGATAACTAGAACAATGTTTCAGGTCAGAAAAAAGTTAAAATATGTAATTACTTACCACATGTTAGACAAACAGTTAAGCAAATTAGTTGACTTAAGTGATAGATATATTTGGTGAGTGCGTTGGAGAGTCACTTAGGTGATTGATGATCAAGTTGATTTATGTGAGAGTGTGTACATGTCAATTTAGGTTAAATACTCTTCACTCGGTTCATTGTATTCAGATTGTGATTTAGAGTGATTGAAATTAATTGAATAGCCGCACCTCATTGTTTCATTTGTAATATACTTATGTTGTTTTGTGTTTCTTATCTCTGCCTTTCCAACAAATTGGTATCAGAGTTGAGAAAGGATCAAAAGATCCGTGGGCAAGCAGATCCAGAGTAGGCCAAGAGCAGAGAAGCCAGAATTTTTTTTATTTTTTATTTTTTAAATTTGCAACTGCGGAGGTCTGCATGCTTACAATGCAGCACCTGCGAAGGTCCACAACCTCTTCTTAAAAAAACTGCGGAGATTTCGGCAAACTTGGATTTTCTAGAAATCAAGTTTAGTGTGTGATTTTCTACGAAGGTTAAAGGAATTTTTTTTTAATAATATTTTAAAAGGTACTTCATAAAGCATATGAAGAGGAGATTTGAGGAAGAATTTTTAAAGGGATTTAAAAAAAAGAAAATTGCATGTGAGAGTTTAAGGGATTTTATCAAAATTTTATTTTTTATAAGGATTTTAGAAGATTTTTTTTAAGGGTTGCAAAGGTGCATGTTAAAAAGAAAAGAAAAAACTGGTTTTTTTTTAAGTTTTTTTTTATTAAAAAAAGAAGAAGGTGCATATACAATATTTGGGGGTTATTATTGGCAAGAGAATTTAGGGCTTTGCAAATTCCGATCTTCCACAAACAATATTTTGGTGTTTTTTCAAGCATGACAGGTTTTTCGAAGAAGCTTGTGCCTTACGGGGGCACATATTAAAAACCATAATTTTTTTTAGGGAAATATGGAAGATAGCCTCATGCAAGCATGCATGCAACTATGACGGAAGTTATGGGTTGCAAAGCGCGACTAAAGAAGAGTAAGAAAATGGATAAAAAAGAAGAGGCAAAGATAGTGTTTAAGGAGGTTCAGGCCACAGCTGATGAACTAAGATGTCTAGTAAAAGACAAAGATTTGCTATCTTTGAGTTTCATTCAACATGCAATGGATGAAATGGTTATGGGCAAGGTAGCAAAAACTAAAACTTCCAAGGAATCATGGAAGATCCTAGAAGTAGAATTTTGTGCAAGGGGAAGTGACATGCAGCAGTAGGATATGTCACATGCAAAGAAGTCAGACGCAGATCTGAGAGTAGATGAGCAAGACTCTCGGAGGACAACAGAGCTTGTTGAAACCCATTATGCGAGCATGCATATGGATGAAGAAGATGCAACAAAGATTGCAAACAGGGAAGTTGAAGCCTATGTATGTGAAACAGAGCTTGTTGAAACTCGTTACACAAGCATGCATATGGATGAAGATGAAACCTCTGTATGCGAAACAGAGCTTGAGCATATCAATGCTCAATCACTCCATTGTAACGTGGATGGTGGAGAAGATGGTGAATCCCACTGTGATGAACCACATGTGGATGATGACTGCAAAGTGAAATGTACATTGGTGAATCCAGTCAGAGCTGGTGGGTTTGGTAAAGATGAAATTGGTAATGAAATTAACAATGAACACATGCATGCTCGGATATCCCACCATAGTGTGGATGAACATTATTTTGATGTTATGTGTGGTTTCCTTTTTTAAACAAGGATTGATTATGGTAATATTGTAAACGCAATGTTTGATAAATCATTGAAGGTTGAAGTTGCCTTTGTAGCAGCAAGATATGAAGTAGTTGGAGCTACTCATAAAGCAGTGTGCGAACAAGCGGTAGCTAAGTTTGGCTTAGATAAAGATTTCAATATAGAAGAAATTTGTTCGGTAGATCCAAAAATTGGAATTGTTGAAGTTAAATTTGATGAAGAGCCATTAACTGGTAATGAGTCATTGCACATGATTCAACAAAAAGAACATATTGATACATTGTTATTTGGTGAGAGAAACCCACTTGTGTTTGGAAGCCAAGTGGAAGACAACATGTTTGTAGTAGCAGCAGATTGTAATATAGTTGAAAAGAAGATAGGGAATGAAGACGAAAAGGAAGAAGCTCTCACTGAAGAGCATAATAAAGATGTTTTTAACATTGTTTTTGAATATGCAGGTACTCAAAATAGCATGGGAGTAGTAGATGAAAACAAGGTTGTTAATAAATTTGATGTAGATTTAGAGTTCATTGAAGAATGGATTTAGAAGCCAATTGAAAAAATTGATGTGAGTATTAAAGAAATAGCTGGAATAAAATAATTGAAGAAAGCAACAGTACTTGATGATGCATGTGAAGAGAATGATATGGATTTTTTTTAAAATAAGGAAGAATGTAGCGAGATAAGATTATGCTATCAAGAAGTATGGAAAAAAGAAATTTAGGAATATGAAGCGCAAGACGCAGAGAAAAGAAGACAACTTGAAGATCTAATGTTGTCGAAGAAATCCCTGTTTGAAAAAATATTTGAAGAGGAAGGTGTAGAAGACAAGATCAGATTATGTTTCAGCACAAATTCGAGACAAGTCAAAGAAAAATTGCAGCAGCAACAAGTGAAGAAAGCCTACAACAAGAAAATGCAACAGAGAATGAAGAAATTTCGAGGATATAGAATTTGGAAGCAGAGAAAAAGAAAATGAAAGATTTCAAAAGTTTTGAGTCGTTGTAAGCCTAGCTTAGACATAGACCAGTAGGCATGTTTGAGTTGTCATAAGTTATGTTTTTTTTGTGAAACCAACTCCAAAAAGAGAAGAAAAGAGATATCAATGCCTTAGAAATAAGCCACTTCGAGGGGGCAGCCTCCAATACATTACATGAATGAACAACTCTTGGATGATACAAATTGCAAAACCTCATTTCTATATATAGGAGTCCATAGGGCCACAATGTAATCCTAGCCGACCTAACAATAATAATTTAAGGGAACAATAATAAGAATATGGGGTTTACAAGGGTACACTAATAACAATAAGGTGGTCACACTAACAACAATAAGGGACTATATTAGTAATATAGGGACCTAACATGCCCCTTTCCTTCAAAAAAGTGGTGTCCTCAATGCTTCAGTAGCTTTGGGTGCTTCTGTATAAAATTCTCATCCTCCCATGTAGAATCTTCAGTGGGTAAGTTCTTCCACTTGATGAGATACTCTGAAATTGATCGATTCCGTAGATGTTGAATTCTGGTTTCCGTGACCTCTTCAGGTTCCAATATGATTTTTCTTTCCTCGTCAAGTTCTGGCAATATTGTTTGAACTGGAATATTTTCGCCTATAACCTTCTTGAAGCATGAAACATGGATAACTGGATGCACTCGTGAAGAAGCATGAAGCTCCAATTTGTATGCCATTGTACCAATCTTTTGCAACACCTTGTAAGGACCATAGTACTTTGGTGATAATTTATTATCCTTCTTAGCTTGCTTGAGGGACATTTGTTTGCATGGTTGTTGCCGTAAAAATACCTAGTCTCCTACATCAAAACTTCTCTTGCTACAATGTTGATCTGCCTGTTGTTTCATTCGATTTTGTGCCAAATTTAGTTTGTCCTTTAAGAGTTGGAGAAATTCTTGCTGATGCTCAATGTGATATTCCACTTCTTGAACCTTCAAATTTTCTCTTATAGATGATGTGATGGATGGTGGATGATATCCATAAAGTGCCATAAATAGCATCATTTTTGTTGCAGTATGGAAGGAAGTGTTATACCACCATTCAGTGAAAGGTAACCACTTGACCCATTGGGTTTGTTTATCAGATATAAAACAATGAAGATATCATTCCAAACATTTATTTACTATCTCAATTTGACCATCAGATTGAGGATGATAAGATGAGCTATGAGCTAATTGAGTACCGAGACAAGAAAATAACTCCGTCCAAAAATTTCTGGTAAAAATGATATTTCTGTCACTCACAATAACCCTTGGGTTTCCATGTAGCTTTTGAATAGTGTCCATAAGTGTAGTAGCAATTGTACTTTCTTTAAATGGATGAGATAATGCACAAAAGTGTGCATACTTGATAAGTCTATCAACCACCACCATGATGACACTCTTTCCTTCGGACTTAGGTAAACCTGTGATAAAATCCATTGAAATCTCCTCCCAATGTTGACTTGGAATGGATAAAGGTTGTAGAAGACTTGGGGTCTTAATTGTCTCAACTTTATTCTGCGGGCAAACCAAAAATTCCGCCACAAACTTTTGAATATCAGATTCAAGGCCATCCCAAAAAAATTATTTCTTCACCCTGTGGTAAGTATTTAAAAATCCTAAGTGTCCTCCTAAAGGAGAAGTGTGCAATTCCAAAAGAATATTTTGTTTTAGATGGGAATTCTTACAAAGATATAAGCGATATTTTTACCATAAGGAATCATTTTTCCAACTAAATGTATCAGATGTACTAGGATCTTGCTGCAACTTTTGAATAAGTGTCCACACTTCTTCATCCTTCTTCCATTCATATCTTGCTTCTATTATCCAGTTTTGTTGGATAATAGAAATGGCACAAAGCAATGCTTCCACCTCTTCATTCTTTCTTGAGAGTGCATCTGCAACAACATTTAGCTACCCTTTTTTGTAGATTATTTCAAACTCATAACCCAACATCTTTGTGACCAATTTTTTCTGCTCTTCTGAAGATAGTCTTTGTTCCAAAAGGTATTTGAGACTATCATGATTAGTTTTTACCTTGAAGTGTCTTCCCATTTGGTAAGTTCTCCATTTCTTTAGTGCATGCAATATTTCTAACATTTCTTTCTCATAAATAGGTTTCTGTAAATACTTTCCTTTGATTGGACAACTTTCAAAAGTAATGGGTCTTCCTTATTTCATTAAAACAGCACCAATTCCATTTCCTGAGGCATCACATTCCACAATAAAGGCTTTTGTGAAGTCTGGCATAGCTAAGACTGGTGCTACGCACATTGCCTCTTTAAGATGTTCAAAGGCCTTATTTGCTTCATGAGTCCATGAAAATGCATCTTTCTTCAATAATGTTCTTAGAGGTGTTGCTATTCTCCCATAATTCTTAACAAACTTGCGATAATACCCTGTTAACCCGAGAAATCCTCGCAACTGCTTTATGGTTGTGGCGACTTTCCATTCCTTAATGGCTTTAATTTTGTTAGGGTCTACCTTAACACCCTCGTGAGATACAATATGACCCAGATATTCCACCTCTTGTACTCCAAAGAAACATTTGGATGTTTTTGCATATAATTGTTTCTCCTGCAATAGTTTGAGCACCCTGTCAACATGTTGAACACGATCCTTCCAAGACCTGCTGTAGATTAGTATATCATCAAAAAATACTAGCACAAATTTTCTAAGGAAGGGTTTGAAAATGGAATTCATCAACCTTTGAAATGTAGAAGGTGCATTGGTAAGGCCAAAAGGCATGACCAAAAATTCATAATGACCCTCATGAGTTTGAAATGTTGTTTTCGGAATATCTTCAGTCTTCATTCTAATTTGATGATATCCTGAACGAAGATCCAACTTGGTAAAATAAATTGCTCCATGTAATTCATCCAATAATTCATCAATCACAGGAATGGGAAATTTATCTTTAATGGTGAGCTTATTGAGCTTCCTATAATCGGGACACATGCGCCATGATCCATCCTTCTTGTGTACTAATACTACAGGAGAAAAGAAAGAACTTTGACTAGGTTGAATTATACTAGCCTATAACATTTTTGCCATCATACGTTCAATTTCAATCTTTTGGACATAAAGATATCTGTAAGGCCTGATGTTTGGAGGAACACTTCCTGGAATCAAATGAATAACATAATCATGATCACGAATAGGTGGGAGTCCTTTTGGAGTTTTAAAAACCTTGGAATGATTGTCCAAGACTTTTTGGAGATATTCATAAATAGATGATTTTGATGTTGGAACTTCTAGTGAACATAATTGTGAAATTATGCCTTTTTTTTCTTTCTTTAGAAGCTTTGTCATGACATTAGAGCTTATTATCTTTCTTGGCTTCCCTGCAATACCTCGTAATTCGACTTCCTTTCCTTTTGAAAAATTTTTTAAGAAAATTTCTTGAAAATTAAAAGCTACCGTCCCCAAAGATTGTAACCATTGTACTCCTAGTACAACATCAACACTTTCCATAGGAATGGAGATCATTGGACTATTCAATACATATTACCCCATGGTTAGCTTGATATTATGACATTTTCCAGACCAATTTATAGCTCCTCTATTTGCAACCATCACTTGACATTCTAGTGCTGGGTATAGGAAACAATTCAATTCCTTGGCTACCTTACAATGAATAAAATTATGGCTACTACCTAGATCAATCAACACTATTACCTTTTTCTTATTGATATGTCCTTCTGTCTTGCGAGTTTAAGGACTGGTAATTCCTGCCAATGCAATACACGATATGATCAGACTCATTTCTTCTTCTTCTTGGGTTGGTTCCTGGTGTATATCCTCTTCTTGTTCATTTTCTTCTTCCTCTTCACAATCTATGTAAAATAATTTCTTCTCAACACACTTATGACCTTTAGTGTATTTTCTATCACAACTGTAGCAAAGCCCTTTTTTTCTTTTTTCTTCCAATTTTTGTGGTGTCAACCTTGTAGGTTGTGGAAATCTAAGAGTAGCAGCACTTCCCTCTTTATAGAAGTGAGTGGTAGGCTTCCTTGTCACCATAATTTTACATTCAATTTTTCTTGCCAACCTGAATGCCTTCTCCAATGAATCAAGTTTCAAAACGCGAACTTCATGTTGGATGTTATCCTTTAAAGTACCTATGAAGAGATCAATCATGTGTTCCTCTAGAATATTAGTTACCCTTATATTCAATTTTTGGAAGTCCTCAATGTGCTCCTCCACTAAACCCTTTTTTTTAGATTTATCAATTGACTAAAGAAGGTGTTGCTCTTTGTATCATCATAATGTGGTATCATTTTCTCTGTAAACATTAACCAAGTGACAATTTTTTTACGGGATAAAAGCCATCTATACCATACAAATGTATTTTGTTCTAGATGTAAAGTTGCAATGCGTAACTTTTGTGTGTTTTGCACATTATTGAGATCAAAATATTGCTCCATCTATAGTATCCATGTTATGGGATCCTTGCCATCAAACTTCCTCATGTCCATCTTTGGAATATGGTGGTTCTTCCTGCCAATATTAGAGTTTATGAAATCACGATCATCATTTATTTTTTTCTCATCATTAGTTTCCTTTACTATCTTTTCACCATTAGGAAACATTTGTTGTATCAACCTTGTCAAACCTTCCATGTCTGCTTTTATATCATTCTTCATGTTTTCCATTTTAGCTTCCATGTCATCCATCTTAGCTTCCATGCCAACTTCCATGCCATCCATCTTAGCTTCCAAACCATTCATCTTAGCTTCCACGCCTTTATTCAAACCATCTACCATAGTTTACATGCTTTTCTTCACAACTTCCATTTCCTTTTTTGTTGCTCTTTATGATAGCGAAATTTGGTGCACTTTCTCATGGAATTTTGATATCTCATGTTGCATTTATTTGTCTTCATGAGTCATAGTAGAAATTTCTGGAGGCTTAATAGGTGTTGAATTCTTTTTAGGAGGCATTTTAGAACCCATTACTGATAGCTATGCTCAACAGGCCTTTAGAATCAACTAGAATTGATTTTTCAAACAAGTCTTATAAAATTTGAAAAAAAGTACACACCTTTTCCTTGATTTTGAGGAACTCGATATTGAAACTGAATTATATTTGTGATTTTGGATCTTCAATATCTGAAATTTGGCCCTGAAGTCACCCTCTGAATCTTCTTTCGAATGCCATAGGTCTAACCTAATTTGGATTCTTTAAGTCAAAGTTATGTCCAATCTCCCACAATGACCCAATTATGAAATGGCTCAGTATAGCGCAATTGTAGGACTTGCCACATGTCACTACTTTTTTGTTTCGTTCTGAAATTGATAGACAAGAAACTACAGTCTGTGTACTTGTGGCCACTTTTTTCAACATTCCAATCCGATGCTCAAAGAGAGAGTTATGAAGGTTTTCCTACAATAACCTCCTTGAGTTGAAATTTGGGAGCCTAAAAAAGACCTAACTTCCACAGATCATATCTCTGAAAATATTGCAAACCAAGCTCTGAAAATTTGCAACGATGTTCCCCAGGATTTCGGCTTTACTCTCTAAAAATTTCAGCTTCTGAACCTTCATAGAAAAAAAGTAATAGTGAAAATTCCATGATGACCTGTTTAAGTGAAATTCAGGAGCCTGTAAAAATCTCTACATTCCACAGATCATATCTCCGAAAATATTACGAACGAAGCTTTGAAATGTTTTGACGATGTTCCTCAGGATCTTGGCTTCACATCCTAAAAATTTCAGCTTCTGAACCTTCATAGAAAAAACTTTTTAGCGAAAATTCCACGATGACTTGTTTGGAGCAGCGAAACCCTAGAATCCAAAGCTCTGATACCAAATGTTGTGAAACCAACTCCAAAAAGAGAAGAAAAGAGATATCAATGCCTTAGAAATAAGCCACTTCAAAGGGGCAACCTCCAATACGTTACATGCATGAAAAATTCTTGGATGATACAAATTACAAAACCTCCTTTCTATATATAGGCGTCCACAGGGCAACAATGTAATCCTAGCCAATCTAACAATAATAATTTAAGGGCACAATAATAATAATATGGGGGCTACAAGGTTACAATAATAAAAATAAGGGGGTTACACTAACAACAATAAGGGACTATACTATTAATATAGGGAACTAACAGTTTTAGTTTAGCAGTCGTAATTAAGGGGGAGTGTTAAAACATGTAATTAACTCCCGCATGCATTGTTAGACAAATAGTTAAGTGAATCATTTGAGTTGAGTGATAGATATATTTGGTGAGTGAGTTAGAGAGATAGTTAAGTGAGTGATGATCAAGTTGATTTATGTGAGAGTATGTGCATGTCAATTTAGGTTAAATACACTTCACAGGGTTCATTGTATTTAGGTTGTGATTTACAGTGATTGAGATTAATTGAAGAGCTGCAACTCATTGTTTCATGTGTAATATACTTGTGTTGTTTTGTGTTTCTTCTCTCTGCCTTTCCAACAGATTGGTATCAAAGCTGAGGAAGGATCAGAAGATCTGTGGGCGAGCAGATCTAGAGCGGGCCAAGAGCATAAAGGCCGACAATTTTTTTAATTTTGCAACCACGGAAGTCCACACGTTCGCAATGCAGCACCTGTAGAGGTCCACAACCTTTCCTAAGAAAAACTGCGGAGATTTCGGGAAACATATATTTTTTAGAAATCAAGTTTAGTCCGCAATTTATTGGTTTTGGGGGTGCGAAATCGGTTTTCCGGGTTAAAAATCCAGCCTTTCATGGTCAACGCAAGTTGGTAACTTGTATTGTTTAGCGTTAAATTTTAAAAGAAAATTTTCTCAAAAGGAGTATGAAAAGGGTACGTAAGCTTTTCCAAGGAGATTTTTTAAAGAGGTTTGATTTATTTTTAAAGTATTCCAAAGGAGATTTTCTACGAAGGGTAAAGGATTTTGTTTTAAGAATATTTTAAAAGGTACTTCATAAAGCATATGAAGAGGAGATTTGAGGAATAATTTTTAAAGGGATTTTTTTTTTAATTTTTGCATGTGAGAGTTTAAGGGATTTTATCAAAAGTTTATTTTTGAGAAGGATTTTATAAGAGATTTTTTAAGGGTTGCAAAGGTGCATGACAATATATATATATATATATATATATATATATATATATATATATATATATATATATATATATATATATATATATATATATATATATGTTTTTTTATTAAAAAAAAAAAACAAGGTGCATGACAATATTTGGTGGTTATTATTCGCAAGAGAATTTAGGGATTTGCAAAGTCTGATAGTCCACAAACAATATTTTGGTGTTTTGTCAAGCATGACAGGTTTTTGGAGAAGACTGTGCCTTACGGGGGCACATATTAAAAACCATATTTTTTTTGGAGTGCGATATGGAATATAGCCTCATGCAAGCATACATGCAACTATGACAGAAGTCATGGGTGACAAAGCGCCACTAAAGAAGAGTAAGAAAAAGGATAAAAAAAGAGAGGTAAAGATAGTTGTTGTGTTTAACGACATTCATCCACAACCAAATGAACTAATATGTCTAACAGAAGAAAAATATTCCCTAGCTTTGAGTTTCATTCAACATGCAATGGATGAAATGGTTATGGGCAAGGTACCAAAAGCTACAACTTCCAAGGAATCATGGAAGATCCCGGAAGCAGAAATTTTTGCAAGGGAGAGTGACATGCAGCAGCAGCATATGTCACATGCAAAGAAGTTAGATGCAGATGTGAGAGTAGATGAGCAAGACTCTGGGAGGACAATAGAGCTTGTTGAAACCCATTATGCATGCATGCATATGGATGAAGAAGATGCAACAGAGATTTCAAAGAGGGAAGTTGAAGCCTTTGCATGTGAAACAGAGCTTGCTGAAACCCATTATGCACGCATGCATATGGATGAAGAAGATGCAACAAAGATTGCAAAGAGGGAAGTTGAAGCCTCTTTATGTGAAACAAAGCTTTTTGAGACCCGTTATGCAAGCATGAATATGGATGAAGATGAAGCCTCTGTATGCGAAACAGAGCTTGAGCATATCAATGCTCAATCACTCCACTGTAAGGTGGATGGTGTAGAAGATGGTGAATCCCACTGTGATGAAACACATGTGGATGATGACTGCAAAGTGAAATGTGCATTGGTGAATCCAGCTAGAGTTGGTGAGTTTGGTAAAGCTGAAATTGGTAATGAAATTAACAATGAGCACATGCATGCTCGGATATCTCACCATAGTGTGGATGAACATTATTTTGATGTTATGTGTGGTTTCCTTTTTGAAACAACGAATGATTATGGTAATATTGTGAACATAATGTTTGATGAGTCATTGAAGGTTGAAGTTTCCTTTGTAGTAGCAAGATATGAAGAGTGAAGCTGCTCATGAAGCAGTGTGTGGACAAGAAGCAGTTAGGTTTGGCTTAGATAAAGATTTCAATAGAGAAGAAATTTTTTTAGTGGATCCAACAATTGGAATTGTTGAAGTTAAATTTGATGAAGAACCATTAACTGGTGATGATTCGTTGCACATGACGCAACAAAAATAACATATTGATATGTTGTTATTTGGTGAGAGAAACCCACTTGTGTTTGGAAGCCAAGTGCAAGACTACATGTTTGCAGTAGCGACAGTTTGTAAAACAGTTGAAAAGAAGGCAGAGAAGGAATATGAAGAGGAAGAAGCTCTCACTGAAGAGCATAATAAATATGTTTTTAACATTTTTTTTGAATATGAAGTTACTAAAAATAGCTTGGGAGCAGAAGATGAAAACAAGGTTGTTAATAAATTTGATGCAGATTTAAAGTTCATTGAAGAATGGATTCAGAAGGAAATTGAAAAAATTGATGGGTGTATTAAAGCAATATTTGGAATAAAAGAATTGAAGAAAGAAACAGTACTTGTTGATGCATGTGAAGAGAATGATATGGAAGTTTCTAAAAATAAGGAAGAATGCAACGAGATAAGATTCTGCTATCAAGAAATATGGAAGAAATAAATTCAGGAATATGAAGCGCAAGAAGCAGAGCAAAGAAGACAATTTGAAAATGTAATGTTGTGGCAAAAATCCATGTTTGAACAAATATTTGAAGAGGAAGGCGTAGAAGACAAGATTATATTATTTGCCAGCACAAATTTGAGACAACTCAAAGAAAAATTGCAGCAGCCACAAGTGAAGAAATCCTACAACAAGAAAACGCAACAAAGAATGAAGCAAATTCGAGGATATAGAATTTGGAAGCACAGAAAAAAAATAAAATAAAGATTGCAAAAGTTTTGAGTCATTGTAAGCCTAGCTGAGACATAGACCAGCAAGCTTGTTTGAGTTGTGATAAGTTATGTTTTAGTTTAGCGATCATAATTAAGGGGGGGTGTTAAAATATATAATTACCTCCCACATGCATTGTTAAAAAAACAGTTAAGTGAATCAATTAAGTTGAGTGGTCGATATGTTTGGTGAGTGAGTTAGAGAGTCAGGTAAGTGAGTGATGATCAAGTTGATTTATGTGAGAGTGTGTGCATGTCAATCTAGGTTAAATACCCTTCACTGAGTTCATTGTATTCACATTGTGATTTAGAATGATTCAGATTAATTGAAGAGCTCTGGCTCATTGTTTCATTAGTAATATAATTGTGTTGTTTTGTGTTTCTTCTCTCTGCCTTTCCAACAAAAAATAGATGATTTGAAAAACTGTAATCGTAATACTGCCATTCACAACTGAGACATTCAACCATGCACTGTTATTTTCCATAAAGCTTATAATATTTGCAGACGACATAAACATAAAATTCAAGCAGAAATTATGTGAATAACCGATGGAAGAATGGAGGGACTAGGTATTTACCCCATAAACCTTAATGCTTGTTAACTTTTTTTCTAACTATTAATTGGATGAGGTACAAATCTTTAATTTTCTAACACTGATATTGAATAGATGTACATAGTGGAAACTAGGAGAGTTGTTTTCAAAGAAGAATGCCTTATGGCATAAATATCTATAGATAACTATAAATTTCTGAAATAAGAATTGTTATATAATATAAACCACTTATTTCGTTCTTTAAAAAAAGTCACAAACAAAAAAAAAATTTCTAATCCATGTCTACCCTTAGATATATGTCTTTTGTAGGTTATTGGGAAGTTCAGATTCTCATCTTTGTAAACGTTATATATTCAATAAGGTGCACCTAAACCTAACCAACCAGCCTAGATCCATCTTAACTGTGGATCTATCAAGCACTGAGAGGGATCAAATCTCTAGAGGTACAAATTACTTTTTTGAGTGCAAAACTTGAGGAAAGGTTTGCACCTAGAGAGATTTGATTCCTCTTGACACTTCATAGATTTGGATTTAAGATGGATCTAGGTTGGTTTAATTCATGTGTGACCTATCGATAATATGAGGAACATATGATTAATTTTATCAATAATATGAAATACATCTCATATTAATATAACCATTTTAAATATGCTAAATATGTTTGAGATTTATCGAGTCATTTTAATTTTAAATTTTCTTAGTTATCTCACTTTGTTGAGATGACAAATATTGTAAAATAGCTTTAATGATGAAAAATGATGAAATACAAATTTTGAATACAAAGTGACAATGTAATAATATTGAATGATAGAAAATGTAAATAATAAGAATGTTGTAAATTACAAATAGCCTTCATTGTGATCAATCTTAAACTATTTTCTTCTATTATTTTTATTGTCACCTTGTTAGTTTTGTGATCCTTTCATATCGATTATATGAAAAAGAAAGTTGATATCATAAACCATTTAGTTGTTGTGGTAAACATCATACCTTGTCTCTGTTGCTCTCCAATATTATTTGTGCTTACACTAAAATCAATACACACTATTAATCCAATGACTTTAAAATTAATGTAAAATCATATATCCATTTATATCAAATCAGAAATCAACATCTACACTAAAGTCAATGCATCTAATGCAAAAAATCATATAAGATTAGAAAACAACATCTACATTGAAATCAATGCATATAATGCAAGTAATTAAAAAGGATTAGAAATCAACATCTACACTCAAATCATTGCATCTAGTGCAAGTAAGCAAATAGCATTAGAAACCAACATATCCACTAAAGTCAATGCATCTAATGTAATCAACCAAATAGGATTATAAACCACCATCTACACTAAAATCAATGCATTTATTGCAAGCAATCAAATAGGATTAGAAATCATATATATTGAAATCAATGCATCTAGTGTAAGCAATAAAAAATAATTAGAAATCAACATCTACATTGAAACTAATGCATCTACTGTAAGAAATCAAATAGGATTAGAAATCACCATCTACATTGAAATTAATGCATTTAGTGCAAGCAATAAAATAGGATTAGAAATCATATACATTGAAATCAATGCATCTAGTGCAAGTAATCAAATATCATTAGAAATCAAAATCTAATCAATGCGTCTAGTTCAAGCAGTCAAATAGGATTAGAAATCACCATCTACATTGAAATCAATGCATCTATTGTAATAAATAGTATTCCCTCTCTCCCCCCTCGATATATATCTATATGTCCCTCCATATATCCCTATTTGTCTCTTTATCTCACCCCCACAAACACACACACACTCTCACTCCATATTTATCAATCTTTTGTCCCTCCCTCCATGTCTCCATCTATCTCTTCTTTCTCTTCACCTTTCATCTAGATCTCTATCTCCCTTTGTCTCTCTATATCAACCCAGAAACATGCACTCTCTTTCTCCAATCTATCTGTCTATCACTCCCTCCTCCTCTCCCTTCCTCTCTCTCTCTTCCCCTTCCCTCCCTCTCCCTTGCTTTTATCTCTCTTTCCTCCTACTATCCTCTCTCCCTCTCTCTCCATCTTTGTTATCACTTCCTCTCTTTCTCTCTCTTTCCATCTTTCACTCTCTATGTATTTCTTCTTACCTCCCTCTCTCTCCCCCTCCATCTCCATCTCTCTTTCCCTACCTATCTCCACTCTCTCTCTTCCTTTCTCTCCTACCTCTCTCTCTCTCTCTCTCTCTCTCTCTCTCTCTCTATTCGCCTTCCAACTTTGTTAATATATGCTTATCTCTCTCATTCTCTCCATCTCTCCTCTTTGTCCCTTTACCTCACCCCCAAACATACACACTCTCTCTCTATATCTCCTTGTCACTCCCTCTTCCTCTCCACTTGTCACTCTTTATGTGTTTCTTCTTCCCTCTCTCTTCCCTCCTCTCTCTCAAGTGCCCTCTCTTTTCCTTCCTCTCTCTCCCTTTCTCTCTTACCTCCCTATCTCTTCCCCCATAACTCTCTCTCTCCCTCTCTCTCTATTGTTCCCCTACAATCCTCTCACTTCCCCCTCACTCTATTCTACTCTCTCAAGTCCTCTCTCTCATCCTTCATCTCTCGACCTTTCTCGCTTGCCTCCCTATGTCTTCATCTCTCTCTCTCTCTCAAATTCTGTCTCTTCCCCCATTGCTCTATCTCTCTCTCCAAGTATGTTACTATATCCCTCCATTTCTTCTTCTCTCTCCCCTTGTCTCCATCACTTCTTCTATCTCTCTTTATCTCACCCCTAAACATACACACTCTCTCTCCATCTCTCCCTTGTCACTCCCTCTCTCTCCACTTCTCACTCTCTATGTATTTCTTCTTCTCTCCCTCTCTCCTCCTCTCATCCTTCCTCTCTCACCCTTTCTCTCCTACCTCCCTCTCTCTTCCCTCTCTCTCTCTCCTTCTCCCTCCCTCTCTACTTCTCTCTCTCTCCCACCTCCATCATTATGTCTCCCTCTCCGTCTCTTACCCTTTTCTACCTCTTTGACTCCTCTCCCTCTCTATCTCTTTATTCCTCCTCTCCCCTCTCTTTCAGTTTATCTCCATCTCTCCTTTGTCACTCCTCCTATCCCCTCTCTTTTAGTTTATCTCCATCTCTCCTTTGTCACTCCTGCTATTTCTCCACCTCTATCATATGTCCTTGTTCTTCCCTCCCATGTATATCTATAGTTTACACACACACACACACACACACATATATAGTATTAATATAAAGTTATTAAATTTAATAATATTAATAATATTATTAGATTTAATAATATTATTATTATTAATTTGGTCCATAGGCTTCATATATAATTAGATGTTGATTTCTACTCCTATTTGATATATTTTTATTCATTTACCTTATATTTTTATACCTTTTCAATAAATATAATATTTGGCCCATGGTATTAATAATAATTTGTCCCATGGTATTTGCCCCATAGGATTCACCTAAATAAAACCTCTTTTTTGAGTTTTTGTAAATATAAAGAGATTTATGGAGTAAATATAAAAAGAGGTTTTATTTATTTACCATACCTATAGTTTATTTTTATTTTTATTTATTTACTATACGCTCGAGTAAGTAGATAAAAAAAATTTATTTATTTACCATACCTCTAGTTTATTTATATTTTTATTTAGTTACTATATCTCTTTTTTGAATGTTCTTAAAACTCTTCATATTTAAATTTTAATTTTATTTTTAATTGTTTATTTATATGATTGTGTAAATTATTCTTTAAGCCAACATTATTTATATTTTATTTTTAGTTTTTATTTTTGTTTGATACATATTTAAGCCAACATTATTTATATTTTATTTTTAGTTTTTATTTTTGTTTGATACATATTTACACATTGAGTCATACTGCGCTGTAGAATAATCATACTAGGCTATAAAATACTCCTTTGGGCAATAACATAAGCAGTATTTGCAGACATTAATCCAGGTTCCAAGCTTGGCCATCGAAAAGACCCTTCAAATATAACAAAATATTTAAATGTTGAAGTCGTGGAGCTATGTCACACCAAAGGAAAGGAAAGGACACGTCCAACAGAAAAGTAATAGCACGCCGACAGCAGCAAAAGTTTCTAAGTTTAAAATGTATTATAAGAATGTTTTTAGCATAACATTTAACATTTAATGTGAGAAGAGTAATGCTAGGAGTAGTCCTTGTATTATTTTAATCCACAAAAATTTGAATGAAATATATTTCGTTTAACTTAAGAAATTTTAGAGATTTGATACAGTATGTGCCTCTCCTTCTCCCGAAGAGCCCAAATAAAACGTCAAAGTCTCTGATTGGCCAACAAAAAGAGTTGTGACTATTTAATAAGCAGAGGAAAAGTGTTTAAATTAAAATTCCAGGTATTATTTCAATCAGTAAAAATTTGAATGAAATATATTCTGTTTAATTTGAAAAATTTTGGAGATTTGATACAGTATGGGCCGCCTCTCCATGTCGAGAAGTGCCCAATTAAAACGTTAAAATCTCTTATTGGCCAACAAAAAGGCTTGTGAGTTGTGACTATTTAATAAGCAGAGAGTAAATGATAAATGTTTGGATTAAAACTTTAGGTTTCAGGTTTCTGTCTTAACCTCTATACAGGCATTAATAAAGAGCGCACATATTTCTCTGTTGCTATCCCGGCTGCTTTATGGCACGCCAATTACTATAGTCCCTTTCCCTTATGGCCGGGACTAATAATATTTCTTTATTAACATTACAAACCACTTTTACTATTTTAGGACTTTGCCATCCCTGCTACTTTATGGCACACTGCTTACGATAATGCTGCTTTTGGCAGAGACTAATGATACTTCTTTGTTAACATTACAAATCACTTTTACTATGTTAGGACTCTGGTTTGTAATTAGCAGGGACTAATAATACTCTTTTGTTAACATTACAAATTAAGTTAGGAATAATACTCTTTTGTTAACATTACAAATTAGGTTAGGAATTTGGTTTGTAATTTTCCCACATATAATGGAAGAGAGTGAAATGATGGAAAAGTTAAAAGCCCAATACTACATATATAATGGAAGAGAGTGAAATGATGGAAAAATTAAAAGCCGAATACTACATAGCCAAAAGATTCTGAAAAGACTCCTTCATGAGTAGGAAATAAAAAAAAAAATAGCCAAAACTAAACTATTGGCAAGGACTAGACACCACAAGGAAACTTTCAGGCCACAAGTACCAAGTACTGGACATGATCAACAGAATATGGCTACCAGTGGACTGCTCACCTCATGGCCTCTTCCATCAACCCAGGTCAAGTACCCTGAACTTGAACATCCTCTTTTCACATTGACAGGTGTCATCGTGACAAGGAATCCCAGCTTTTCATTCTTTTCTTTGAACACCAGAAGGTCAGGTTCCACCTGCACTGAAATTTCCGGGGGAGTCGTTACTGTTGCCCTGTACACAGATGATGTCTTATTCTCATTTTCGGCTACATTGGTGACAATTCTCTTGAATTTTTGTGGGGCTGGCCTCGTCTCGTTCCTGAAATCTGCAAAGAAGGAAGGATAGTTGAGGTCACCAATGTCTCCATGGACGCTACACGAGTAATTCTTCCGGCTCAGTAACCTAATTTCTTGGTTCGTATAATTGAGAGCACAGAGATAATCCAGATATTCATTCGCCCCTGCATCATAAAGCAGCCCAGGATCTGCTGCTTTATTGGGATTCAGGTGCCCTGAACCGAAATCCAGGGGATTCGCGGGACCAAAATGAAGAACAGCCACATCTGTTATAGCCCGGCCGGTATTATCCTCTCTGTAGGCCGTCGTCATGAGAGCAGACCTAATGGCAGCGGGGCTCCAATCCGGGTGCACAGCTCTCACCAATGCCGCCACAGCCGCCGCATGAGGACATGACATAGAGGTGCCAGAATCCAAAGAGTAGTTGGCCTTTAACGGAACCGATCCGACGAATGTTACATTATCATAAGGCAATACGGCCGCCAGAATGTCGACGCCTGGTGCAATCACGTCTGGTTTCACAATTCCCGGGGTGAGAAAATAGGGCCCTCGCGATGAGAACCCTGCCACCATAGGCGCAGGCTTAAATCCCAGCCGAGTTACCACGAATTTCAATGTGACAGTGGCGTTTACATACTCTGCTATTAGATGACCTTGACCCGAAGTAACCGACACGGCGGGGAACCAGTAATCGGAAGGGGACACACCAGACGTGTGATCGTCGTAGGCCATTATAACACCGGCAGCTCCGGTTACGTTTGCTTCTGAAATCTGCAAGTCGATATCCACAGAACCGTTAATCATGCACAGCAAAATTTTACCGGCAACCGATTCTGGATCAAGCGACCCGAAGCTGCATGTTGGAGAACTCTCGTTGAAAACCAGGATGCCGGAAACAGCTTTTTTGTTGACAAAGTATGAAGTTCCCTCGATGATTTTTCCGTTACCGAGATTTATTTCGGCAACGAATTTCCGATCGATAGTGCTGGCCCCAACAGTCAGCATCCACGGCGCTCCGTTTATGACGGTTGACCCGTTTGGCCCGTCGTTTCCGGCCGCACAAGAAACGAACACGCCTTTCTCCGAAGCCGCAAAGGCTCCCACAGCTATGGGGTTCTTGATGAGATCCTCAGGCGGGTGGTGAAATGACAGCGACAAGACATCGACCCCATCGGCTATAGCTGTCTCTATTGCGGCAAGAACGTCACAACCCACGATGGGAACTTTGGAGTACCAACCGACCTTGTACATGGCCAGGCGTGCCCTAGGCGCCATGCCTCTGGCCATGCCCGTTGCGTACCCAAAATAATGAACATGGGGCACAAAGTTTCCTGCGGCCGTGGACGAGGTGTGGGAACCGTGGCTCAAAAAATCTCGGGCGGAATTGTAATCGTGGATGGGATCTATGTGCCCACCACTTGCCAGGAATCCTTTGTTGAAGTAACGAGCTCCGATGAGTTTTCTGTTGCACAGTGAGGCATTAAAGGCAGTGCCCGGCTGGCATTGCCCTTTCCAACGGGCCGGTACCTCGCCCATTCCGGTGTCTCTGAAGCTTTGGCTCTCGGGCCAGATGCCACTGTCTAGAACTCCGATGATAACATCTGAGCTGTCGCCAAACTGTGATTGCGGCCATATGCCGTATTTTTCGTTGAGGCCCAAGATGTTGAAAGAATATGTCGTAAGCCACTTTCCCGTCGTGTCCGGGTAGCTTGCCAGGTGACCTCGCGTTTTTCTCAGGCCGTCCAGCTCCGATTGGGTTAGCTTGGCGCTGAACCCGTGCATGACTGTCTCATAAATATACAGTAACGCTTCTGGTTTCTTGTTTTCTGTGAGAGATGAAAAGATGGAATTATACCAGTGCTGATGAGAGGAAAACACAGTGGGCATCTGAGATTTATCCATGTGGACTATGTGAATCTTCCCATCGTTCCCTACTGCTGCTATTGATGCGATGACCGCTGATATGAAACATATGAGCATTAATATTGCTTTCATTGTGCAGGATTTAAGCGGTCACCTACATCCACTTTCAATACACATTTACACTTTGAAACCCTATTTATTCCTCTGCACCTGCATTCACTTCACAATGCACCTGATCCGGTTCCTCTTTACCTATATTAATTTAAAAAATATGTCACCTTAAATACATACCCTGAACAGCACGCGCCATATTAAAAAATACTCCATTCACCATAACCAAGAGGGAAAAGTTCAACATCACACGATACCAAAAAGAGAAGTCCCCTCGTCCTCATCACTGGCCCAAAGACTCCACCTGTATTCACTGAACCTGATCCGGTTCCTCTTAACCTATCTTAATTTTAAAAAATATGTCACCTCAGTATCCTTTGTCTTATTTTAGTCATTTTAAATTAAAATTTAATATCAATTGAATTGTCTTAACTATAAAATTTAAGACAAAAATAGTTTGAGACAAAAAAATGTTTTAAGGAAAAACTTTATATTTAAGACAAAAACAGTTTGAGACAAAAACATTTTAAGACAGATCTTTATATTTAAGACAAAATATTTTAAGACAAAACTTTATATTTAAGACAAAAACACTTTAAGCAAAATATTTTAAGACAAAAACAATTTAACACAAAAATATTTTAAGACAAAACTCTATATTTAAGACAAAAATCGTTTGAGACATAAATATTTTAAGACAAACACAATTTAAGACAAAAACAGTTTATACAAAAATATTTTAAGATGACACTTTATATTAAAACAATGGTAATTAAGATGAAATTCATTTAATACAATTAACAATTAAGACAACCGTATCAATTCAAGACAATATTATCTAACATGATTTACAAAATTGACTCTGATAGTGCACCCTAAGTCTGCCAACACACAGGCTATTACTGTCTCGCACTTATATCGAGGTTTCTATTTCACTTATCATTCACGTTATCTTATATAAAAGCAACAATTTGTTGGGCTCTTCATTTTGGTGGGGTAGTTGACTCTGAAGAACGTGACAAATTTTCCTGGCAAGATTTCTCCAACATCAATCCCTCTTATGTCCCTTCGATCTCTATTTACACGATTAGAGACAACTTGTATGTTGTTGCATTCGACAATACTACATGGAGGGGATTTTAAAGAAAAATGAAATATTTTGTCTTAAAATTTTTGATACAAGGCGCTAGTAAAAAAGGAAAAAGTAAAGGATTAGGTGTTTGTCTTTATGTTGTTGATGGGTTCTTCACGAAGCAAAGTGATGGAGGCTGAAAACAACTGATTAGGGCAATGGAGGCCGACAACAGAGGTGCTTGGTGAGAGGAGCAACGAATGAACTTTCACTGAACATGGATAGGCAGTGACATGGAGTACTTTTTTGGGTCTCCATCGATAGTGTTTTAAATTTTAATTTGTGTTTTTTGACTGTTTAATTTATTTTGAATGCTACTTCTATCTGTTGGTTGCTGCTATCAGTAAATTGTTGTGCTGAAAATTCTAACAGTCATGGAAAAAATGGATTAGATTCACTTAAAGGATGGTGGAGACAAATTACAGTATATCCGCTGGTAGAAAAAATGCCTACTTCAAAATCTCTACGACAACTTTTGCGAGAAGAAGACGTCGAGGATACGAGATAGAATTGTGGAAGCATTAGTCACAAAATTCACAAGGGTAGTAATTTTGGTTGTATGTGTGGAGGTAGAGGGATTAAATGTAACATTTACTAGTGCAATTACTGGTGTTTTTTGGTGCAATGCGTCTAAGCATAATTATCTGAGCTAGATTCATTTTTTATCCTGATTCTGATTGATATCAGGGATCTCTATTAGTTCTTTTGTTTCAAGGTACACTAATAAAAAATTATTTTCCACTCTAGTTTTTGGTATACTCAGTGGTCTATCTGAGATGAACTAGTTGGTTGTTTACATTGTCTTTCTTCTAAACCTTTGCTCCTGTGGATATTACTGCTCCTTCCCTGGTTTGGAAATGGTTAATGAGGGGATTTTCAAGGATCTAAGCTGCTACCTCTTGTTCTTCTCTATGGTCTATCTGAGACACACTCGTTGGTTGTTTTACATGGTATTTCTTCTAAACCTTTTCTCTTATGGATCTTCCTGCTCCATCTGGGTTGAGATTGGTCGATAGGAATATTTCAAAGGATCTTTACTACTATGTAAGTGCATTAATTTTTATGGGTGGAGTTGGTAACATATTTCGATTTTGAATTTGATCATGAAGGAGTCTCTTGGGGTCATTAATTGGTCTGGGGGGTATATATTTTCCAAGTTGGTCATTGATTATATGAGGGACAATCCATTAATGGTTTTCATTGTCATTGAAGATCTTTGTTGATTGTGTGCTTGAATAGATTTCATGAAGGAAATTGTTCGATGGTGATTGGCCAGTCTATTTTAGTTGAAGGGGTTTCCTAGTGGATTGAGCTGGTGACAACCTACATCGAGTGGTGTCAATAATTGATAATTGAAATTAATTTACCTTGTCTACATATTTTATCGAGGTTTTTTCAGACACTACTACATAAGGTATTTTTTAGTAATGCTCTCTACTTTGGTGCACATATAGGCGAGATTGCAGAGTTTCGGTGGTGTCTGTTGTACAACTGGCCTTTACATATATCGACAGGATTTCACTTGATACTGAAGGAAACTGGGGCAATTATGTGCCATTACTCGATGTGTTGGTACCTGTGACTATTGAGGCGAAGAGTCGTGGCTGCGCCAAGTTGGGAGTCTATCCCTTTGGGACATCTCCTATAGATGCAACTATACACGTGGATTCAAATTTTATGGTATCCCCACTGATTATTGAATCCAATGTCGTAATCCACAAAAAAAAAATTTCCATAATTCGTGGAAAAAGAAGTTAATCAAGGTTGATCTGGATTATCAAAAGCTCATTTTGATTCCGATGTTTTTTGGGACCAGATGGTAGGATTGCAAAAACTAGATTTGGTGGGTAAGTGGTTTTATCTGTGAATGGATGGCTCTCATATGACGTCATGGGTTAAATAACATCGGTACCCTATTCTTAAGTACTATCCTCTTTTCAAAATTATATCAATGGTTATGCTTCCACTTTATTAATGATGGAAATTTTGCGAATATTTTGGGATGATATTGGGTTCATGGTCATGGTTTCCTCTATTTAAATAATTTACATGCGGGATTTGATCCATACTTGGAATTTCCACGAAAGAAATTGGTTTCAAGATAAACTCTCTGGTTTACCACTCGTATTTTGGTCATGTGTGTTAGGGTCATCAATTTTATTGTCAAATGTTTTTCCTTATCCTTTAATTTTTAGTTTTTAGCAGTTTAGCCTATGACTATTGTTGTTGCCATAGTCTCTAGATCATTGTCTGACATCTTTGAGTTTCTTACATGAAGGGTTCATTCAAATTCTGAAAGAGTGTCAAGTTAATGGGAGTCATGGTCGCACATGTTTTTGTCATGTTAATTCAAAGGGGGTTTAGTCATTTTTTTAATCAAAATTGTCTAAATTGAGCTCATTTTTAGTCAAATTTCTTATGGTTACAGGGTATGGTCATTTAAAACATCCCACAATTTTATACCTCATTCTTATTTACCCTATGTTTATCCATTTCACCTTGTATTTCCTCATTAATCCATTTACCTTGCATTCACCCCCCTTCATATAAAATTAAATCCTACTCCCTTTCCATATACCATTAACCTATCATCATATTTCATTCATTTTATTCCCCCCCTTTCATTGTAAACCATTCCCTATATTAACATTACCATTTCCCATACTCATATCATAGAACCCTCATGCATAATACCCCATTCTCATATATAAAATTCCCATACCAAAGGGATATCATACCCCTTATACTTAATCATTACCTATGCTTTGATTCACATGCCAAGTCAGGTGGAGTGCTCTAAAACATAAGGTCAAATCATCACAATGGCACTTAGATTTTCTTGCTGCACAACGTTGTGCATACTTTATTTTTTACACCCTTTTGAAACGAAAATTAAAACCACATAAAGGCCAATTATCTAAAACTGAGAGAGGTTTCTCTTTAATATGGACCAAAGTACAAAAACCTCTTCCATTTTTTTCACAGGTGTAACATATCAGGCGTTCTGAATGCATATTTAAAGCTCATTTTTCGTAGTTTGTAAATTTCCTGTTTTGATCTATGGTTTTGTAGAGAATTTTGTGAGAAGATGGATAAGGATGTGGAGAAATGGAGAGAGGCATTTCTTCCCAACACTATCATATAAAATAACCACCTTCAATTTTGAAAATTATTTTACGGTTTGGGAGATATACCCAAAACAAAGTGTGTTACGCAGGTACTATGCAACCCTTCCCTATTGAGTCTCACTCATGTTTTGGAGCTGCCAGTTGTCAAAGATTTCAGAGGTTAGATTGATTTACACCTAGATTCCATCTTAGCCCAACTTTTATCGAACAGGTGTCAGCCATAAAGGAAATATGAATTTGTGCTATGCAGTTGTTGTGCCGAGTTGTTAGTCCACTGACAATTTTTCTATGATTTTCTGTCGTTTCTATATTCTTTACTCATGATGGATGAGATTAGAAGATAAAAATCGTTTAAGATATGTTATTTCTTTAGGGAAAAGTTAATTATTTTAGGATTTCCTTTTTTATTTTTGAAAAATATGTAAACATATACAATGTTTCTATTTTTCAGTTATGATTTTTCTACTTTTCCAGTTGGTGTTAATCCTCTCCATCGATCGAACATTTTTTGTATGCAACTTCCTATTACACTATGATATTTTTCCTATATAATGAAGAGAAGTAAAGGAAGAAAGGGTTGGTTGGTTGGTTTGGAAAAATACTTTGCATGAGTGTTACTGTGTGATTGTGTTGAGCCCTGAATTTTTATGCATGTAGCTTGTGTATCAGTTGATCCACTAGTATTTTGGAGAAGATACTCATGGTATGGGATCTCAGATTTGGTTTTCTCCAGTAAAATATTTTTTCTTCTCATGTAAACTTTGATGTTTTCTCTCTTCTGCTAAAAGTATGCATATTTTCCTATCAGTACAAGTTGAGGCTATTTGGAATTCAATTTAACATTGCTCCAAATTAGGTGTTACAAGTTTGTTCAGTTGCAATGATGGTGCTTATATTTGCGTTTAATTATTCTAAAATGATTATTTCTTATGAGTTCAGTATCTGAATTTCTCATGTTGTTTCATTTTAAATGATTATTTACTCTATCATGTTCCCCTATGCTACAATTTCTGAATGTTTGAGATGTTATATTTATTGAGCCTTTGTGAGAATGAGCTGTGACTCTAAGTTCAAAGGATCCAACAGATTGAAATTTCACGGTGACTCCACTGGTCAAAGGTAATTAAGTTTGGTTGACTCTGTTCAATATGGGTTCAAGACCAAATTCTAGGTATGCACCTATGCAAAGATCTCCTATTCCTATTTTTCTGAATCCCATGCCTCCTATTGATTGGTAAAATTACCTCCCAATATTTAGAGATGGAAAGGGAGAATATGTTGATCTACATCTCGTTAAATTTCATATTCATGCACGCAAGTTGAAGGTTCAATTTGATAAAGGCAAATTATGGAAAAGTGAGAGAGGTTGTTATTTAAGACGGGCCAAAGTATAAACACTTCTTCCAGTTTTCGCACAGGTGTAATAGATCAGGCATTATGAATGCATATTTCAAGCTCATTTTTCGCTGTGCATAAATTTTGTGTTTTGAGCCATGGTTTTGCAAAGCATTTTGTGAGAATATGGGGAAGGATTTAGAGAAACAGAGAGAGTTCTTTCTTCCCAACACTATCATATAAAATAACCACCTTTAGTTTTCAAAATGTGTTACGGTTTGGGATATATACCCAAAACAAAGTGTGCTACGCAGGTGTTGTGCAGACATTGTGCAACCCTTGCCTACTAATTCTGACTCATGTTTTGGAGCTGCTAGTTTTCACAGATTTGAGAGGTTAGCATGATTTACACCTGGATGCCATCTCAACCCAGCTTTCATCAATCAGGTGTCATCCATAAAGGAAATATTAATTTTTGCTACCCAGTCGCTGTGCAGAGTTGTTAGTTCACTAGCAGCTTTTCTATGATTTTATGTTGTTTCTATTTTCTTTACTCAGGATGGTCAATAATTTTATTTCAAAACAATTACAATATACCTACTATTGGTCAATAATGTCATTGATGAAAATACAAGCACTCTTAAAGGTTACACACTTGGAGACCATGTGATGACATGGCTGAAGACATGACAATGGAGACTATATATGACACTCTTGTATGATGATTGGAGACCTCACTTAAAACCCTAATGACCTCATTATGTCCTAATAACCTTATACACAGAGAAAATATAGAACAATCACAAAGAAAACTATTTTTTGTCACCTTGGAGGAATCCTATCACATTGGCTCGTTCACCATCTTGAAGATGACTCTTTCCTCTTTCAAATGATCCCTCCCTCAGCCCCTAACTCCAAATGGTCTAAGAGAAATCGATTTTTTAAGGTGATATATCCAATTTTTGCAGTCTAGCCAACCTATACGCTGTCTGTCAAGTCGACCTCCTTCCATAAGACATACCCCCTCATTTCCAACCCAAAATTTGTATAAACATAAGGAGTTTTGTGTTAATTAATCTCATCAATTCGGTCAAGGATTATATTAAGAAGTGAACATTTAACAACTCATGAACTTTAGAGCACCACGGAGAGGAGATTTAGAGGTCGAGAAGGATTTTATTTTGATTGGGTTATAAACCAGGATGATATGGCACCTGAAGAAGCTACAATGGAGGGTTAGACTATTCTACAGGAAGCTAGAACCTCGGTCTTAGCTACAGGAAATAATTAAAGTCTTGAATCACTTAAGCTTTGGAATAGTTCGCTAAACAAGACTGGATTGACCACAAATCTTGGACTTGGGCATAAAATTCTATCGCTTGACCACAAAGCTCAAACTTGGGCACAAAAATTCTAAATCTTGACTACAAAACTCGAACTTGGGCACAAAGCCTCAACCACTTAAGCAAAAAACTTCATACAGGTGATTAGAGATAGTGCCTTACATAATGGAAGCATAAACTCTTGTTTTTGGGACTAGTTCAGACACCCATTCTCTCGAAATTAAGACACAGGACCTTGAAAATATCCACGTAAAACCATATTAAGGCTTGCATCCCTTCAAATTGATCACAAACTTTAGAAGAAGGCTCATACCTTGAACTTTCCCACAAAATCTCGGACAAACTTCTGGCTTGAGTACAAATCTTCAATATTTGCAGTGAATTAAGGCTCGGATAGGTGATAAATATGTATGCTCTCAAATATTAAAGCACGAGTTAATGACTATGAAGGAGAACATGCTTAATGTTTTTGGGAAACTATGAGAAATAAGAAGCTTGGATTGAAGGATAAACAACTCAGATCAAAATTTTGGACTGCTTAATCTTTATACCTGGAGATATTTGGTAATAAGTTGACCAGTGGCAATTGAACAAGGTCTACACGTCATCCTATCATCCAGACTTAAAAAATGTGGACAATTATGTGCTCATGAAGAATTGGATAGTGATGAATTTGAAGACATAAACACTTATTTGGAACAGTGAAGTGAAAATTTTGGAGTAGTGAAGCATTAACTATTGAGGAGAAAATCAAGTTACCTATTCACTTTTATCAAAATACTAAAAGGTTGCTTCCCCAGGGGTTGGAGCCTTGAGAAGAAAATGGTTGGATCCCTAAAGGTTGGCGCCTCACAAAAGCCCAATTTGGTGCTTGGAAACAGGTTGGAGCTTGGAATATTTAAGGGTTGGTGCCCTCAAACATAATTTTAGTCAAATATTTGTAAAAGAGGATTGGTGTCCTCACTTGTTTATAATAAATTACTTATTACTTTATATATATATATATATATATATATATATAATTGTGAAGAATCTTAACTAGTAAACATAACAATTGAAAAGAAATATTGATTCACCCCCCTCTCAGTATTTCCAACAATTGGTATCAGAACCAAATTCTTCATAATAAGCCTAATAGGTAGAAGAAGGATTCTTAGGTCAAAATTAAGAATCAAGAAACATTAAGAAATATTCCCCAATTTGATGGAACAAATTTTGGTTTTTGGAAGTGTAGGATGAAATTATATTTAATGTCTATTGGACCTGAAGTATGGAAATTAGTTTTGGATGGGTATAAAGCTCCACCTACTCCTATAATAGATAAAGAATGAAGGAAAGATTATATTGCAAATTCAAAAGCACTAAATTCCATAATAGGTGGAATTTCTAATTCATAATTCACAAAAGTGATGAACTGTGATTCTGCCAATGAAATGTGGGACAAGCTTATTGATGTCTATGATGGAGACTCCAAAGTCAAGAAGGAGAAACTCCAAACTCATAGAAGACAATTTGAGAGTCTTAAGATGGATGACGAAGAAGATATTGTAGCCTTTTTCCTCTAATTATATGAAGTTTTCAACTCACTCAAAGGTCTAAGAGAAGACATTGAAAAATCACAGTTGTCCAAAAATTCTTGAGATCACTTTTGGAGCGATTTGGCTCTAAAGTAACTACCATAGAAGAAATAAAGGACTTGGATACTCTAAATATGGATGAAATTCATGGGATTCTCGTTAAATATGAAATGAAAAAAGGAATCTCGAACTCCAAGGAAGTTGCATTCAAGGCTTCAAAGTCATCAAAGAAATGGAAACATTAGAATTATAAAACTTATGATTCCAACACTGAATTTGAACTAACACAATTCATAAGGAAACTAAGGAAAGGATACAAGCTCAAAGGTAAATATCCTCTAATTTGTTTTAAATGTGTAAGGATAGGACATTATGCTGGAAAATGTCCTCATAAACATGATAGTGATGAAAAAGACGGATATAAAAAGAAGATGTTCAAGAAGAAAGGGTCTAATAAGAAGAATTTATACTCCAAACAGAATGACTCCTGTTATCACAAAATTAGAACTGATAGGCTGCTAATAAAATCAATCTCATGTAACTGTTTCAAACCAATCTTTTGATTGAGGCTTAGCCTCCTCAACTTGAGAGGGCTCTCTCAAGGGTTAATGATTTTGATAAAAATATAGATGGCTAACTCTATGTGGGGTAATAATCAGATAAATGATAAATTTAGGTTGAAAATCACATCAGAAAGTACACATTGGGCTTATGGAGTCAAAATAGTTTCAATAAACCAATCAATCTACTTAACATGGAAGTTGAGCCATATCATAGTTTTAGTCAAGAGATACACATGTGAAATCGTAAAAAACACAGTCAGTTTCTCTATATATTTTTTTTTTTCTAAATAAGCTTAATCTATTAATCAGTAGAAACACAAATATTTACATCAGGATTTAACCAGGACTAGGCCTGAGGTCGAGGCCTGTTGAGAAAAAATTCAGAGTTAAGCACTGCCCTCTGAGAGGGAAACCAGTGCATAAGATGTGCCATCAAAAAACCCACGCAGGGGCGGTGTCTATTTCTGGACAAAAGCCTATGAAACTTTGACATACCTAAACCTTTTGCATCAAGAGGATAGTGCCATAGCAAAAACCAGAAAGACATACATAAAATTTTTGCATAAAGAAGACAGTGCCAAAGAAAAAACCCAGGAACAGTGGAGGCGCTACTCATCCGGTTCCTCTTCCACGACCCTGCACCAAAACTCGTCTGGTTCACCATCAGTATTATACAGGTCCTCTGTGGAGTGAATGACCTTTTCAGTAGCTGGGGTGCACTGTCTATCTCCCGGATGAGGCTGGTGTTGAGCATTTGCTGTGTCATGGGCCTGAGTAGCAATTTGCTGCTCATCCTGCTTCAGCTCAATATCAATATTCATATCATTGCCATGACTAGCATCTTCCACAGTTATGTCCATATTCTGCTCATGCTCATCTTCAGCATTTTGCCTAATGTCATTTGTATCCCCAAATTGTCTAGCCCGCCTTCCAGAAGTGGGAGCCTCATCTTGAGGGGACTCACGGAAAACTATGGTGACCGAGGCGGTAATGCGAGGGCAATTGAGCGCACTTAGGAAAGAGAAGTGCCTTGTTTGAGAATGTGCAGGAGTGTACTAGGGAGAAGGATTCCAATGCTCAGACCGAAGGATTCGACCATGAGCAGCTCGAGAAGTTCTTACAGAGGCGTGAGAGTCCGCAGCAGAGGTGCTGGAGGACGGGGAGGAGCGCCCAATCAATCTCCGGGAGGAGCCTCGTCTGCACCTCATCCTGTGCCTGAGACGAGGCATTCTTGCATTCAGAGCTGGAGAACTGGACGGTGGCACTGGACAATTGGCCAAATGTGAGAGCGGAGGCGGGACGGAAGCTCTGGACAGCTGCGCAGACCAATTCGCAGACTCTAGCATGCAATTCCCTGCAGTAGAAATATGAATATTGTCGCCGAGCTCAATGCAACCATGAAGCCTGGTTCTCTTGCCAGTGACAGTGCGTTCGGAGGCGAGTCGCACAGAGGGAGAGCAAAGCACCGTAAGAGGCTTGGGGAAGCTGCTTCTAGGTAGCTCGTTCGCCATCCCGTTAACAAGAACCCCAAACCCGCTGCCGACCATTTGCATTAACCTCTCCATTAATGGAGTAATCACCATGTCCTGTATACCCTGCGTGGAGATTTCTCTAACTGAGCTAATGGAGTTGTGAACCGCGCCTGGCTTTAATTGCCTTAAATGCTTCATGCTTGAGTTCAGGTGCCATCGGACACATGCAGGTCCTCTTGGCCGATGTCTTGCCGGAGTGCCGTCTGTCCGATGCATTCCCATTACCCTTTTAACCACCCGCATCCGGGTTTTCTGCATCACGATGGAGCAGCAAATAGCATTCCTGTCGTTGTTCCTCATTTTGAAGAGTCTCAGGTGTGCCTGTGAGAAGGTTGTGATCACTGTCGACTCCAATATTGGCTAGGAAATCGGCGACTCTGTTTCCTTCCCTTCTTGTATGCAAGAAGGTAAGTGCCCTGTTGTTGACGAGCCAATCCTCAATGCTTTTCAAGCGAGCCTCCAGTCTCCAACTGTGGGCAATTTTCTATGCATGGGCTTCGCTGAGAAGCTGTTTGGCCATGTTGATGAGGATTTGGGAATCCCCTTCAATTTCCAGAGGATGAAGGTTTAATTGTTGGGACAGAAAAAGACCCTGACAGAGACCCTCTAGTTCTGCCGAGTTGTTTGTGTCCCAGCCGATCTTGCCCAAGTAAATGACTGAAGGAATGCCTTTGTGGTCTCTGATAATACCTCCAAACCCAGCTTTGCCTGGATTACCTTTAGAAGCCCCATCAAAATTGAGTTTGTAGGCGTGCTCCTGAGGGGGAATCCATATTCTCTTGTTGTTATCATCTTGATGTGATTTACTCCTTGGCACTCGAGGTTGTAGGTGAAATCCCCAATTGTCCCAGATGGTTTTTTCCTTAGCTGTTGTGGGGAAATCACTAACATCCCAAGAGCGCAGATTGAGGGATTCTTCTAAATTGTGACAGAGGGTCCTCCATATAACTTCCAAAGGAGTACTCTGGTCTCTGAAGATTCGTTTATTTCTTTCCTTCCAAATGGTCCATAAAAGTAATCCCGGGATAAGGCTCCAAAGTTGGTTGAGTAGTTCACTGGCATATGGATGCGGATGCCATTCTCTTATGGTATTGATGATGTCTTCGGAGGGTCGGCAGTTGCGTTGGCAGCGAAAGCTTACTTTTTCCCACAGTTGGCTTGCTAAATGGCAGTCATTCAACAGATGTTTCTGCGTCTCTGCTTGGGCCCAACAATTGGGGCATATGGATGGGCCTTGAAAACTTCTTTTGATTAAGTTATCCCATTTGAGAATTTTTTGATGCCCGAAAAGCCATAGGAAAACTGAAACCTTTGGCCATGTCCAAGGTTTCCAAATTTTTTCCCATAGAGGATCTTTGGGTCCTGGATCTTGTGTGATTAACCTGTAAGCTTCTTGAGATGAGAAGGTGCCTTTGGGCAGATAGCCCCACCGTAATATGTCCTGAAAATGTGAAACCCTGGTGCATCGTCTTTGGAGCTCAGAATTTAGAGCTGTCTGATCCTGTTCCTCGATGTGCCCCAAAAAGCGATCCGCCAGTTTCCATTGTCGATACCCCTGTATATCATTATCTTCCCAGTGTTGATGCACCATTTCAAGTTGTTGTCTGTCCCAATCCGGTCCATGAGGAGGGCTGTAAGTGTTGGTTAGCTTTGGGAATTGATCCCAAGCATCTGTCCAGAATCTAGCATTTTTCCCATTCCTCAGTTCCCAGAAGCTGTGCCGCTGTATTAGTTGAAAGTGTTGTTTGGTAGCCATCCATATTAGTGAACCTTTCTCCGTGGGTATGAGCCGGACTAGTTCCTCTGGAGGTCTATGGTTAGCATATTTTGCTGTCCAGATAGTTGCCCAAGGTTTGCTAGGGGATTTTAGCCAATTCCACCAGATTTTTGCACCCATGACCTCATTGCTGTGGGAAGGATCTCTTAATCCTAATCCTCCTTGCTCCTTAGGCTTGCATACCAAAGACCATTTAACTAAAGCCCATTTGTTGTGTGAACCTTTGGATCCCCATAGAAAGTGCCTTTGCAGAGTTTTAATTCGTTTTAGAACCCATTTGGGTGCTGCCAAGATTGAGAAGAGATACAGAGGCATAGCTTGTAACACAGATTTTATGAGAATGATCCTGCTTGCTGTGTTAAGAGTCCTGTATGTCCAAGAAGAGAGGCGGGCTTCTATTTTGTCAAGGAGATCACGCCAAGAGGAATGCTTTAAGGCTGAGTCTATGAGAGGCGCACCAAGGTATTTCGAAGGGAGAGAGGCTATGGTGAATCCTAGGATTCGGGCAATAGCTCTTTGGGTGTAGGGAGGTGTGTGGAAGAAAAAAAGCTGGGATTTGGCAGTGTTTATGCAAGCACCTGAAGCCTTCGCGAAGTCGAGCAGAAGGGCATTAAGGCGGGTGGCTTCTTGCACAGAAGGATATCCAAAGACCATATTGTCATCAACAAATTGTTGGTGTGTAATGGCAGGGGATTGGTGAACAGAGAGTCCCTGGAGATGGTGGGAGTGAAGGGAATTTTTGAGGTGTCGTCCCAGGCCTTCTGCCATTAGGACAAAGAGGAAGGGGGAGAGGGGGTCCCCTTGTCTGATACCCCGAGAGGGAGAGAAAGGTCGAGAGGGGATACCATTGATGAGAATGGAGAAAAAAGTGGAGGAAATAAGATTATGAACCCACCTAATCCATGTTGGAGAAAAGCCAAAAGCAGATAACACTTTCTGGATGTATGTCCAACTTAATCTATCGAAAGATTTTGATAGGTCAATCTTAAGAATCATACCTGCTTGTTTGGTCGTTTTCAGGGAGTGAATGACTTCATGCGTAAGGATAATGCCGTCCAGGATCTGCCTTCCTTCCACGTACCCAGCTTGCTCCTGCGAGATGAGGAGAGGCAAGAGCGGTTTGAGTCTGTTGGAAATGACTTTGGAGATAATTTTGTATATTACATTGCATAAAGCAATAGGGCGGAATTTGTCCGGCGTGCAAGAATCCTATTCTTTTGGTATTAAAGCTATGAAGGTAGCATTCAACGATGGGAGGAGCCAATGCATCATGCGAGATTCTTCCACAACCATCCAGACCTCTGCCTTAATAAGATCCCAGAATTTGTGAAATAAAATGGTGGTGAAGCCATCAGGCCCCGGAGCCTTTCCTTCTTTGAGTTGTTTCACGGCAGTGTCGACCTCCATTTGCTTAACAGGGCTAAGCAGTAGTTGGTTGTGCTCTTCAGTAATTAACTTAGGAATGTTCTGAGTGATCTTTTCAATGGCCTGTGCTCTGTCCTGTAGGGGTTCTTGATGCATGGATTGGAAGTGATTGAGGAGGACCTGCTCTATCTCCTCATGTTCTTCCACCTTCTCCCCTTCTGTATTCTTGATGAAAGTGATGTTGTTATTCATGCGCCGCTGAATGGTTGATCTGTGGAAGAATTTAGTGTTTCGCTCTCCCTCTTTCAGCCATCGGATGCGTGATTTCTGTCTCCATAGGATTTCCTCCTGCTTAGCTCTTTCCTCCATCTGCGATCGAAGCTGTTGCTCTTTTTCCAGGTCTTGATCTGTGCATCCTTCCAGGATAATTTGTTGTTGGAGATCGGCCATCTCTTGGTGTAGCTGCTTCTGTGCCTGGAAGATATTGCCGAAGGTGGATTGGTTCCAGATCTTGATTTGACCTTTCAGGTGTTTGAGTTTTTGTTGGAATTTGAACATCTGCGACCCTTCTGGCGGAACATAGCCTTTCCAAGTTGAGGTGATGAGGTCGTTGAATGCGTGGTGAGATAGCCAGAAGGCTTCAAATCGAAAGGGGCGACGCGCAGTTTGACCCATCCTTTGCCATTGAAGAGATATTGGCCAATGGTCAGACCCCGGAAGGGGGATGATAGAGGCTGAGAGATCACCCCCTATGTGAATTGCGTTGTCGGAGATTAGAAATCTGTCCAGCTTCGATGCAATGTTCTGTCTTCCTGTTCGTCGATTACTCCATGTGAACGAGCCATTGCAGAATTGCATGTCTATTAACTGTTGGTTTTGTATGAAATTTTTGAACAAGTTGCTTTCTGGCTCCAGTTTGGATCTTCCTCCCCTTTTTTCCTCCAGCTTTGTTATCATATTGAAATCACCTCCAATGATCCAAAGGGGGTGAATCCGATTCTGATTGAGTCCTTCTATAGTATTTAGAAGAGCTGATTTACTCATAGCGTCCTGTGGAAAGTAGACGTTTGTGAGATGGCCATGAATGTTGGTGCCGATGATGTGAAAAGTGGCTTGAATAAGATGGTGAGAGGCATGGAAGTCTGAAAGAGATATAGTTTGAGGGTTCCAAGCTAATGCTAGTCCCCCAGAAGCCCCCTGAGCATCAACCGCAACTGATTGACATCCGTGCCAAGCTTTGGAAAGAATGTTTCCAATCGCATTGCTATTGCATTTTGTTTCTTGCATGAAGAATATCTGAGGCTTCTCCTGCTTAACCATGTTCTTTATCATTCTGTGTTTCCCGGGATAGTTGAGTCCTCTAGTATTCCATGATGTGAGCTTCATGATTCACTGTTTGGGAGGGGCTTATAGTACTTTGTCAATTTATCATATCTTCCAGAATCAACCAGGATTTTGCCTACGGTAATTGTTCTCTCCAAATTTGTTTGCCGGCCTCTTTTCTTGGAGTCTTTCTGGATTGTGTTGCCATCCCATTTGCTGCCTGGTTGAATCCCCAACTCTTTCTGTTGGAAGGCTCTTGCTATAATAACCTCCAGTGTTTCAAGCTGGTGTGCTTGAATCTTGTCAAATTCTTTTCTTCTACATGCTCTCTCAAGCTCTAATAAGTCAAGCCCGCCCAGATCTATGCTTTCTGGCTCTTCGTCCATGAGCTGAACTTGACTACTGCCTGCCTCTGGAAGGTCCTGAAGGCTATCCACTTCCATACCCATTGTTTTCCCTTCATTTGGAGTGAAGGGATCTTCCACTTGTCCAAACTGTATATTTTCGGGCAGAGGTGTAGATTTGGTGTTCTTAGGAGGGTTGGGTATGACGGTATTGGCTTCAGGGGTGTTGGTGGCGACCGCCAGAGGGGTATGATCCGGTATGGTATTTAGGACTTCGAAGCTGTTGCTTGAGGGGGGTACTGGGTTGACAGCAGAAGTGGGTTTTTTCCCCTGAGGTGGCTTCTTATTGGACCTTCTGCGACTAGTCACTTTGGTGAAACCATCTGGAGAAGATGAAGCTTGGCTGTCCTTATTCTTTGTGGAGGCATTGAGTGGACAGTCTCTGAATAGGTGTCCATGAAGGTGGCATCTGCGGCATCGGAAGGGTACATGCTCGAAATCTAGGGGTTGTATCCACTCATAGTCATCGTGAAAGATGCTTACCGAATCCGAGAGGGCTTGATCCAGACGCATGTAGACACAGATGCGGGCGTACGATGTATATCATCTCAGCTTTGTTTCCTCCGCTATTTTCACAAACTCTCCCAGTCCACTTCCAATGTCCTGCAAGGATTCCTCATCCCAGTACTCCAGTGGTAGCGAATACATTCGTATCCATGCTGGCGCCCAGCTTAGGTCTTCGTTATCAGGATTGAACCTCTCCACCCAATCTCTCAGATATAGCCCAGCGGAGTTGAGGAAGTAAGGTCCTCCGTCGAGTACCCTGTTTCGATCCTCAATGCATATGAAGATCACCGTGAAGAAGCCCTTGGCTCCAAGCTGTAGGGTGATGTCTCCTTTAGGTTTCCATTTTGCCATTATCCAGTTTTGCAACACTTTTTCTGTTGGCCAAATGCCGATAAATTTTCCAATGAGCGCGTGATCTTTCATGAACTGTATGCGTCCATTTATTCTGTGGCTTGGCAAATCTATTTTCGGTCTATCCGTAGCTATTGGTTTACAGGTCACCGACTTCACCGTAGGGATTTCGTTTTGACTTGCTTTTTCCGCCTGTGCTTCTTTTGTCTTGTCGTTTGTGGCTTTTGGCGTTTCCTGTGTCCTTTTGTCCTTTGCATCCGGTATCAGTTGGTCTAGAGTTTCTGTCATGGAAGATCCTGCAGATGCAGAATGGTTAGGTCCTGAGGGGGAAGACAGTGCGCCCCCCCCCCCCCCCCGGTGGGGCCCGTCATGTCTGGAAGCTCCTGCTAATCCACGCATATGCTGAGCGGGGAAGAAAGTGTGTAGAAGTTTGCAGAGGTAGCTG
This sequence comes from Pinus albicaulis, assembly GCA_034641835.2. Lineage (NCBI taxonomy): Eukaryota > Viridiplantae > Streptophyta > Pinopsida > Pinales > Pinaceae > Pinus > Pinus albicaulis. Next base: position 191,896,625 of record CM076578.1, on the reverse strand, counting down.
GCTCAGAACCAGGGTAGCGCGACGAACCCTAACAGTGCATCTCGTGAAACCCTAGCAGAGCGTTTTCATCACTCAGCATCTTAGTCAGTTTCTCTATATAGGAAGTCAAAGCATCAAATATGAATTTTGAGTAACATAGAAAAACACCACTGCAATAGGATAGTAAAAAGATGAAAGTAGAACAAGAACACACTAGAACTCCTTATAAATCTCAAGTTGGCTAAGTAGAAATATCTATATTCAGCTAAAAACCAGTCACTTACAATAAACATAGTCTTTGCCAAAAAATGTCCAACCCCCAACATATTCGAATTCTTGATCTTTTATAGATCATTTACAACATAATATAACCTTATCTGATGCTAGATACGTCGAACTCTTGACTCTTTAAACCTTTCCTAACGATATGACATGGTATTTATTACAAAAGGACAACTAATATACTAAACAGTCCTATTACAAATAGAATTCAAACTCTTAATCACCTATCTATAACAACCTTATCTTAATTAAATTACATCATTTTCCAAATTTATTAACACCTGGTTGAATCTAGATGATTGGCTTTAAATCTTGATGACCATAATGGTGACCTCCATCAAAGTAGGAAATAGTCCCTTGTTTTCTAGGCATAGGGTCCTTTGCAGTTTTGAAATGTTCTGACCATCATGAGTTCATCATTTCGAGGTCCTTTGTTGTTAGGAACTAAAGTAACACCTGAAAAAAATCCTCCCTAAGCTCCATCTATCACAAACCATCTTTACACTATTCAAATGAGCTATAATAGACTGTGCTACAAAAACAACATAGTTTTGTAGCGTTTTTCGTAGTGCAGTTCGTTTACCCTTTCTTCTTCAAAATCTTGACCTCTTTCCTCCAAAAATGACTTAATTATCTTTAAATACATCCTCCTTAGCATTTTCATTTCTTAATTCATGTTTTTGACCCCTCAAAATTTTATAAAAAAGGGAAAAAAAACTGCTACAGCAGTTTCGTAGCGCTTTTCACCCTTTTTACATTGTATGCACTACGAAACTGCTGAGTGAGCAGTTTTGTCCAAAATTTTCAAAAATGAAAATTGTAGATGTACCAAAACTTAAAATAAAATTGATTCCACTGTATCAAAAATCCATATGAACTGAAAACACAGTCAATTCAACCTTCATGAGGTCTTTTCTTCATTTTCACATGATTTAACTTTTCACTCTTCAATGATTGTCATTTTAAAACCTTTGTTTCTTAACTCATCCTGAATCAATTTCAAATGCTAATCCAAGTCTTCCACTTGACCTTTAAGTTTCTTGTTACTAGATCTCAAGTGAGTGTTTATTACTCTAACAAATATGGCTTCCTTTATTGCTAGGACAGTCCATGTGAAAAAATGCTTTGCACTGTTTGGGGTTTCAGACATAGAACGAATTTTACCTTCCCACAGTGCCTTCATTCTTTTGAACTCTGCTTTCTCAATACTATTCTTTCTAGCCCTTTTTCTCATCACAACAATTTCTTGGTTTGCCAACCTCAATTTCTCCTCAAGATGTTTAAACTCTGTTTTTTTGTCACTTCTTCTTTTCCCTCTTTTGTTCTGCTGGCTGTATGCTTCTCTGCAGGTATTGAGAGATAAACCACTTCTTCAGGGGCTTTAGTTGTTTCAATAGTTTCTTGAACTTCCTTGCTACCTTCCTTAAGTTTCTTAGCATGCCTAGTTAAAGGCTTTCTAGCTTGAAAGATAAAAGTTGCATTTTCACCCTCAAACTCAAGCTTTTTTGCAGACTTAGAATTTTTATGTTTATGCTCATCTACCCCAATGAACTCAGCTTGAACAATGGGTTTCTCCTCTATTTCAATTGCATGCAGGATGTCATCTAAGTTTCCCTTTATCAATGGCATGTCCTCTGTAGCTGTAGGAATTATTTTTCCCTTTAATGCCACTACTTGGCTTCTTGTTACTCTTTTTATTTCCTGCCTGTTGACATCTTGTTTCTGTTTTGCCTCTTTGACAATCTTTGAACTCTGTTTTGCAGGTGATGGAGTTGGAGTATCAAGCACTTGTGTCTGCTCTGTCCTTTTCTCAACTTGTTTCTTGGCTTCAGTTTTGCAAATTCCTTTGGTTTTGAAACTATAGGTTGACTAGACTCTGTTACTGGTGGTGATGCAGTTCCTTTAGTTTTAGGGTTTCTAGCAAGAGTTAGTGTTTCCAACTCAAAACCATTTATAGACAAAAAGGATGACCAATCCATGCCTATCTTCTGAAGCTCATTCAAAATCAATAACTTCATCAAACCATGATGAAACAAAGATGTTTCACAACCTTCATATTTGGCTTGTACTTTATCAGCAATTTTAGCAAGACTCCTATGCAGGTAAAAGGGAAAAAGTGAAATCTTACTTGTGAAATGCAGAAGCAACTTGAAATGATATGCATAGACCTTATGATATCTGCCTTCACATGTAAAATATCATGTTGAGTAGCAACTTTGCATAAGTGCCTTTGATGCAACTTCTAGGAATAGCGTTATTGAGGTCCATATCTACATACTCAGGTCTCATGAATTCTTTGCATGGCTCCATATCAAATTTGAAACTTTTGAACCAAGTTTCTTGACCCCTTGGTATTTCTTTCATAGCAGCAATAATCTCTGGTGTAATTGGCACACTTAACTTCCCAACCTTGGTAGTTGTTCAATTGAAGTGCAAGGCAAATTCTTTGGACACTTGTGTGTGGCAACCCTGCAGCTTTTCACAAAATTGAAGACAACATACTCTGTTGAATTCCTCCATCACTGCTGGGTCTTCAACTATAGCCTTCATATTTTCAGGCTGAAGTCTTAAGCAGTGTCCCCCTCTGTGGATTTTCTTTTCCTCTACCATGCTTCACAGAAAACTTTTCAGCCTTGCTTTGACAAATTGAATCAGCCTCGCTTGAATATGTGAAACAACAACCTTGCTTGATTAGTTTATATCAGCCTCACTTTATCAAGATGAAGAAAAATTGTATTGAATAGCCACAGGTTTGGCTTGACACTTCAGAGCTTAGACACTCGAATGGAGGTAAAGGAAACAAGAATGACCAATTAAGCAAGATTTTGAATTTGAAATTTCATCTCATAATTGAATTATGCCTCATTCATACCCTATCATGACAATGATGACTGCAAGATGGGTAGGTACATTGAATCTCATCACTAACTAACTCATCATACCACTAACCTATCATTTCCCAATGGATTCTAACATATTTCAGCTCAAATGACAAGACAGTTAAGAAACCACGCTTTCGTAGTGCCAAAAGTGTATTTTTCCCTGTTTGCGTTACGAAACTATTAGCGCTTTCATAGCGCAAATCAACTTTTTTGAACTAATGGCGCTACGAAAACGTGGATTCTTGGCTAATTGCAGAGTTTTGACTTGAAACTTTATGGAATGACTCCCAAATGGAAATTATGGATATTTTATGATGAATGGGTCTTTAAAAGACTTTATTTGAACTTCATGATGACCTTTGAACTTATAAAAATCTAATCTACCCTTAACCAAATCCTAAATTGACTTCTAAACCGAATTTAGAACCATGACCAAAAAAAAAATTGACACAATAATATTTTGAAATTTTTTTGGGTGATAACAACTCCGATGAAGAATAATTTGTGATTTCTAAGAAGAAATAAACTAAAAATTCATTTCTACACAAAAGATATGATGATGAGTCTGATGAATAAGATGACTATGTTCTAAGAAATGAAGTATTAGTTATGGTATTTACAAATGAAAATGATTCTAAACAAGAATTTGAATGAATTGTGGATGATTTTCTAAAGATTTCCATTGAAGAAAATAAGAAATTAAGAAAGGTAATTTCCCTCAAAGTAGAAAAATAAGAATAAAAAAGGAAGGAAGAATTATTGAACAATAAACTAAAAGAAAGAGAAGAAATTTGCAAAAAACGTGAAGCTGAAATTGTTTCTCTAAGGAAAGAGTTGCATCAAGTTAAAAGGAGTTGGAAAATTTCTCAAACTCTTAATAACTTCCTTAATACTAAAAAACCTCAATGCAACAGGTTTGGAATTCTTTTCAAAGGAGAATCATCAGTTTCAAATAGAATGGAAATGAAAAAATCCAAAGAAGTTATGTTGACATCCATTGCAATCATCCAAAAGAGGAGAAGTCGCCCCACCAAGAGAAAAGGTCCACCTATGAAAACACAAGGAATGAAGGAAATTTATCTTGTTTCCATTGTGAAAGATTGTTCATCAAGCAAAGCACTGCAAATCTCACAAGGATTATACCTCAAGATATAAGAACAATTATCAAAACAAGCCATGTAGGCTAGAGGGAAAAGGACAAATCAAGACCTTCAATTCATTTGATCCTTTATCTAAGTATGATCTAGCTTGCTCAAAATTCAATGATTTTTGTCGTGATTGTCCATTTATATCAAAAAGGGAAGAGTTGAAGAAGGATAAACCTGCTACAAATAAATATGGCCTAGATTTATGTGCTCATAGTGATGAAAATCAACGGTTTGTGGATAGTGGATGCTCAAGACACATGACAGGTGACTTAAAAAAGTTTATCTCATTAAACAAGAAGGATATAAATGTATCTTTTGGAAGTGGATCTGCTAAAATTTCCGGAAAAGGGACTGTTGTTCTTGTTAATGGAAAGGGAAAAGCTCAAAATGCACTACTGGTGGAAGGGCTCAAACACAATATTTTAAGTGTTAAAAATATTTTTGACCAAGGAAATAATGAAATTTTTAGTACTAAATATTGTGAGATAAGAAAATCCTATTGAAGAGAGCTTATGGGAAAATGAGTACGAAGGTGTTGATATCAAAGTTAGTTTTTTTTGTTAATTATTTTACACTTAATTTTGTCCAGATACCTAATTAGGACTTCTAATAATTATTTTGTAGAAAATGTGGTTGAAAGTACCTTATTTCTTTTGGATATTAGTGTGAAAGGAAAGTAAATGGATGTTCCTAGTTACTAGTGTGAAAGAAAATCATGTCATTATTTTTTAGTTATTAGAGAGAAAGAAATGTACTTAAAATTATAAAAGTTTGTGCCTTTTTTTTATTAGAGGGAAATGAAAGTACTTATGGTTATATAGGTTTGTAATATATATAACATCCATTACGAGTAAGAGCAAGTTATTTTGGTCATAGGTCTATGAAGTGATTAGACACTTGAATATTATTCAAAACATTTTATGAGTGGGCACGAGGACTTGGGATATTGATGAGAGTATAAAATATCATTGCTTGAGCTTGATATCGTTTAAGAGAAGAATCTCGTTTTTGGAGTTTGAGCTTTATATTTTTTAATAGAAGAATCTCATTTTTGGACTTTGAGCCTTATATTGTTTAATAGAAGAATCTCATTTTTGGACTTTGAGCTTGATATTTTTTAATAGAAGAATCTCATTTTTGGAGGTACTACTATGGAATTAAGAGCAAGAGTGAATAGAGTTCGCATATATCAGAGACTTGAAAACAAATCTAGTGTTGCAGTAAGAGGCCTGAAGTATGGAGTTGCAACCAGAGGCCTCTCACTACATGATTATTGATATCAATGCCATATTAACAATTGTTATGGTTACTTGTGTAAAAGGTGTTTCTTGTTGAGCTGAGTCTTAGGTGAGTGAGTCACTCAATATTCTCATTGGGTTGGAGCGCCTCACAAATAGCATTATTGGTTTCTTATTGTTTACATTGGTTAAGACAAAAATAATCCCTACAACGTGATAAGCTTGTGCTATGATTAAAGCTTAAGACTAATCTATACCAATTGATTGAACATCATTAAAAAATAGTTCTGTTTTTCTTCTATATACTTTAATACTTTAATAATATTTATAAAGAAAATAATTATTAAAGTATTATAGTGAATTTAAAGCGAGAAATCATTTAATTAAAAAACTTGATTTTAGGAAATATTGATATTAATGTTATTTTAATATTACATATATGTGGAAAATGCCTACTGAAATCTTATCAAAATCTTTTATATTTATTTTTACCTTTGCTAAAAAAAGCCAAACTAATGTTCTTATTTACAATATTATGTCAAAATTTTCAGAGAATTCAGTTTGAGTTATAATTTATTAAATGAATCTAGGATGAGGTGTCAACTTATCGAGAAATTGCACATAACTAGGGAAACAAATACTATGCATTCAGGGTTTAGAGAAAACCCTACAGGCTAAGGTAAATGTTAGATACAGTTCAGAAAACTGAGCATAGAGAGGGAAACAAACACTATGAATTGAGGTTTTAGAGAAAACCCTGCAGGCTAAGGTAAATGTTAGATACAATTCGGAAGAAAGAGGAGTGGGAGGTAGACTGGTCGAGTCTCTGACAAAAGTGTGGTTGTATTTATTTCACTCTTCAATTAAGGGATAGGGTCATCCTCATGATCATTTGCAGGACATGGACGTTTTAGGCTCTCTGTTTTTTCATGCCTTTGGACTTTGCTTGACATTAGGGCAAACAATTTGGACTCTAATACTGTGTCTTCCTCATCTAATGGATGCATGGCTTCAGGAACAACGTGGCTTCACAAAAATAAAAAAAGGGTTCCTCAAAGTTGAAAACCTTAACCTTCCACTTCCCCCTGTAATTCTTATTCTAATTCTGATTCAAATTCTGGGAGGGGGAGAAAGAGGGATTTTGGGTTTTTGGGTGTGAAGATGAACAAGGAATTGCTATATAACATGGACAAGCTCACTATAATTATGGTAACCACTGGATGGAGAATTTTCAAGCTGAAATACACTGATGAGATGTAATACATTTACAAAAGGGTCGACTTCAAGATTCGACTTCGGTGGGATGCTTCAAACCCTACACCTGCTCCTAAGTTAAAATCCAGAAAGCTATGGCTGTTGTATTTGAATCTTACTAGTGCTCCAACTAAGATCTTGAATATGTTCTGCTCATGATGGATGATATTTTTTTATCTCAACCACAAACTCCCTTGTACTTCCTCCTGAAGAAGAGGTGAGTTTGCTACCTATAACATGGAAGTTTGATCTATCAGTAGCACTACAGCTAAAGGTCCATGACCACTTAAACATATATAGAATTAGGGGAATTTTTAGGTCTAAAATGGGCCTCAAAATTATAAAATAATAGTGGAAATAGTAAAATAATATTAGATTACATCATCAAATTTTAGGGGAAAAAATAAAAGCAAATTTTTAAACTCGTATTTTCAACTTATCTCCTAAAGTTTTTACTCAAATTTAGAGTGGGAGTACTCATTGAATGCAAAATTTAATTCATCATCCAAAGAGTACCCATGTTGCTTACTTTCGATGGACCTTGATACACGAAAAATGAGAAATACATGAAAAATGTGATTACAATTATGTTTTTTCATGTTTTTCTCATTTTCCATGTAGAAGTGTCCATCGAAAGTATGTAACATGGGTACTCATTGGATGAGGAATTGAATTTTGCATCCAACGAGTACTCTCACTCAAAATTTGAGTAAAACATTTGGGAGATAAGTTGAAAATACGAATTGAAAAAGTAGTTTTATTATTTTATTATTTTTTAATATTTCTACCTTTTTACTTAAAAAATGGTGAATCATCCCCCATGGTTGACATCATTGTCCTGAATCTTATTGGTTATTTTAAAGTTTATTTTTTTTTACATTTATCTTAGGAGGCCCATTTTAGACCTCAAAATTACCCTAATATGATGTTGTATTCAATGTTCATCGATTGGGATGTTCATCCTTGTAGATGTGCGTTGTATATTTCTCTTCAGTGCATCTAATAAAAAGGATCTAAATCTACAGTTTCTTAATGGCATGATTTTCTTCCTCTTTGATTTGGTTATTTTATTGTCCTTTCTCATGCTGAAGGGTGAATGTGCTTCTAAATTTAACATAATTTCTTGTAGGCAATTTGTTTTCTTCCAGTATATACTTGGATTTTCATACTTTTCTTGTCAAATCCATTCCAGTCTTGAAGTGACCCCACATTTTAGCCTACATGCAGCCATTAATCCATTATCAACTTCACTAAATTGTCATCCAATAAAATACATTTACATATATTTCATATTACATGAATACATGCTATTTCATGATCATGAACATTACATTTCCAATTGAGGTGCTCAGATATTGATCAACATGTCCCAACCTTATCACAAAAGTTCCTTTTCTTGGTAATCAATGGATAGGCTTCCCGTAAAATCATCTCCAATTCTTCCAAATTGTTCTAGACGAATCACAATGTAATATAAGCAAACACTCATCAAGAATCATCTGGCACAATGCCATGCATGCATAATTACTAATAGCTTGAAAGTTGTGAGTACGGTTAATATCACATGAAGATAAACATTCTCTTTTAAATTAATCCCACATAAATCCTTGATGAAAACAGTATTTTGGCATGCCATCTACTAATGAAGGTAGAAAGAAAATCCCACTTGTCATATTTCCATTAAAGAAGGTCCAAATTGAACATGTAGCCATACCAATCTTGATGACAGTCCAAACAATCCTAATGTAATTGGAAACGAGTTGCCATCCATCCAATGTCCCCGCTTAAGGACCACACAAACCCCCAATCTTAACAACAGTAGTTGTGCCTACTACTGACTATATCACATAGGCCAAAATGGTCAAGTATATGGTGTATGTTAGACTCTTGTATTTAACAGTATCCCAAGGTGAATGATTATTGATTAGATTTTTCATTACTGAAAATAATGTTCTATGGATATCATTAATTTTCAGAAAAAGAAAGCAAGATCCTAGCTCTCAAGAGCATCACACGAATATTTTTTCCTTTCAACTCAGTTGCAAGAGGAAGGCGTTGCTGATTAAGTGTGATGGTGAGAAAACTCCATACTTCCCCCATTCATTATCATTCATCCTCTCTTACCCTTCATATTTTCTAAATTTTGAACTCCAATGCTCCAAATCCCATTTAAACCCCCAAGACCTACATGCATAACCTTTCAGGACTTCATTAGCAGCTCTGTTGCCCCCATCAAATAGCTGTGGAATACAACAATATACCATAAACCTTACCCTTTTCCACCATCTTCTATTATTTATTATTTACCTTCATCTCCATATCATTGCTTTCACTTACCATCTGCCTTCTGAATTCCCCGATTGTGATTAAGGTGGGGCCATTTCTCCTTGACACGTCACCCTTCCCCCCACCATCCATTACACATTGAAAAATATAAAATTCACAGATCAGTAATTATGACTTTTTTCACTTCGCAAAAAAACATTAAAACTTGTGATGTGTGATATCCATCACATCGCAAGATTGTGACTTTACCTGTTTAACCACACCGTTTCGCATCACACATTTTATAAATTTCCTCTTAAGCACCCGAAAGGTAATTTGTTTAAGTTGTGACGCAGTTGGCCCCACCATAACAGTTTTACCCCCCACTTCAGACCACTTTAAATACATAGATATATCATATATTCTATAAAAAAATCATAAACCTTACCTTACCACAGAAACCTTTCGCAACTTTAGCACTCCGCTAATGCAGTGGGCTCCATCTCCATCCTGCCACATCATCCTCAGTCAGCGCAAATTGCACTGTGTGGATTTTAGCACTTATCTCATTTCCAAAACTCTAAAATCTACGACATGCGGAAAATATAAATATTGTGATGTGCGATGTGGGTGGGTCCCAATCACATATCGCCCTTAAATGTTTTTAGAATTTAACCCCCGTGCTCATAAAAAAACCTTAAGAGTTGTGATTTGCAATAGGCATCAGTCCCACCTTACCTTCCATGTCACCTCCTTTCTCTTGGCACTTCGCACTTCACATATTTTAATGTATACCTCCACCGCCCATAACAAAACCTTTCCGAATTGTGATTACGATGCAAGTCGGGTCCCAAATTCCTGCCACGCCAACTCCCCTTCCTCGCACTTCGCACTTCACAAATCTTAGAACTTACCTCCCGCTTCTCTTAACAAAAAATCACGATCTACAGGCTACCCACCTCCTTTCCACGCCATTCCACCTCTAATCGCCCTCCACCTTGCCTCCTTATCCGCTCCTCTTCTCCTCATATGACGGTCCTTGTTTCATTTCACACTCCCCACAGCTTTCGAACTTTAACCATGGGGGGAGAGGGGGGTCTAAAATGGGTGGTATCCAATACCACCCACTCCTCCATGTGTCTTACCCTCGTCATTTCGCACCCCCCTCTCCATTACCGCTTATCACTTGAGACCCCCTCCAAAAATTTGTTTCCGCTGATCTCCAAATCACTGCAGCCCTGTGACCATTGTCAATGCTTCCATGCCACATCCTCCATCATCCATCCACGTCTGCCAACCACCATCTCTCCATGTCCAGGCTTATGGTTTTGTGCACTATTTTTCCACATGGAAGGAAGACTCGGGTGGAACCCAACAAAGAGAAAAAGGGCAGAGTAAGGTGGAACGTCACGATATTGATGAGATACACAAAGAGGGTCAAGCCAGGCAAAGACGTTTGTGCAAAGATGGTCATGTTGTAACTGCAAGAGAAGAAAGGGTAGAGAACAAGTCAGCACAACTACTAATCCAAAGAAACTCATCAATTTAATAATCCCACAATGGTTTTCTGAAGATGAAGATCCAAGGTGTCAGAGCTTTCCTCGCCTCTTTGGCATCACACCAGCCAGATCATGATCACTCTACAATTAATAAGGGACTACTAAGGCCACTATCATGGCTAGACTTATCTTATCACCACTTGCATTGTTCCACTTGTCAAGTTCTGCTTTAATGTAATAAATTAAAATCATTGCAGTAGATAGAAGCAACCGACTTGAGTTTTGTATAAATACTGCATCCATTAGCAGTATGAAGAGCCCCGGAAGGGGAAAAAACCATTGAAATAGACTCTACTGGTTGTAAGCACTCTCTTTTGGATGAATGAATGAGTATGTTATTTTTTGGATTCTTGTGTTATGATCTGTGGTGAATTGATCCTTTTCCTGTAATCTATTATGTCTAGTTTTACATATTGTTGTTCTTTCTTTACTGCAGATAGAAAAAATTTTGTAGGATTTACCATGGGGTACCCTTCTCAGTCTTCAAACAGTACATTATGTTTTCCTCTGAGACTTGGATGCAGAATTCAAAGAAGGCCTGCTCTGCATCCACATTGAACCACCAGAATGTAGAATTTAGAGACAGTTTCCTTTGCATTCCCGTTGAACCTTAATCTCCTCCTCTTTTCCATTTCATAAGCTGTTAAGATCCATTGACATGGCTAGCTTGCTTGGTTGCACCTGACCTCAGTTGTTCATCTACTTGAATTTTTTTACACCTATTTGACTCCATAGCCTAATGTTCCCCTTCTACTACCTCAACCAAATCTTAAAACAAACCCTTAATGTCCTTGTTTCATGTGCTTGAATAACTATATAGATTTCATATAAACAAAAAATAAAATATAGATCAGTCTATCTGATCAAGTTGAATCTAATGCCACAAGAAGAGGTGAATGTCACCAACGAGCTAGTGTCACAAGTTTGGTTCCCATAATTAAATAATTCAATTTCTTTCATAACTATTTATATGCCTTTGATGATAGGTGAAGCTTTTATCCACTACTCTCTTTCTTTTGCATCTCTTTATACTCTCAGCCATCATGTAATTTTGAGCTAAAAGCCTCTCCCCGTATTGAAATCCAGAGTCGCCATAAAATTTGAAACCAAAAAATTGTTGTTGATCATCCTCGGTTTCTTCCTCTTCATCATCATAGTCGCAGACACATAATCAATCTCGGGCTTCGTAGGAAATAAGTAACTGATCATCCATTAGTCTGTGTTTTTCCTTCCCGAGGATCCATTCCCATTTGAAAGGCACTGAACAGAGAGGCTTCCTAAAGGTGGAATGGTTATCCCTGGGGCTCTGAATAAAAATCCCTCGAAGATATGGGAAGCCTCAAATAAGTAGCACCAGATTGATTATTATTAATGGAGGCTTCCTCATAGTCCAGCTCAAATTTCACCCTTTGATCCCCAAAGCATGAATATTCTTGCGAATTTAACAACATTTACTTCATGCCATTGGCTTTTTTCCAAGTATGTTCATTTTTATCTTGTTAATCCCTCACAATGTTTACTTCATGACATTGGTTTTCTTCTAGTATGTTGATTTTTGGGTTTGTAATCCCTTAATATGGATTTGGATTCCCTCACATACTACACTTTAAAAATATGAACCTCGATTAATCAGAAATTTTCTGCCACTTTTTTAGCAACTCCTTTGATTAATTTAAACCCTGGAAAACAAAATTGGTGTTTTAAAGGATGCAATTATGTTTCTGTTGATCAATTTAAGATCTATAATTCCACACATATTTTAGGATCTCTTATCAAATTGCAGATGTGGACCTCTTAAGCTACAGTAAGAAACCATGGGTTGAGTTTGAGCCCTGAGTGTAGTCAAATAAAAGAGAGAGAGAGAGAGAGAGAGGTTTGTGAATGAGTTACCATTCCACTTCATGAATATGGACTCTAAAGTAGGAAAGGGAACTAATTTAGCCTAGACCCATCTAATCCTAGATCTGATATGCACATTATGGTTGCATACTTGAGTTACAGTATTATATATATGAACGATTTGTTTGTATGAGCTCAAGATCCATTGGTTTGTTCAAACTCAAGAAATGCAACATCAAGCATCACAAGATGCTTATTGAATCATGTTTTAGATATTTTTGGGCTTGTGTGCATATTCAATGTTACCCAGTGTACCATCAAAATTCAATAAACCATTAGAAAAGTACATAAAGAATTGAAGTATCACCACACTCACTCAGGTTGTAGAATGCACCTTGCTTCCCTCTATGCAAATAGGATCCTCTACGATAAGAACTATATATTGTATAGAATTCTGATAATGTTGTGAGTTAGGAGTAAGTTCAAGTAAAGAAAAATTTGGAAAATTTCAACACTCTTTTAAAGTTATTCCTGAGTCACTCTAAGAAACTTGTTTTCCCTTATTTTATTTTATTTGTTGCAGATCTCTCACATATCAGTCTATGTGAAAATTGAGTTGAGACAACATAGAACTCTTAGCCTATTGTATTGTCCATTCCAAATCTAGTGATACTTGTTTCATATTCTAGGGAAAGCAAGTGTTCAAAATCTCACCTTAAATAATAATCCTTATTTTTTTAGTGGATTAGGCTTCTATAATTTATTCGGTTATGTCTGATAATGATTGTTCGTTTCAAAATTTTATACATAGTGATTGTTGTATTCGTATTGGTGGTTGGGTTCTCTATTAAAGAAATTTGTCATCCTAATTTTATGTTTTATATGATCGTTATGATAAAAGGTAGTTTTATGGAACTGTATGAAGTCAACTTATTTTTTTCTTATGGGGATAGTTTGAACCCTCTAAATAGGTTAAAAAATAATTCTAGTAGAAACAAAGACTAAAATTGACAAAGTCTATGTACAACTCATAATTCAAGAAGTATGATATCTAGTAGAATGAATATCAAGATAAAACTATAGCTTTATTTTGACCTACTTTGATGTAAAATTTGTTGGTTCAAAATTACGCTGTAATTCCCGATAGATTTACATTAGTGTTAGATGTTATGTCATACAAAAAATTCAGCATAGTTTTTTTGTCGGACATGTGGAAGTCATCCAAAACAGAGGTCCTTTCTATTTTGTAATTCACTTTGATTAAAGTTAAGCATATTTTATTAATGAGTTTATTAATGTCTAATAACATGTAAAGTATCTACATTAGTGTTAGATGTAATATCCATCGTCGATTAGGATTTAACCTCAACCACCAATATTAATAAGAAATTAGGCCAATGGAGACTTGGCCAACAACTCAATGTTATAAAAGAAAGACAACATGAAAGGAAAAGACACAGAGTGATCTACAGATAATTTCAAAAAAACATGAGTGAGAGAGTGGTAAAATATTTTCACTCAGTGTGTAAGTCCACAGGAGAAAAGATGAAACATGTGAGCCACAAAAGGAGACTAAACTAGCTCTCAGAAATTGAAGTGGATGCACACAGCCATTGTAAAAATTATTTTAGGAGGCCATACAACCGAGCGAACAAGAAGGGTGACCGCACAAATTTCTAGGACATATTTCAACCACAGAAGGTTTTTCCAGGGCCATACAAGCTATACGATGCACCAGAACAACTAGGTTTTGCTGTAATTTTTGTTTGTATTCTCAGTGGGATACTTTTCGAGTTTGAGAGCCCTTGTAAGCTTGAAATAATTTAATTAAAATTTGAAATTTGATGAGAAAAAAATTATGTGTATTGGGAGCTTGGATTTCTGATTTTTAATTCCTATTAAATTTCCAACAAGTATATTTTATTCTATGAGCTAAAGAATTCAATTTAAATTAATTTTTTAGTAAAAAAATCATCATGAATTAATTTACCTAGGTTGTTGGAGTAATGATTTTAACAAGAACCTTTCTGAGCTACATTCCTCAACATAATTCACCTTACATTCACCCTAATTGAATCCTTCAAAATGTCATTTGTCACTTCTATGTAGGAGATCAAATGAATTTTATGAGATGCTGACTTAATTTGGATCTTGTCATATACAATTTCTAGCCAAATATGGCATATAATGAGGTCCTAAAATGGAAAATTTTTTATTAACTTCACTGAATCTTGAAAATATAATCACCAATCCTCCAAATCTGCTAAATTTCAGACTTTTCAATAAAAAGGAGTGACTCAGATTAAAAATCGTATCCCTTCACATCATTTAGCTCTTACCTGCATTTCCTCTCATCTCAAACTTTCCCACCATAGAGGCAGTGGAATTAACATGGAAAACCCAAGACAATATGCATTCAAAATTTGTTGCTGAGGAGAATGGGATAAATGACATTCCCACATAAGCAAAGAAAAAAATTTCCCCAACATTTACTACAACGTAATGTGTTTGGACTTGAGTTTGATCCTCCTGATGTTGGTAATGAATATAATGTTGTTTTTTCCAATTATTGGAGTCATGGGGATTATGAAAAAATCCAAATAAATCTAGTTAGAAACAACATATATTCCCTACTTCATAGATGCATACATTGATTGCAATTACTAGCACTGATTTCGTTGAGATACCATTTATCTTAACCATCCTCACAAAAGGTATAGTTCTCTGATCTATCCTGAAAGGGTTAATAACTTGATCTACAACATGATTGTTACTTCTGTAAGTCATTTTAAGCCTTAATTATACATCTCCACTAAGATTTTGTACTACCTTCCACATGTAGATATAAATAGCTTCACAGTGACAAAAAATTAATTTAGCATAGCGAGAGACATTATAAATTTAAAGACTTCCAGTTTAAGTTCATATACTCCGAACCGCAACAAATTTCATACTATCCAAGTAAATGTAAGTGTCTACATTTGGTTATGTTAGATAAGTATAGAAGATTGGTTCCTCTTACGACTGTAAAACTGTAAGGATTAACAAAATTGATTGTATAAAATTATTTTTTGTCATTTTGGCTATCTCATAAAGAACCAGGAGCTACTTTTGAAAGGATATTATTCACCATCATCTTACTTCATTATGGTGTAAATTCCCAATCATACTACATGATCCTTGATTCACTGGTGAGTTTTATAGAGTATTAAATAATCCGTGGGGTTCCATACTTAAATGGCATGTCTAAAAACAGACGAGGTTGGGTGCAAGTCCCATGAAAATTTGACCAATAGAGATCCCACACACCTAGAACCTGAGCCAAAAGAAGTTTGTCATATGTATTGCAGTAGCCAGCCTCACGGGATGTTTGTAATTGACATCCAAGGAAAAACAAAATAAAATCATCATCAAGCTTTTGGTGATAGTTACCAGTCATGATAGAGTAGCACTAGTGTGCTTTCAAAAGTTAAAAGTGGAAAATGTTGCTTGAAAGTCATGAGTGTTGCTTCCAAAAAGGTTTCTTTATTTCACAAATCCGGATCTTAAATTTTAGTAGCAAGCCCCAAAATCTGAGCCCATTGGGAGGGAAAAGCTAATTTTCACTGTAATAAACATGGGAATTTGTTTTCAAGCTCTGTTTGGGGTTTGGGTATTAGCTGCCATTTCCTTCTTGTCTTGTTCTTTCCTGGTCAGTTCATCTCCTTATAAATTACTGGCATTTCATACTACATATAACTTTAAAACCAACAAAAATTATAATCCCACTCCCACTTAGCTCATTTTTATCAGAGGCTTCAACTCTGCCTTTCGATCTAAACCTAAGATATATGATTGAGAGCTTTCTTTTGTAAACAAGGATTGGAAGCAAGACAAGGGTTCTGCTCTTGTTATGCGATTTATTAATTCTAATAACACCCTCCCTCATAAGCTTTGAGCTATCAATTTTTCATCTTTATAGATCACATATGTAAATCCAATCACGGCTTCTGGAAAAATGGTGAATTTGAGTGGGGTTTTAAAGTTGGCCATATCCCTAGATAGAGGCATCTCTTTCATGGGTAGCAACCCTGAGGGCTTTGAGATTTATCCTGAATTCTCTTCTATCAGCATTAATTTTGAATGGATCTACTTACAATTGAAAAAATCACAAAAAGAGTGGTTGATATGTATGTTGGGAAGTCCCTCCTGTGTGAAGAATGTTGGAAATCCTTGGGACTGGTCAGAGTCGTTGTAGCCAAATCTTCTAGAAGATGATGGCATTTTCCTACTATTGCACTATCCAAGAAAAATTTTCTTACTACTAGAGAAATTCAGGGAAAGCTGACAAGCTTCAACTAGCACTCTAGTCCTAGATACCTTGATGGAATTGATATCTATTCACAATTGGCTGCTTATTTGAATTATAGATTTGATTCCGGGAGCCTGGTGGCAAAGGCTTGTGATACTTAACTATATGCTGACAATTTCCTATCAAAAGGTATTAAAATATATAGAGGGGAACAATTACTTTCAACTCTATTGCAACTAACCTCTAAGCAGATTTTGGATGTGGTTTCCAATTGGCAGTATAGCAAGTTAGGTCCATTCATATTGGATGACAAATTTCAGTGCACCGATGACAAATTTAATAATACAAAGATTATTTTGTAGGATGTAAGATGTGTAGATCCATGTGATTTTAGTGCTGCTAAATCAGGTATTACAAATTTTAGTTCTTTTTTTTGAATTTTTCCTCCTTCTCAAAGTCAAGCATTGGATGTAGAACGATAAAGCCTTAATGGTCTAAGATATTCTGCTGAGGAAAAATTGAGCTCATCTGTTGGTCATCATGCATGATCATATTCCTCAGATCCATCGAGACTAAGGATATTTCTTGTAGTTATTGAAACTTCATTTACATCCCACTTACACTTTCAATAAAGAAAAGTAGTGCAATTATTGGCAGTATTTTTAGCATTAAGAACGATACAAATTCCTTCTATCCTCTCTCATTTGAGCTTCTGCTGCATCTTCTATAGTTTCCATGGGATGTTTTAAAAAAAAATTCATACAAATACAACAATACCGAGAACAAATTTGCATGATCTATCTTAGAGAGAGACGAGCCTATAGGTTTTGGTGAGCAGATCATGAAATCATTCTTGTAGTATCACCCGAAAGAACTCAGGAAGATAAGAGAGAGTTTCTATATTTTAAGAGAGGATATCTCCATTCATCCATTGGCCATGTTCAAGAGATTCATAGACATGGATATTATATCCATTGATAATTTGTGGGAGTTGATTAAGTGCAGGCACAGTTGAAAGTGGAAGGAAATTTTACAAGTATTTTTGTTGACGGTATTTATGATCCAACAGTGGGCATAATGTACCTAATCAGATGCAGGGATATTTTACCTCCATGGAATGTTTTGCATGACAGTGGGGATCTGGAGGATGGTTTGGATTTCCTATTTGAAGTAAAATTGAATTATTCACCTGCAAGTGTCAGGTGGTTTGTAAATCCAATTATGAAGCTTTCAGTCAGGAGAAAGCGAACTAAAGATGTTATCCACATCATTGATCATACTATATTAGGTGAAGGGTTAGTTGACCCTTCATTTACATCAATCATGACTAAAATCCATTATTTGAGTAATCGTTGGATAACCTTTCATTTGAGACAATGGTTAGATAACCTTGGTTCAGTTCCCGACAGATATTTGGGAGAATTTAGAATAAACCTCTTTGTGGATTGTTTTCTTCTAATTTACGTTTCTTGATAACTTATTTATATTTTCAATCAATTGCATCCTATATTACGTTAAAAATTGATTACATATACATGTTGGAGGACTGAAGTATGTGTTATAATTTTGGTTTCTCCACTTCTACTCGTTGTTTACAAAGAAAATACATGGCGATAATATGTTACTTTTTTTGTTTATCAAGAAAATATATGGGAATAGAATGCAACATTTCTTGTTTAGGTAGGAAATGTACAGTAATAGAATGCTACTTCGTTCGATACCAACAGACATTTGTCAAATATTGTATGCTTCTCTTTCTAGAGAATTAGAGTAGGCCTATTTGTGAACTGTTTTATTCTGGTCTATGTTTCTTGAAAGGTTTTTAATATTTTAATTGAAAGGACATCTTATATGGAAAATGGATTTGCATGCACATTCAGAGGACAAAAATAGAAAATTCTCCCATCCATTGGAAATATTATCTCTATGTTTCTGAAAAATGGCCATTCTGAAAATTCCTCTGCCTATAAAAACAAAGGAAGCCAGCATAATCACCCTAGTTCTGACTCGAAGACTATCTCCAAATATAATTTGAAGTAGCTACTGCTGGGTTGAGTGGCTTATTTTCCTCTTGCAAATTTAATTACGTAGTGATGCCATTGTGTAAGGAGGAACTAGCAGCTAATATGATTGCATGTTGCATTCTCATATTAGCCTATCGGATTATTCACTTGGCCTAAAAAAAAACTTGTTTCCAATGAAGTGGAGCAACAAAGGCAAACACAAGACTATGTTTAGTGATATTCTTGAAAATTTCCCTTTCTATATAAGGATAGCTAGCATATTCACCTTGGTTCTGTATAGAAGGTTGTCTCTATATTTCTGACAAAATAACCATCCTGGTTAAAAAATGGATAGCCAAATATTATCCAAATGGGTTATTTGACTCTTGCAAAGCTAACTATGTGACAATGTCTATTCTATAAGAAGGAAATTACAACTAATTTGAATGCATTCCACATTTTCCTACCCACTTGCCAAATCATCATTTTTCTTCTAACAAGCCCCATGCCAGTGAGTTGGACCAACAACAAGAACATTATTTTCAGCTATTATCTATTTTTTAAACATCTTAGCAACCTTGCATTACAACATTGCAAGCTTAGTTATTACAAAGGAAACAACAACCTCAATAAATCTAGCTTAATGAAGACAATTATTAATCAAAGACATTTAAGCAATCAAACACCTAAGAAATTGAATTTAGAAATGTGAGATGCTCAATATCTATGAATACATGCTATTTCATGATCATGAACATTACATTTCCAATTGAGGTGCTCAGATATTGATCAACATGTCCCAACCTTATCACAAAAGTTCCTTTTCTTGGTAATCAATGGATAGGCTTCCTGTAAAATCATCTCCAATTCTTCCAAATTGTTCTAGACGAATCACAATGTAATATAAGCAAACAATCATCAAGAATCATCTGGCACAATGCCATGCATGCATAATTACTAATAGCTTGAAGGTTGTGAGTACGGTTAATATCACATGAAGATAAACATTCTCTTTTAAATTAATCCCACATAAATCCTTGATGAAAACAGTATTTTGGCATGCCATCTACTAATGAAGGTAGAAAGAAAATCCCACTTGTCATATTTCCATTATAGAAGGTCCAAATTGAACATGTAGCCATACCAATCTTGATGACAGTCCAAACAATCTTAATGTAATTGGAAACGAGTTGCCATGCATCCAATGTCCCCGCTTAAGGACCACACAAACCCCCAATCTTAACAACAGTAGTTGTACCTACTACTGACTATATCACATAGGCCAAAATGGTCAAGTATATGGTGTATGTTAGACTCCTGTATTTAACATTATCCCAAGGTGAATGATTATTGATTAGATTTGTCATTACTGAAAATAATATTCTATGGATATCACTAATTTTCAGAAAAAGAAAGCAAGATCCTAGCTCTCAAGAGCATCACACGAATATGTTTTCCTTTCAACTCAGTTGCAAGAGGAAAGCGTTGCTGATTAAGTGTGATGGTGAGAAAACTCCATACTTCCCCCATTCATTATCATTCATCCTCTCTTATGTAGAAATTTGCTAAATAATGAATATTTATCCACTGCGATTATCCTGGTCACACATTAATTCGACTTCATGCATAACACATAACCTCTTCTACAATTGATCAAAAAAATAGAAACAGTCGCATGCGCACATAAACACAATATGTAATGGGGAAAGCTTATAGCTGAAAACCCCCAGCTATTTGTATATTATAATAGAAGAGAACATGTAACAATCTCAGTACAATACTCCTCAGAAGTACTCAGTACTGTCTCCAAAAGTTACACACAAACTAGCTCGGTTTTGAACAAGTCACAGGTTCAAAATTCATCCACTAATTGCCTGCCTCTATTGCGCAATCCAAGTTGGTTCAATGAGAGATCCAAGTTCGAATCTTGTTGGCTTCAACTACGCAATCCTCATGGGAAATATCCTCCAATGCTTGTGCAAATCTCATGCACAACTGCTGTCGCAACTAATAGCAAACTCACCCTTTCATCTACCTCTTCCACTGGTCTCCACTGAACTGTCCATGCACTGTAGTGAACTGATGTGTTCTTGAGCTGAATAATGAGTTAATAATTAGTGAATTAAATAATATTTAATTCACTCCACTCATTACTAGTTGATTAGCTAGTTAAACTAATCACAACTAGTTCAACTAAGCTAAACCGAACACAACTCCACCAACTGTCTCATCAACTCCACCAAACTTCTGCCACTGAAGTCCTAACTGAAGTCAACCATGCATGAGCTCACCAAACCCCAAGGAATAGCATAATTCCTTCTGTCATATGCATGGGCCACATCCGTAGCTCCAACTGAAGTGATGTAAGAGAATAAACTGAAGTTTAGAGTCCAAATATTATTAAGGGCTAATAATATTTGACTGACCTATTTTTAGACAGGCAGTCTAAAAATAGACTTCGACCTAAATGTCTAAAAATAGAGGTCCATCTATTTTTACCAACTCGACCAATCATCCAAGAATAGCATACTGCAACTCCTAGACTATGCTCCATATGTCTAAAAATAGACATAGTCTAAAAATAGACTTTGCGCCAAAAATAGCCTGCGGGCCCACTTAGTGAAGGCGACTTCATTTCACTAAGCTCCATCATCTTGTTGCATTTTCAACATCTTACCCTTCATATTTTCTAAATTTTGAACTCCAATGCTCCAAATCCCATTTAAACCCCCAAGACCTACATGCATAACCTTTCAGGACTTCATTAGTAGCTCTGCTGCCCCCATCAAATAGTTGTGGAATACAACAATACACCATAAACCTTACCCTTTTCCACCATCTTCTTTATCTTTATAATTTACCTTCATCTCCATATCATTGCTTTCACTTACCATCTGCCTTCCGAATTCCCCGATTGTGATTAAGGTGGGGAAATTTCTGCTTGACACGTCACCCTTCCCCCCACCATCCATTACACATTGCAAAATATAAACTTCACAGATCAGTAATTATGACTTTTTTCACTTCGCAAAAAAACCTTAAAACTTGTGATGTGTGATATCCATCACAACGCAAGATTGTGACTTTACCTGTTTAACCACACTGTTTCGCATCACACATTTTATAAATTTCCTCTTAAGCACCCGAAAGGTAATTTGTTTAAGTTGTGACGCAGTTGGCCCCACCATAACAGTTTTGCCCCCCACTTCAGACCACTTTAAATACATAGATATATCATATATTCTATAAACAAATCATAAATCTTACCTTACCACAGAAACATTACGCAACTTTAGCACTCCGCTAATGCAGTGGGCTCCATCTCCATCCTGCCACATCATCCTCAGTCAGCGCAAATTTCACTGCGTGGATTTTAGCACTTATCGCATTTCCAAAACTCTAAAATCTACGACATGCGGAAAATATAAATATTGTGATGTGCGATGTGGGTGGGTCCCAATCGCATATCGCCCTTAAATGTTTTTATAATTTAAACCCCGTGCTCATAAAAAAACCTTAAGAGTTGTGATTTGCAATAGGCATCAGTCCCACCTTACCTTCCATGTCACCTCCTTTCTCTTGGCACTTCGCACTTCACATATTTTAATGTATACCTCCACCGCCCATAACAAAACCTTTCCGAATTGTGATTACGATGCAGGTCAGGTCCCAACTTCCTACCACGCCAACTCCCCTTCCCCGCACTTCGCACATCACAAATCTTAGAACTTACCTCCCGCTTCTCTTAACAAAAAATCACGATCTACAGGCTACCCACCTCCTTTCCACGTCATTCCACCTCTAATCACCCTCCACATTGCCTCCTTATCTGCTCCTCTTCTCCTCATATGATGGTCCTTGTTTCATTTCACACTCCCCGCAGCTTTCGAACTTTAACCATGGGGGGAGAGGGGGGTCTAAAATGGGTGGTATCCAATACCGCCCACTCCTCCATGTGTCTTCCCCTCGTCATTTCGCACCCCCCTCTCCATTACCGCTTACCACTTGAGACCCCCTCCAAAAATTTGTTTCCGCTGATCTCCAAACCACTGCAGCCCTGTGACCATTGCCAATGCTTCCACGCCACATCCTCCATCATCCTTCCATGTCTGCCAACCACCATCTCTCCACGTCCAGGCTTATGGTTTTGTGCACTATTTTTCCACACGGAAGGAAGACTCGGGTGGAACCCAACAAAGAGAAAAAGGGCAGAGTAAGGTGGAACGTCACGATATTGATGAGATACACAAAGAGGGTCAAGCCAGGCAAAGACGTTTGTGCAAAGATGGTAATGTTGTAACTGCAAGAGAAGAAAGGGTAGAGAACAAGTCAGCACAACTACTAATCCAAAGAAACTCATCAATTTAATAATCCCACAATGGTTTTTTGAAGACAAAGAGCCAAGATGTCAAAGCTTTCCTCCCCTCTTCGGCATCACACCAGCCAGATCCCGATCACTCTACAATTAATAAGGGACTGCTAAGGCCACTGTCAGGGCCAGACTTATCTTATCACCGCTTGCATGGCTCCACTTGTCAATTTTTTCTTTAATGTAATAAATTAAAATCACTGCAGTAGATAGAAGCAACTGACTTGAGCTTTTTATAAATAATGCATCCATTAGCAGTATGAAGAGGCCTAGAAAGGGAAAAAACAATTGAAATAGACTCTGCTCGTTGTAACCACTCTCTTTTGGATGAATGAATGAGTATGCTATTTTCTGGATTCTTGTGTTATGATATGTAGTGAAGTGATCCTTTTCCTGTAATCTGTTATCTCTAGTTTTACATATTGATGTTGTTTCTTTACTGCAGATAGAAAAATTTGTGTAGGATTTACTGTGGGGTACCCTTCTCAGTCTTGAAACAGTACATTATGTTTTCCTCTGAGACTTGGATGCAGAATTCAGAGAAGGCCTGCTCTGCACCCACATTGAACCACCAGAATGTAGAATTTAGAGACAGTTTGATTTGCATTCCCGTTGAACCTTAATCTCCTCCTCTTTTCCATTTCATAAGCTGTTAAGATCCATTGACATTGCTAGCTTGCTTGGTTGCACCTGACCTCAGTTGTTCGTCTACTTGAATATGTTTACACCTATTTGACTCCATAGCCTAATTTTCCCCCTCTGCTACCTCAACCAAATATTTAAAAAAACCCATATGCAATAATAGCTAGGCTAAAATGCCCCTATAAAAAAAATATATCTAACGAAGAGAGCCCTCTCTGAGTCCAAGAAGGCTAGGTCCTAGATTCAAAAATGGTTTGATGTTGCACCACCATGGTTTTTCCCTCAGCCTTCGGAATTACGGGGTGATAACATAGTGGCAACTCCACTAGGGACGAAAATTATCTTCCTCAGAAAGAACATCAAAGTTTAGATCTGATTACTGGTGGTGGACAGTGACCAGACACAGGAAGGCTGCATTATTCACCCGACGACTCCATGATTCAAGAACCCAACTTTTGAGCATTGATGGCGACTCCACAACATGTTGACCAGAGTTCCTACTAAACAAGATGACAAGGTTTGTGGTAGACCTTCTATCTAGTGAAGTTTTAAATTCATTCAGGAATCAGTTATCAGAATTTTAGCTTGATGAATATTTCCTATAGGTTGTCTTTCGCATTCTAAAATCAAGAAATTTTTTTCCTGAAGCTAGAACATTTTTTATGGTGATAGTTTTTGAACGATATGAAACTGGTATTGAAATTTTGAATTCTCAAATTCAGTCATATAATTTCCAAGATCCTAAATAATTCTTGGAAAATCTTCCCTCCCCTAAGCGAGAGGAAATTGTACTACCTCTTGACTTACATATTGAGGATGATTTTTCTTTCAAGTATTAAACTGAAGATGAGGTTTCAAGGTTTAGTACTGGGGATATAACTAATCAACTAGTCATTGAAGGCCTAGAAGCAAATATCATACATCATGCTTTTATTGATCCTGTAGCAGAGTATATGGAGGTTGTTTTTAGTTGAAGTTTTCAAGCATATATTCTCTATAAGGATAAAATACATCAAAAATTTCCATTGCATATTATAACCTTGGTTATGAGGACACATAATCAAGTTATACTCCTAATTTTCCTGACAAGTAGTCAATATGTCCATCTGTTTCTGTTGCTACTTGACTCACTGCACTGCCATTATTGTTTCATATAGAACAACAAAAATTTCAGTAGGGTAGGGTAGGTAGGTGTGAAAATAAGCTCAGTACACTGAGCATATTTTCATTTTTAGTTTCAGATTTATTTCCAGTTTTCAGTACAAGTGTATTCTAGACTTCAGTTTGCAAAGAGTGTTGATCTTATATTCTCAACCACAGAGGTTTTGTAGTAGACTAAGTTGCAGATTTTGGATCAGCCCAATAGATCAAGCCACTAGTCTATGGTGTTCATGAAACCTCCTAAAGGCGCTGCCATCCCCAACTGGGGCCACTGTTAGACTCCTATATTTGATAGTATCACGAGGTGACTGATTATTGATTAGACTTGTCATTACTAAAAATAATATTCTATGGCTATCATTTATTTTCAGAAAAAGAAATCATGATCCTGGTTGTCAAGAGCATCAAATGAATATGTTTTCGTTTCAACTCAGTTGCAAGAGGAAAGCGTTGCTGATTATGTGTGATGGTGAGAAAACTCCATACTGCCCCCCTTCATTATCATTCAACCTCTCTTACCCTTCATCTTTTCCAAATTCTGAACTCTAACACTCCAAATCCTACTTAAACCCCCAAGACCTACATACACAACCTTTTGGGAATTCATTAACATCTCCACCCCCCCAATCAAACCGTTGTGGCATACAAAATTACACCATAAACCTTACCCTTTTCCGCCTTTCTGTTTTATCTTTCTACTTTACCTTTTTCATCGCTATATCATTGCTTTCACTTACCATTTGCCCTCCCGATTCCCCAATTGCGATTAAGGTGGGGCCATTTCTCCCTGACACGTCACCCTTTCCCCCACCATCCATCGCACATCGCAAAATATAAACTTTGTAGATCGACGATTATGACTTGTTGCACTTCACAGCAAAATCTCAAAACTTGCGATGTGTCATATCCATTGCATGGAAAAGTGGAATCGTTATCCCTCGACAGAGGCTACCTAAAGGTGGAATCGTTATCCCTGGGGCTCTGAATAAAAATCCCTTGAAGATATGGGTAGCCTCAAAGAAGTAGCACCAGATTGATTACTATTAATGGAGGCTTCCTCATAGTCCACCTCAAATTTCACCCTTTGATCCCCAAAGCATGAATATTCTTGCGAATTTAACAACATTTACTTCATGCCATTGGACTTTTTCCAAGTGTGTTCATTTTTATCTTGTTAATCCCTCACAACGTTTACTTCATGACATTGGTTTTCTTCTAGTATGTTGATTTTGGGGTTTGTAATCCCTTAATATGGATTTGGATTCCCTCACATACCACACTTTAAAAATATGAACCTCGATTAATCGGAAATTTTCTGCCACTTTTTTAACAACTCCTTTGATTAATTTAAACCCTGGAAAACAAAATTGGTGTTTTAAAGGATGCGATTATGTTTATGTTGATCAATTTAAGATCTATAATTCCACACATATTTTAGGATCTCTTATCAAATTTCAAATGTGGACCTCTTAAGCTACAGTAAGAAACCATGGGTTGAGTTTGAGCCCTGAGTGTAGTCAAATAAAAGAGAGAGAGAGAGAGAGGTTTGTGAATGAGTTACCATTACACTTCATGAATATGGACTCTAAAGTAGGAAAGGGAACTAATTTAGCCTAGACCCATCTAATCCTAGATCTGATATGCACATTATGGTTGCATACCTGAGTTACAGTATTATATATATGAACGATTTGTTTGTATGAGCTCAAGATCCATTGGTTTGTTCAAACTCAAGAAATGCAACATCAAGCATCACAAGATGCCTATTGAATCATGTTTTAGATATTTTTGGGCTTGTGTGCATATTCAATGTTACCCAGTGTACCATCAAAATTCAATAAACCATTAGAAAAGTACATAAAGAATTGAAGTATCACCACACTCACTCAGGTTGTAGAATGCACCTTGCTTCCCTCTATGCAAATAGGATCCTCTACGATAAGACCTATACATTGTATAGAATTCTGATAATGTTGTGAGTTAGGAGTAAGTTCAAGTAAAGAAAAATTTGGAAAATTTCAACACTCTTTTAAACTTATTCCCGAGTCACTCTAAGAAACTTGTTTTCCCTTATTTTATTTTATTTGTTGCAGATCTCTCACATATCAGTCTATGTGAAATCGAGTTGAGACAACATAGAACTCTTAGCCTATTGTATTGTCCATTCCAAATCTAGTGATACTTGTTTCAGATTCTAGGGAAAGCAAGTGTTCAAAAGCTCACCTTAAATAATAATCCTTATTTTTTTAGTGGATTAGGCTTCGATAATTTATTTGGTTATGTGTGATAATGATTGTTAGTTTCAAAATTTTATACATAGTGATTGTTGTATTCATATTGGTAGTTGGGTTCTCTATTAAAGAAATTTGTCATCCTAATTTTATGTTTTATATGATCGTTATGATAAAAGGTAGTTTTATGGAGCTGTATGAAGTCAACTTATTTTTTTTCTTATGGGGATAGTTTGAACCCTCTAAATAGGTTAAAAAAATTTTCTAGTAGAAACAAAGACTAAAATTGACAAAGTCTATGTACAACTTATAATTCAAGAAGTATGATATCTAGTAGAATGAATATCAAGATAAAAATATAGATTTATTTTGACCTACTTTGATGTAAAATTTGTTGGTTCAAAATTACGCTGTAATTCCAGATAGATTTACATTAGTGTTAGATGTTATGTCATACAAAAAATTCAGCATAGTTTTATTGTCGGACATGTGGAAGTCATCCAAAACAAAGGTCCTTTCTATTTTGTAATTCACTTAGATTAAAGTTAAGCATATTTTATTAATGATTTTATTAATGTCTAATAACATGTAAAGTATCTACATTAGTGTTAGATGTAATATCCATCGTCGATTAGGATTTAACCTCAACCACCAATATTAATAAGAAATTAGGCCTATGGAGACTTGGAAAACAACTCAATGTTATAAAAGAAAGACAACATGAAAGGAAAAGACACAGAGTGATCTACAGATAATTTCAAAAAAACATGAGTGAGAGAGTGGTAAAATATTTTCACTCGGTGTGTAAGTCCACAGGAGAAAAGAGGAAACATGTGAGCCACAAAAGGAGATTAAACTAGTTCTCATAAATTGAAGTGGATGTACACAGCCAATGTAAAAATTATTTTAGGAGGCCATACAACCGAACGAACAAGAAGGGTGACCGCACAAATTTCTAGGACATATTTCAACCATAGAAGGTTTTTCCAGGGCCATACAAGCTATACGATGCACCAGAACAACTAGGTTTTGCTGTAATTTTTGTTTGTATTCTCAGTGGGATACTTTTCGAGTTTGAGAGTCCTTGTAAGCTTGAAATAATTTTAATTAAAATTCGAAATTTGATGAGAAAAAAATGATGTGTATTTGGAGCTTGGATTTCTGATTTTCAATTCCTATTAAATTTCCAACAAGTATATTTTATTCTATGAGCTAAAGAATTCAATTTAAATTAATTTTTCAGTAAAAAAATCATCATGAATTAATTTACCTAGGTTGTTGGAATAATGATTTTAACAAGAACCTTTCTGAGCTACATTCCTCAACATAATTCACCTTACATTCACCCTAATTGAATCCTTCAAAATGTCATTTGTCACTTCTATGTAGGAGATCAAATGAATTTTATGAGATGCTGACTTAATTTGGATCTTGTCATATACAATTTCTAGCCAAATATGGCATATAATGAGGTACTAAAATGGAAATTTTTTGATTAACTTTACTGAATCTTGAAAATATAATCACCAATCCTCCAAATCTGCTGAATTTCAGACTTTTCAATAAAAAGGAGTGACTTAGATTAAAAATCGTATCCCTTCACATCATTTAGCTCTTACCTGCATTTCCTCTCATCTGAAACTTTCCCACCATAGAGGCAGTGGAATTAACATGGAAAACCCAAGACAATATGCATTCAACATTTGTTGCTGAGGAGAATGGGATAAATGACATTCCCACATAAGCAAAGAAAAAAATTTCCCCAACATTTACTACAAGGTAATGTGTTTGGACTTGAGTCTGATCCTCCTGATGTTGGTAATGAATATAATGTTGTTTGTTCCAATTATTGGAGTCATGGGGAGTATGAAAAAATCCAAATAAATCTAGTTAGAAACAAAATATATTCCCTACTTCATAGATGCATACATTGATTGCAATTACTAGCACTGATTTCGTTGAGATACCATTTATTTTAACCATCCTCACAAAAGGTACAGTTCTCTGATCTATCCTGAAAGGGTTAATAACTTGATCTACAACGTGATTGTTGCTTCTGTAAGTCATTTTAAGCCTTAATTATACATCTCCACTAAGATTTTGTACTACCTTCCACATGTAGATATAAATAGATTCACAGTGACAAAAAATTAATTTAGCATAGCCAGAGATATTATAAATTTCAAGACTTCCAGTTTAAGTTCATATACTCCGAACCACAACAAATTTCATACTATCCAAGTCAATGTAAGTGTCTACATTTGGTTATGTTAGATAAGTATAGAAGATTGGTTCCTCTTACGACTGTAAAACTGTAAGGATTAACAAAATTGATTGTATAAAATTATTTTTTGTCATTTTGGCTATCTCATAAAGAACCAGGAGCTACTTTTTAAAGGATATTATTCACCATCATCTTACTTCATTATGGTATAAATTCCTAATCATACTACATGATCCTTGATTCACTGGTGAGTTTGATAGAGTATTAAATAATCTGTGGGGTTCCATACTTAAATGGCATGTCTAAAAACAGACGAGGTTGGGTGGAAGTCCCATGAAAATTTGACCAATAGAGATCCCACACACCTAGAACCTGAGCCAAAAGAATTTTGTCATATGTATTGCAGTAGCCAGCCTCACAGTATGTTTGTAATTGACATCCAAGGAAAAACAAAATAAAATCATCATCAAGCTTTTGGTGATAGTTACCAGTCATGATAGAGTAGCACTAGTGTGCTTTCAAAAGTTAAAAGTGGAAAAGGTTGCTTGAAAGTCATGAGTGTTGCTTCCAAAAAGGTTTCTTTATTTCACAAATCCGGATCTTAAATTTTAGTAGCAAGCCCCAAAATCTGAGCCCATTGGGAGGGAAAAGCTAATTTTCACTGTAATAAACATGGGAATTTGTTTTCAAGCTCTGTTTGGGGTTTGGGTATTAGCTGCCATTTCCTTCTTGTCTTGTTCTTGCCTGGTCAGTTCATCTCCTTATAAATTACTGAAATTTCATACTCCATATAACTTCAAAACCAATAAAAATTATAATCCCACTCCCACTTACAATTGTTTTAATGAAGTGAAGGGAAAATGTAGCTCATTTTTATCAGAGGCTTCAACTCTGCCTTTCGATCTGAACCTAAGATATATGATTGAGAGCTATCTTTTGTAAACAAGGATTGGAAGCAAGACAAGGGTTCTGCTCTTGTTATGTGATTTATTAATTCTAATAACACCCTCCCTCATAAGCTTTGAGCTATCAGTTTTTCATATTTATAGATCACATATGTAGATCCAATCACTGCTTCTGGAAAAATGGTGAATTTGAGTGGGGTTTTAAAGTTGGCCATATCCCTAGATAGAGGCATCTCTTTCATGGGTAGCAACCCTGAGGGCTTTGAGATTTATCCTGAATTCTCTTCTATCATCATTAATTTTGAATGGATCTACTTACAATTGAAAAGATCAGAGTCGTTGTAGCCAAATATTCTAGAAGATGATGGCATTTTCCTACTATTGCACTATCCAAGAAAATTTTTCTTACTACTAGAGAAATTCAGGGAAAGTTGACAAGCTTCAACTAGCACTCTAGTCCTAGGTACCTTGATGGAATTGATATCTATTCACAATTGGCTGCTTATTTGAATTATAGATTTGATTCCGGGAGCCTGGTGGGAAAGGCTTGTGATACTTAACTATATGCTGACAATTTCCTATCAAAAGGTATTAAAATATATAGAGGGGAACAATTATTTTCAACTCTATTGCAACTAACCTCTAAGCAGACTTTGGATGTGGTTCCCAATTGGCAGTATAGCAAGTTAGGTCCATTCATATCGGATGACAAATTTCAGTGCACCGATGACAAATTTAATAATACAAATATTATTTTGTTGGATGTAAGATGTGTAGATCCATGTGATTTTACTGCTGTTAAATCAGGTATTACAAATTTTAGTTTTTTTTTTTGAATTTTTCCTCCTTCTCAAAGTCAGGCATTGGATGTAGAACGATAAAGCCTTAATGGTCTAAGATATTCTGCTGAGGAAAAAATGAGCTCATCTGTTGGTCATCATGCATGATCATATTCCTCAGATCCATCGAGACTAAGGATATTTCTTGTAGTTATTGAAACTGCATTTACATCCCACTTACACTTTCAATAAAGAAAAGTAGTGCAATTATTGGCAGTATTTTTAGCATTAAGAATGATACAAATTCCTTCTATCCTCTCTCATTTGAGCTTCTGCTGCATCTTCTATATTTTCCATGGGATGTTTTAAAAAAAAATTCATACAAATACAACAAGACCAAGAACAAATTTGCATGATCTATGTTAGATAGAGATGAGCCTATAGGTTTTGGTGAGTAGATCATGAAATCATTCTTGTAGTATCACCCGAAAGAACTCAGGAAGATAAGAGAGAGTTTATATATTTTAAGAGAGGATATCTCCATTCATCCATTGGCCATGTTCAAGAGATTCATAGACATGGATATTATAGCCATTGATAATTTGTGGGAGTTGATTAAGTTCAGGCACAGTTGAAAGTGGAAGGAAATTTTACAAGTATTTTTGTTGACGGTATTTATGATCCAACAATGGGCATAATGTACCTGATCAGATGCAGGGATATTTTACCTCCATGGAATGTTTTGCATGACAGTGGGGATCTGGAGGATGGTTTGGATTTCCTAGTTGAAGTAAAATTGAAGTATTCACCTACAAGTGTCAGGTGGTTTGTAAATCCAATTATGAATCTTTCAGTCACGAGAAAGCGAACTAAAGATTCTATCCACATCATTGACAATACTATATTATGTGAAGGGTTAATTGACCCTTCATTTACATCAATCATGACTAAAATCCATTATTTGAGTAATGGTTTGATAACCTTTCATTTGAGACAATGGTTAGATAACCTTGGTTCAGTTCCCGACAGATATTTGGGAGAATTTAGAATAAACCTCTTTGTGGATTGTTTTCTTCTGATTTATGTTTCTTGATAACTTATTTATATTTTCAATCAATTGCATCATATATTACGTTAAAAATTGATTACATATACATGTTGGAGGACTGAAGTATGTGTTATAATTTTGGTTTCTCCACTTCTACTCGTTGTTTACAAAGAAAATACATGGCGATAATATGTTACTTTTTTTGTTTATCAAGAAAATATATGGGAATAGAATGCAACATTTCTTGTTTAGGTAGGAAATGTACAGTAATAGAATGCTACTTCGTTCGATACCAACAGACATTTGTCAAATATTGTATGCTTCTCTTTCTAGAGAATTAGAGTAGGCCTATTTGTGAACTGTTTTATTCTGGTCTATGTTTCTTGAAAGG